>JAIEZT010000068.1:29197682-29409679 GCA_019594935.1 Periophthalmus modestus | reverse complement strand
GTCTAAACCAGTCTAAAACTGTTTGTCCGTGGCGGGCTTGGTCGGGCTCGTTGGGACTACGGCTGGGCTTCGTTGTGGGTGGCTCTTGTTTTCCTGTTGATTTTTGAAGTTTTACACCTCCCTTTTTCTATCTCTATGATCTCTATTCCTGTAAGAAGACAGATTTTGATTTTTTACTTGGTTAACGCTTAATCATTTTTTGAATTGTGATTCTTTCGCATAACCTTTCTCTACTTCTGTTTCGTACCATTTGATTTCTGTCCCCTTCTACGGACGCCTTTAGAAGTTTGGTATTAACGTTATCAGACAATGTGCTGTGAATTTCACAACACGTCTCCAGTTTTATTGCTGTAAACGCCCAAGGACTTCTCCTAAAGGACTGTACGACAAGCACGTACACTAAGACTGTAAACATAAAGGACTGTACGGACTAAGGACTGTACCGACCAAAGACTGTACGACCAAAGACTGTACTGACCAAAGACTGTACGACCAATGCCGTACGACCAAAGACCTGTACGAACCAAAGGATGTACGACCAAGAGCTTGACTACGAAAGACGACCCCAACAGGCGTACACTCAAAGGACTGTACGACAAAGGGCTGACGACCAAGGACTGGACACCAAAGACTGTACGACCAAAGATGTATCGACCAATATGACGGTCCGTCCAAAGGCCTTGACACTAAAGGACTGATACTACCAAAACCTGTACGCTAGGGACATTGTACGACCAAAGGACTGTACACTAAAGGAACTTGTACGATCCAAAGGACGTCACTAAAGGCGTACGACTAAGGACTTACCTACAGTACTGTAATACGACCCAAGGACTGTACTACTAAAGCGACTGGGTACGACCAAGGACTGTACACTCAAAGGACTGTCATACCAAAGACTGTACCGCAAAGGACTGTACGACGAAGGACTGTCGCGCTAAAGACGGTTACGACTAAAACTGTTACGACTACAAGACGTACGACAAAGGACTGTACACTGAAGAGGCGACTGTACGACGACAGCTGTACGACCAAAGTTGACTGGTTACGACTACAAGGGACTACCTCTCGTGGAGCTTCCCTAAGGAGCTGTAAACGACCAAGGGACTTATCCTAAGGGACTTTACACCAAGGACTGTACGCCAAGAGGACTGACGACCAAGAGTCGACCAAAGGACTGTACGCCTAAGGACTGTACGACTGAAAGGACTGTCCTAAAGGACTGTACCTAAAGGACTGGACACGAAGACTGTACGACGAAAGGACCGTACAAAGGACTGTACACCAAGGACTGTCCGAACTAAAGGACTGTACGACCAAAGGGACGTACGCGAAAGGACTGTACGACTAAAGGCTTACGCTAAAGGAATGGACGACTAAAGGATGTACCCTAAAGGGACTGTACACTAAAGGACTGTACACCAAAGGATGTAACGCTGAAAGGCCTGTCACAAAGGGACTGTACTACCAAGACTGTACGACCAAAGGACTGTAACCTAGGCTGACACCAAGGACTGTACCCAAGGCTGTACGACCAAAGGACTGTACAGCCAAGGAACTGTACGCTACAGGACTGCCTACAAGGGACTACGACGAAAGGACTGTACTCCTTACGGGCCTGTTTTTGTTTTTAAAGGATCAACATGACCAACTATTACAACAAATAACGAGATTAAGATCGGACCACTGACCCAACAGACCAACGTGTCCACCTTCAGGATCGGCGAGTGCCCAAACCGCTCCACTGTTGCTCGAGATAGAATATTGATCTGTCTCTACTGCGGGCCCTAGCCAGTTTACACACAATAATGTGTCAATCACCTGCAGAGACGCAGATCTTATTGTCCTGTCAGCAGTTGAATCTGCCATGGATTCACAGCTGACACGGTCAGATCAGTGTGTTTTATGAAACCCTACTTTCTCCAAAACTCATACGAATGAAGTCCACAGACCCACAGAACCCCTAGAAACAAAGTTCAGAGTCACCTCCTCCTCTCTCTCAAACCTATCCAAATCAGTCTGAATCTAGATGGGCTATACTTGGACTCGACTGTTTACGTTTACCGTCACTCATCAAAAGCACTGGGCAAAGCTTGTTATCCTCTAAACACGTCAAAAATTCAAGGTAAACTGTCGCAAAAAACAAACTCGGAGAGACTATCCCTCCTCTCTCCAGGAGGGGTTGACACTGTACGTCTCACTGGCCTCTGCCAAACGACAGAAAAGAACAGCCAAACACGCTGCGAAGTCCGAGTAGAACAGGAAGTTACTTCCCTTACATTTGTATCTGTGTCAGTAGTACGTTCACCTTGTCCGTGTCGGTGAAGTTACGTCACACACGTGTCCTGTGCTCAGGTGAAGCTAACTCACACAACTGTCCTGCAGCTCAGGTGAAAGTCCTTCACGACTACGTTCCGTGTCAGGTGAAGTACTTCACACACGTGTCCTTGGCGCCTCAGGGTGAAGTACTTCACACACGGGTCCTGTGTCAGGTGAAGTACCTCACACACGTGTCCTGTGTCAGGTGAAGTCACTTCACACACGTGTCCTAGTTGTCAGGTGAAGTACTTTCACACACGTGTCCCTGTGCTCAGGTGAAGTACTTCACACACCGTGTCCGTTTGTCAGTGAAGTCCTTCACACAACACGTGTCTGGTTCTCAGGTAAGTACTTCACTACAGTTGCCTGTTCTCGTGAAGTTACCTTCACCATCAATGCTGTCCTGTGACGTGAAGTACTTCACTGTCCACATGTCCTGTCAAGGTAGCAGTCTTCCCCCACTGGTGTCCTGTGTCAGGTTGAGTACTTCACACACGTGTCCTGTCTCAGAGTGAAGGTACTTCCACACTGTGTCCTCTGTGTCAGGTGAAGTACTTTCACACACGTGTCCTTTGTGCAGGTGAAGTACTTCACACACGTGTCCCTGGTCAGTGAAGTACCTTCACACATGTGTCTGTGTCAGGTGAAGTACTTCACCACACACCGTGTCCTGTGTCAGGTGAAGTACTTCACACATTGGGTCTGTGCAGTGAAGTACTTCACACATTTGTCCTGTGTCAGGTGAAGATTCCACACATGTGTCTTGTCAGGTGAAGTACTTCACACATGTGTCCTGTGTCAGGTGAAGTAACTTCACACATTGTGTCCTAGTCTCATGTAGTACGGCTGTTTGTGTCCACACATCTTGTCCCTGTCTGGTCAGGTGAATTACTTCACACATGTGTCCTGTGCTCTGGTGTGTAACAAGTCTCTCCATGAACCAAAGACATCTCCCACATGTGAGAGCCACAAGAACCATCTCACACAGACGACTGAACCAGGACTGAACCAGGTCTATCTAACCAGGACGAACCAGACTAAACCTGGACTAAAGACCGGGACTAACTGGACTAAACTGGGACTAAACAGTTGAATCAGTGGTCTGAGTCTGTGAAGTTAAAACCTGAACATTCTTCCTGAAGATGTGAGACAGACTCAGACTTTGACAAGTTTAAATCCAGCTCACTCACATGGTTCTTTTTTTATCTGTTTCATGTGACTAAAGTGTTTTATTTCTGCACTTTTCTTTTATGTGAATTTTATGATTATTTATTTTTGATTTGTGTGATTTTAATGTCTTTATTATTAGAAAACATTTGAATGACTTTGTGGACCAGTTTGTACTACACAAAAAACTTGCCTTGTCTAGATTAGATATAGAACATACATATACTTACATACATATATAAATATACATATACATATACATATATACATATACATATACATATACATATACATATACATATACCTACATATACATATACATATACATTATACATATACATAGATATATCTTGAGGAAGCCGTTAGAATGCAGAGTATGCAGCGTAGATGACACCAGAGGGCGCTGTTACACTGAGGTTTACCTTGGCTCTGTGGACGTGCAAATGGGACTAAGGATGAATATAATAATAATCCTGCATATTTACAGGTGTGGGGTTTGTTCCCCAGCCTCTGTTAAAACTAATATGCACTGTCCCTTCATTAAATAAACAAACAAACAAACAAACAAAATAAAAGACGATTGCTGAGGCGGCTCACGCAGAGGAAATGAACGTCATCACGTTAAGAAGTACACACGAAGAACACCTGGAATATTTGTATTACTATTTTTGAAAGTCAGTGCAAGTGCTTCAGATTATTAATGCACGAAAACGATTTGTACAGTGAGTGTTTCAGATTCAGGCTTTGCTACCTGTTACAGGACAAATCTCTGATGTTGACCAGTAATTTCGCCAAATACTTTGTGCTATTACTTGAGTACTGAAGTTTTACTTTTACTTGAGCAGCCACCTATTACACACACACACAACACACACACACACACACACACACATACACACCACACACCACACCACACACCACACACACACACACATACACACACCTTACCACACACATACCCACACACTTAACACCACACACCACACACAATACCCACTTATCACACACACATACACCACACACATACACACTTACCACACACACCTACACACACAAACACACGCGCGCACACACACACATATACACACACACCCACACACGCACAATACACACACACACACACCACATACCACACACGCACACACCACACACATACACATACATATACACACACAGACACACACACACACACACACTGTCTTCAGAGGTCATAGTTTTTGGTTCAGATGTCACGTGTTCTTCTGCTCCTGATTAAACAGCCTTAAATAGACAGACCTACATCCACATGAGCCCAGGGCACTGAGCTAATGTGCTAATGCTAATGCGGCTGATGCTAATGTGGCTAATGCTCAGTCACTGATGTTAGCAAAGAGTTTTTTTAAAGGTTCATTGGTAAACTTTTGGTTGTGTGGGTCTGACACCTCATACTCTCAGTGAGGATGTCGTTGTCATTGAATGTTCCACAGTACTGCATTAAACTGTCTCCATAGATACAACAGCGCGGGCGCCATCAGGTTACCAAGTCACAGGTCACATCTGTGGAGGGCGCCCCTTTAAAGCACTATAGTAATTATATCAAGCACTAACTTTCACGTTAAAGGTGCACTATGCAACTTTTCTGATGATGTGTGACTGCCCACCTCACTTGTCTCCATGGAGATGTTCTTGCTTCCTTGGAATGTTCCGCAGTTTGGCATTACAGTCCAAGTGTTTTATTAGTCAAAATACCTTGAATAACAGGCATTCTTACTCCAAGGGTAAAGGACGGAACATTCCAGACCAAGCATTACAACATCACCATGGAGACGAGCACGAGTCAGTCCCTCCATCAGGAAAGTTCCATAGTGAACCTTTAAAATCATTGTAATGAACAAATGGAAACTCAACTTCACACCATCAAGTTAGATCTTTATTTGTACATATGCGTTTGAAACACAGCACAGTCAGAATCACAGAGTTTGGCTGTTGGGTCTGAACCAGCACATCGCTTTAAAACAGACACCGGCAGTATTTACACCGAGCAGCAACACCCCCCTACCGAGAAGGTCTTCTTCATGTGTCACAGTGGAGCCGACGTCTGTCCACAGGTTGAACCGAGGAGCACGGCCCGTAACACATCATGGAGTCCGCCATTTTCATTCTTCACACAAAATCACACTCGTCTCTATAGCAACGTATCTGTGCTTCAGCCAACGAAACACTTCAAATGAAACACCACAGCGCCACCTACAGGTCATCTCAATATTTAAAATAGACTCAGTGTATTGCCTATGGTTGTTAAGTGCTAGCTTTGTTTATCTGAGTTTGTTCCAAAAACTGCATAAATAAAGTTTATTTAAAGGTACAGTATGTAACTTTCTGGGGCTGTCACCTGTGATTCCATGGAAACAGAAAGATAAAACCACACTCCCAGAACATTCTCCATAGACATAGTTTACGTTTTAATTTATGCCATACTGTGGAATATTATAGCCAAAGGAACAGCATTTCCATGGAAACGAGCAGGAAGAGGCCCCGTCCAGGCCAAATGAGAGTCGGTCTGTGAGAAGCGAGCCCCTCACGGCAAAGACACGTTTTTCAACGCAATAAAACATCAAAATAATTATTTATTTTTTTTAAACATGCTTTTATTTTTTTGTCTCATTTTTGGCTAAAAAGTTGCGTACTGTGTCTTTAAATTGTTTTAAACAAGTTCCAAATGAAAACATCTTTTTTTAATACATCATTTGAGTTTTGTGTCCCTGTTTCAAAACTTGATTTATTGATCATTTCGTGAAACAGTAACTGAAAAGATCCTCACAATCAGAAAAAAAATATACACCCAAAAACAAGTCACTAAAGTGAGACCTCAGCTCACTGCTGCTTCCTGGTTTGGTCCTGTTTAGTCCCTGGTTTAGTCCTGGGTTAGTCCTGGTTTTGGTCCTGGTTTTATCCTGGTTTGAGTCCTGGTTTGGTCCTGGTTTAGTCCTGGTTTAGTCCTGGTTTGGTCCTGCTTTAGTCCTGGTTTAGTCCTGGTTTAGTCCTGGTTTAGTCCTGGTTTGGTCCTGGTTTTACGTCCTGGTTTAGTCCCTGGTTTGGTCCTGGTTTAGTCCTGGTTTAGTCCTGGTTTGGTCCTGGTTTAGTCCTGGTTTGGTCCTGGTTTGGTCCTGCTTTAGTCCTGTTTTTAGTCCTGGTTTAGTCCTGGTTTAGTCCTGTTTGTCCCTGGTTTGGTCCTGGTTTGGTCCGTGGTTTAGTCCTGGTTTAGTCCTGGTTTAGTCCTGGTTTAATCCTGGTTTAGTCCTGGTTTAGGTCCTGGTTTAGTCCTGCTTTAGTCCTGGTTTTAGTCCTGGGTTTAGTCCTGGTTTAGTCCTGGTTTAGTCCTGCTTTAGTCCTGGTTTAATCTGGTTTAGTCCTGGTTTGTCCTGGTTTAGTCCTGCTTTTTAGTCCGGTTTAGTCCTGGTTTAAGTCCTGGTTTAGTCCTGGTTTAATCCTGGTTTAGTCCTGGTTTAGTCCTGCTTTAGTCCTGGTTTAGTCCTGGTTTAGTCCTGGTTTAGTCCCTGGTTTAGTCCCCTGTCGAAACACAGTCAGACAACACCAAAACTAGTCAAAACCTCCGAAATCAAGTCAGAAATTGAAATCACAGTTGTAATTTTTCATACTTCCGTGTTTGCAGTGTATCGTGTTTATTTGGCGTTCATTTTAGACCTGATGCCCTCCCTGACACGCTGCCTTCTCTCCAGACTGGCCCTCTGTCTTATCTTGCTATAGTCGCTCTATGGCAAATACCACAAAAAATAGGATCTTTTTCAGTCTTTCTTAAAATATAAAACTGCGTAACCTCCTCTGATTTTAAATTCAGAATAAAACAACAAAGCAACGAGTCGGCGTCACAGCAACGGAAAACTGCAAAAAACAAAACTCCCACAGACGAGAGTGTGACGTCACCACAGCTTCAGCTAATTTGGAGCCAATCAGGAGCGAGGAGGTTGAAGGTAACGCCCCTTTCTGTCCGCACCGCCGGTTTATCAGGGAGCGGGCGCTTAGCAACGCTGTCATCAAACCTGTTGCTAACGCTAACAGGGAGCGACGTCGGGGAAAGAAGGACCTGATGTGTCTGTTATTAATGTTTCATATGTTGATTTACAGACACAGACTGAAATAAAAACCCCAGGATCATGTACAGGTTTAATATGACATTTAAGACCAAAATGACGAGTCTGAGGAGGAGGAGACACAGACACAAAACTAAAAATAGACTAATAAGAAGAAGAAGAAAAAAGATACTTAAAAAAAACAAAACCCTCAAAGTAACAAAAAACAAACAACAAAAACCTCAAGATAAAATAAATAAATAAACTCAAATATCTAAAAAAAAAACAATAACAAAAAACAACAAAACTCGAAATCACCCCAAAAAATATAAAATAAACTCAAAATAACTAAAAAAAAAAAAAAAAAAAAAAAAAAAAGAAGAAGAAAAAAAGAAATAGCTCCAATAACGAAAAACAAAAAATCACCCAGGATCAAGTAGAGTGGTTAAATATGAACATTTAAGACCAAAATGATAGTCTGGAGGAGGAGGAGACACAGACAACAACTAAAAATAGATTAATAATATAATAAAAAAAAGATACATAAAAAAATTAAAACCTCAAAATAAGTCAAATAAATAAAATTAATAATAAACTCAAGATAAAATAAATAAATCAACTCAAAATACCTAAATCTAAAAAAACAAAAAAAAAAAACTATACAACAAAAAACTACAAAAACTCGAAATCACCCCCAAAAATAAAAAATAAACTCAAATAACAAAAAAAAAAGAAGAAAAAAAAAGAAGAAAGAATAGCTCCAAAAAAAAAAAAAAAAAAATGACCCAGGATCATGTAGAGTGGTTTAATATGAACATTTAAGACCAAATGACGAGTCTGACAGCAACAGTTTACACAGAGAGGGGACAGTTTTTCAATAGAAAGTGAACTGAGTCAGAGTCAATGGATCGGAGGTGCGCCCATGAGCACTTCCTGTTTTTTTAACGCGGCAGCAGGTTAGCTATGTCCATTTATATAAATCAGTCTATGGATGGGACGAGTTTAGAAGCTGAAGATAAGAAACTGTTTTTAGTGTCATTTTCTACTGTTAAAACCTATATTTAAAACCAGCCAAATTTAAATTAATCAAATATTTGGCAAACTATGACAGATTACTAACAGATTTTGAAACTATGTGGATTGGTTTGTTTTTTGCAGTGTATCCCGTTCTTTCCCATAATGCATTGCTTAAACATTCAAAAAAAGTGCTTCAAAACCAACAGCAGAGTAAAAGTGTTCAGCTTGGGCTTAAAGTCTCTTAAAATGGAGCCGTTAACTAAAATGCACCAGGCGTTTTTTCCCTATGTGTCTGTACATCATAGACTCATCAAAACGCCTCTGTGTCTCCATGGCAACCACTCTCCATCCAGAGACCTTGAGCTCGGAGTAAAAGAAATATAGAAACTACACAATCTGACCAGGAGAATTCACAATGTGATCTCCGCTTTGGTCACTTTCAGTTTGTTTAGATTTTTGCTTCATTTTAAAACGTGTTTTCATATGGTTATAATAACTATCTTTTATTCCTCATTTCAAACGATAGAAGTTCTGCCAAAATGGGGCATGAAACACATTTTCAAAACAGTTTTCACACCACACTGACAGAAAAAATGATTTGAAATAAAAAAGAATATACTGAAATCTGTCCAAAAATATATAGAAATGTAAATTCTAGTCCTGCCGAGTCACATTTAAAGTTGCACTATGCAACTTTTCCTCCTTATCTCCATGGAGATGTCAATGCTTTGTCCAGAATGTTCCACAGTATGGCATTATGCATGTGTCTTGATGTTGATTGCATGTTCTTATTCTCCTGCTGTTTTTGTACTTCGCGTTGCAACACTATAATTTCCCCCATTGTGGGACAAATAAAGGTTCATTTGATCTCTGTTTCCATGGAGACAGCACTAGGTCACATTACAGATCAGATCAGTGGAGAGGCGACCCCGCTCACAGTAAGTGGGTGCTTTTTTGGCATATTTTTGAGTAATTAAAAACACCGGAAATAGAAAAAATGCAAGATAGATATGTTTAAATATAGGTTATATTTAATGCCATATTGTGAACATTCCAGGCATAGAAGTGACGTTTCCATGGAGACAAGCAGGTGGCGCACCCTCCATTTGAAAAGTGACATAGTGCACTTTTAAACAGTTTTCCTGAACTCATTTGAACATATTTTGCATATTCATTTTTGGCAGTGAAAGTCAAAGTGCCCTGAAACCTGTGAAAACGAGCCACAAGATTCAACTGAAAAAAATGAAAACGTTTGTGATCTTTTTGTCCAATCAGATAAAATCAACATGATATTTAAACATAAAGAAAATCAGAAGAGCCGAGTCCCAGAACAATGACAAACCACAGGACTGCACCTGAGACGCCCCACACGTCCCGTCTCTGCTCAGATCTGCTTTCTCCAGGGTTTTTTAGTGAATCACTGAATTTGGAACGAAATCTTCTGGATTAAAATCAAACTGTAAAATTCTCCAACTCTGATGATAGTGCCAAAGCTGAAAAATGGCAAAAAATGAAAAAAAAACCCCACACAAAATCCAATATGTCATTACAGTGGGACAGGGTCAAAGGGTCAAAGGTTAAAGTGCATTTAGAGACTTTAGACTCTCAAACCAGAACTGAACCAGGTCTAAACCAGGTCTAAACCAGAACTGAACCAGGTCTAAAAAACCAGGTCTAAACCAGAACTGAACCAGGTCTAAACCAGGTCTAATCCAGGTCTAAATCCGGCCTAAAACAGGTCTAAGCCAGGACTAAATCCAGTCTAACCCAGGTTTTAAACCAGGTCTAAACCAAGACTAAAGAGGGTCTAACCAGAACTGAACCAGGACTAACCCAGGACTTGGACTAGGACTTAACCCTGATACAAACACAATTTCAGATCTATCTTCTGCCAATATTAACTGAACAAAACAACATATTGATTTTCCTTTTTTTTCGACTAGTGTGTTGAATCTCAGGTGCAGTTGTACAGTTGGGTCGGAGCGCCCCCCTTTGGCCAAATGGCTTCTTCAAAATGGCCGCATGCCGCCCGTCTCAAAGAAAATCACAGTTTTTTACAATCAATATTCACCTGTCATCAAAAAAAGTCCCGCTGTCCTGTACATCGCCATGGATACGGTATCTACAAGCATATTGCTCATTGAGAACATTCACAATTCAAATCTATGTAATAATAAACGACTAAAAATGTCTTATTTAAATGGTCACATTCACTGCTATGAGTCTGTATATACTTATGTTGAAAATATTCTATTGGCACACTGTCATAACACTGTATTGGTTAATAGAAAAAAACACTCTACTATTTAAAAGTACACACAAGAAAGTTTAAGAAGTAAAGCATAGTAAATATATATGTATGAACCAGCCTGAGACCCCCCCCACATATACTGTAGCCGTTTTGCTCCTATTATAAATAAACAATAAATCCCTGTGTCCGTTTTTTTCAATGTCAAGTATTTTTAAATGCAACCGAACAGTTAAAGAAGACATAGATGCTTTTTTGGCTCAGAGAGTGAAAAAACGTGTTGATTATTTAAGGGTTTGATCAATGTAACCAGCAAAAACTGTCCTCCACCTTCTGCCCTGAAACAGATAAACTGACTCCTGTTCAAAACTGCAGGCAGAGAGGCAGAAACCTTCATGGTGTGGTTTGAAGGGGTATTTTTACTCCTGTGAGGTGTTAAAGAGGGGTATTTACTCCTGCGGGGTGTTAAAGAGGAGTATTTTACTCCTGTGAGGTGTTAAAGAGGGGTATTTTACTCCTGTGAGGTGTTAAAGAGGAGTATTTTACTCCTGTGAGGTGTTTAAAGTGGGGTACTTTACTCCTGTGAGGTGTTAAAGAGGAGTATTTTACTCCTGTGAGGTTGTAAAGAGGAGTATTTTACTCCTCTGAGGTGTTAAAGAGGGGTATTTTACTCCCTGTGAGGTGTTAAAGAGGAGTATTTTACTCCTGTGAGGTGTTAAAGAGGAGTATTTTACTCCTCTGAGGTGTTAAGAGGGGTATTTTTACTCCTGTGGGGTGTTAAAGAGGAGTATTTTACTGGGGGGGTGATGTAGGCTTGTGGGGGGGAGCATTGGACAGAATATTACTATAATATTAAGGAGAGTTTGAATAGGGCCCGGGAGAGATCACTAGATGACTCAAATCCTCCATGCCACGTACAAGATACCTCCTCTTAAACATAGCATTTTTTTATCTAAATGCAAGTAAATACAGAGCAGTGGGCGAGCTAAGGGGTAGGTGAAATCATGGAGTTTTCTGAGCACCCAGTACTAACCCAGGTCTAACTAAGGTCTAAAACCCGAACTAAACCAGTTTCTAAACTAGGACTAACCCAGGTCTAAACCAGGACTAAACCAGGACTAAACCAGGACTAAACCAGGACTAAACAAGGTCTAAACCAGGACTAAACCAGGACTAAACCAGGTCTAAAACCAGGACTAAACCAGGTCTAAACCAGGACTAAACCAGGACTATAACCATGTACGATAAACGCCCACTGCGACGTACCCGCCCACTGAGACACGCCACTGAGACACGCCCACTGCGACGTACCCGCCCACTGAGACACGCCCACTGAGACGTTCACACTTTCATCAGCAATTTCTGTTTCTTAATGTGTGATACATTTAGGGGCGTCACGTAGTTGTTTTGGCATAAATTGAACAAAAGTCCGCTCCTCCCACAGGCTCTGCAGTTTTACAACCAGGAAGTCAACATACCCATTTCTTTTATCGTGATTTTTTAGATGAACATTGTGATTTAAAATGTCCAGATTATGATGTTCTGATTCACACTCGTCAGCGGTTATAACTGTAGAGACACAAGCACATATGTCTTCTTTAAAGTATCCCCTTGTTGTGCTTTCCTGTTTGTTACGTTACATTCACTGTAAGTAAAAAAATGCACTGCTGTCTGCAAAACTATAAATAAATGTTCCTCCATTAAATAAAACCAGTTCCTTATTAGACAGAGAAAGATATCTGTGCTAAAGGTTTATACAGATACCACAGTCTACAACAAGCTGCAACTAGAAACATCTCAGAGGCTGTGTCCACAACTGGCACACAAAACCAAAACTGGGACCACCTGGACTGAACCTGGACTGAACCCTGGACTGAACCTGGACTGAACCTGGACTGAACCTGGACTAAACCAGAGCTAAACCAGGACTGAACCTGGACTCAACCAGGACTAAACCAGGACTAAACCAGGACTAAACCAGGACTAAACCTCGAGCTAAACTAGGACTAAACCTGGACTGAACCTGGGCTAAACCTGGACTAAGCCTGGACAAAACCTGGACTAAACCAGGAATAAACCAGGACTAAACCTGGACTAAACCAGGACTTAGCCTGGACTAAACCAGGACTAAAACAGGACTTAGCCTGGACTAAACCAGGACTAAAACAGGACTTAGCCTGGACTAAACCAGGACTAAAACAGGACTTAGCCTGGCTCTAACCAGAAACAAGTGTGAACACAGCCTTTGTGAAAATGCTTTACTTTCTGAATTCATAATTTGAGTAATTTTCACTAGTTTAAATGTATTCCCTTATTATTAGATACAGATATAAACTTTAACACATCTAATATAATAAAACGAAAAGGTTATTTTAATGACCAAAACATTCCTATGTCATTCACTGATCATTTTGATCCAAAGCAGGCAAAATAAGAAAGTAGGCAACATTATCTTGGTCTTGGTTCAAAAGTTACTAAACATAAACTAGTTCAAATTCTCAAATGATGAGTCTTTATTTTAAAGGCCCTGCACCTGATTTTCCCTCGGCGTCTGAGCGAGCGTGAGAGTGAAGCAGCTTCAGGTCAAAATGAGGCTGCTGTGCTCTGTCTGCAGCCCAATTATAAAGCAGCATACTGTTGTGTAATCAGGAAGTGCACTGTTAGCATGCTAGTTGTTGTTAGCATTATCTCAGAGGTGTGAAAAGTGCTTATAAACTCATCTTGGTGAATAATGAGGATATTCACAATGCATAAGGTGAATGAGGAGTAACTTTGGATCACTCAAACTGAACTATTTCTGTTTTCCTCGTTTTAAAACAGTAAAAATCAGGTACAGCGTCTTTTAACTCATGTTCACTTTTCTAGATAATGTTTTTTCTCCCGAGTAAAAAAAAAAAAAGAGTAAAAAAAACAAACCTGTCTGTCGTCAGTATTGCAGACAGACTTCCTAAAAGTTTCAAACTGAAGCTAATGGCAATGCATTTACAGGCATAAGCTGTTATCAGTCGTCACTACTGCTCAACAAGGTACAGATATACCTCTGGAACGCACAGCTCGAATGGTCTGAAAAATCCACAAAAATACAAATCATCCGGGATGATGAAGAGGACGGCGAGGATGAGGAAGACGAGGAGGAAGAGGGGGGCGGTCTGTGCGGGTCGCTTCCTGATGATGTCACGTCCTTTTCCTTTCTACTGCCCCGTGCACACTGACCTCTGGGCGGGTTTGAACTGCCAGGTGACCCTCTTGGCGGTGGCTGAAGTTTCAGATGATCCTGGTGAATTGTCTGTGGGGGATGTGGGAGATGGGCAGGAGGTGGGGCTGGAAGGAGCTGCTCCCAAACTCTCGATACACTGGAGAAAAAAACACATGTACTGCATTAGTAACAAGGCTTCATTCAGAATATCTGATCTGTGCAGACTTCAGACCTGAGAAATACAGATTTATTTAGCGATTGGCTCAGTGGCTCGTAAATCGTTTTTAAAATGAACATATTAAATGAACATATCAAAAACCAGGTCTAAACCAAGTCTGAACCAGGACTAAACTAGGTCTAAGGCAGGTCTAAACCCAGGGCTAAACCCGGTCCAAAGCAGGACTAAACCAGGACAAAACCAGGTCTAAACCAGGTCTAAACCAGGTCTAAACTAGGTCTAAGGCAGGTCTAAACTAGGTTTAAACCAGGTCTAAACCAGGACTAAACCAGGACTAAGCCAGGTCTAAACCGGGTCTAAACCAGGACTAAACCAGGACTAAACCAGATCTAAACCAGATCTAAACCAGGTCTAAACCAGGTCCAAAGCAGGACTAAACCTGGACTAAACCAGGACTAAACCAGGTCTAAACCAGGTCTAAACCAGGTCTAAACCAGGTCTAAACCAGGTCCAAAGCAGGACTAAACCAGGACTAAGCCAGGTCTAAAGCCGGACTGAACCAGGCCTAGAGCTCAGAGCCGTACCTCTGGCTCTAGTGGCTCTTCATACAGGTCCCATTGTGGCTCCACGGGGGGTCGTTTGGAGCGGGACGTCCCAGAGGCCTTGCTGCCTGAGGCCTTGGTCCCAGAGGAGGTTCTGGGAGGGCGGCTGGGGTCCGAGTCCGACAGGTCTGAGTCCCAGTCCGAGTCTCCGGCCACAGATCCACAGCGTGAACCGACACATCCACAGGGCCGGAATCGGAGCTCTCCGAGTCCGACTCCCTGCAAGAAAAAGAAGGATAAAGATGTGTTACTCGGTTCAGCGTTATCAAAGCCATTCAGTGCAAAAGATACGTTATTTAAAATACCATATACTGTTTTTTATTTAAATTGTATTTGTCAAAAAGGCTAAATGTTAAAAAGAGGAGTCTGGAGGCAGGAGTGTGTAGCTGTCCACACATGTGCTCATATCTCTGATCACTGGGCCACATGAAACAAAAACTGTCTCAAAGTTCAACCTGTTCTTTGTCGGCTTAAACAAAATCTTCAGAAAATGGTGGCACCTGTCAGTCCCAAAGATGTGATCGTTATTGACCGTGGCAAGTTTGTGGAGCCAATCCTAAACAGTTAATGCTGACGCTGCGCTCACTGGTCCTCGGGGTCCGGGATTCGGAGATGATGAGACGACAGGACTCACACTTGTTTGCATTTATGTGTTTTTTATATCGGAAAGTTCAGGATTTTGATGTCACCCTTAATAAAACGTGAGTGTGTTCATTATCAGTGTTGAATAGAGCTCAGGGGTCAGAGCTGCTGCTGTTAGACTCAAAACTAAATGTCAGTCTGTTTGTTTTACTGTAGCTTGTTACTATTACATTCATAACTCATAAAGCAGTTTTAGTGTTGGATTTTTCGTCTTTTCTTTGAATTTTTTACTCTTATGATAATGGGCACGTTACTAAATCCATAAATCTGGTAACGTTTAGTCAAAGAGCTCAAATGTGAAAGAAAAACAGACAGATCAGCTGGTTTTTGGAGCAGGTGTCGTCTGGAGCAGAAGGTTTTGGGTTGATTCCCGAGGAGTTTTTTGGACTTGTGCTGCATCATGTGCATTTTTCAAGCTGGAAAAAACATTTTCACAAGTTCCCGAGGGACCACATGAATGCAGCGTAAGGTTCAAGATTTGCAGAGCATAAGTTTGAATACTGATAATCTCCATGGAGATGTTACTGCTGGGCTTGAAATGTTCCGCAGTATGGCATTCAACTTCTCTGGGGCCATGAAGTCAATCCACTGCCCCAAACCAAGTGACAAGTCAGATCTGTGACGTGGCGACCATACTGTGCAACATTCCAGGTGAAGCAATAACCCTTCAATGGTGACAAGCAGGTGAAAATGTTACTTAGTGCAGCTTTAAGTCCTGCCTCTCCATGTGGTTGTAGCTCGGTGGGATATCTTGGTCTTTTTATATCTGTTTTTGTTTGTTGTTGTTTATGTGAAGATATAAAGATCCAGTTCAATCCATTTAAGCTTGGTTCACATAAAGTCTGTGGATTTTTGATCTAAAATGTCTGAAAGTGACTGCTCTGTGAAACATGTTTTGATCGTCGTTCTCTCCTCAACACTTCTCGCCATTTGTCACAATATTTTGAATGTCGATGTTTACTTCTCCTCTTCTAAAACGCCACTCGTAATGTGCTTATTTCCTTAAAAGCATCAACAAAAAACACCAAAGCCGCTCTGACCCCAAACCCTTCACGAAACATGTCAGACGTGATGTAAAAGTCAGAGGTGCAGTTTCCAGCCTGAAGTCAAAATAGCACATTTACAGAGACACGGCTCCGCGGGATCTGAGCCTTACATAATCTGATCTGATGCCAGCTGCCTCCATGCTGCTCTGACTTTGCTCCGCCAGCGCCAACACACTACCTGCTGCTGAGAAATGTCACACCTAAACCAGGAGGAACGAACACAGATCTAAACCAGGGCTAACACAGATCATGTTTTTGAGTAATGTAGTGATCTCTCCTGGGCTCTATTCAAACGCTCCAGTCCGAGCACAAATACACAAAACATGACACAAAACTACACTACAACCTGACAAACCTGACGTGATGTGCTGTAGTTTCATGAGCAGGATGCACGCTCACTGGTGCTCTGAAGGGGGAGTGACTTAGCGCGGAGAGCAAAGGGAGGGTCAAAACGAAAGCGTAACTTATAAAACATGATAATATGATGTATTTAGCAAAAGTAGCATTTTCAGAACTATAAAAGGAAACATAATATATGTTATAATTTAGAGGTAAAATACCCCGTCTTTAAGAATGCTGAAAATAGATCTAAACCTGGTCTAAATCAGGGCTACATAAGGACTAAAAACAGTTTGTTATAGATCTAAAAAAGGACTAAACCAGGTGTGAACCACCAGATCCAAACTAGAACTAAATGTAGACTAAATACAGACACAAGAATGCCAAAAATAGATTGAAACCAAAAACTCGGGCTAAACCAGGACTCCATGAAGCTCTGACGTAGATAAGCTGGCATCTCCGAACTATCTACTGCAAAAGATATAACACACCTAACCAGGACTGAACCAGGACTGAACCAGGTCTAAACCAGGTCTAAACCAGGTCAAAACCAGGTCTAAACCAGGTCTGAACCAGGTCTGAACCAGGTCTGAACCAGGACTAAACCAGGTCTAAACCAGGACTAAACCAGGTCTAAACCAGGTCTAAACCAGGTCTAAACCAGGACTAAACTAGGTCTAAACCAGGTCTAAACCAGGTCTACACCAGGTCTGAACCAGGTCTGAACCAGGTCTGAACCAGGTCAAAACCAGGACTAAACCCGGACTAAACCAGGTCTAAACCAGGACTAAACCCGGACTAAACCAGGTCTAAACCAGGTCTAAACCAGGTCTAAACTTTGTTTTTATCTGAATGCTTTTAACTGTATGATCATAAATGTAGATTTTAACTGTCTGTAAATTGTAATTGTAATGTAAGGTGACCTTGAGGGCCCAGAAAGGCGCCCTATAAATACAATGTATTATTATTATTATTATAAACCAGAACTCAACCAGGTCTAAACCAGGACTAAACCAGGACTAAACCAGGACTAAACCAGGACTAAACCAGGACTAAACCAGGACTAAACCAGGTCTAAGCCAGGTCTAAACCAGGACTAAACCAGGTCTAAACCAGGTCTAAACCAGGTCTAAACCAGGTCTAAACCAGGTCTAAACCAGGTCTAAACCAGGACTAAACCAGGACTAAACCAGGACTAAACCAGGTCTAAACCAGGTCTAAACCAGAACTAAACCAGGTCTAAACCAGGTCTAAACCAGGACTAAACCAGGACTAAACCAGGACTAAACCAGGTCTAAACCAGGACTCCCTGCTGCTCTGACATAAACTGGCACCAGCACGTCAGCTGCTGTGTAAAACGGTCACACTACCTGGAGATGGAGTCGTGTCTGAAGAGTAACCGAGGTCATTTCCTTACAGTGATGTCTCTGCGGCGTTTTACGGAGTTTGTGCTAAAATCAATAAATCCTGACAGATCACGCAGTGGACGGGGAGCTGTGGGCGGATGGCACTGACAGCATGTTAAACACTTGCAAATGAGCAGAATACATCACCGGGGGGATCTGTGTTTACATAGGGAGGTCTTTGTGTCTAAGCTAACGCTAACTTTTATTAAATGTTAAGTCTAACATAACAAAGTCCAATTTATATGTGTGGATTGTTAGTTTGTGACATTATTTGAATACTTATTAGGCTCCAAAATTAGCATTAGCATTAGCATATCATTAGAATAAACTGTATGATGCAGCCATTGTTACGTTACTCTAGTGTTGCATATCCATCTCTTTGCACCATGGATCATAAAGAAAATGGCACATACCTGCCACTGTAGCTTGAAGATGCTAATGCAAACTTTTATTAAAACGTTAAGTCTAGCATAACAACAAATCAAATTTATAGTAAAGACTATCCAATGCTTTTATATGTGGATTATTTGGTATTATTTGAATACTTACTAGGCTCCATAATTAGCATTAGCTACCTGTCACTGTAGCTCGTAGATGCTAATGCTAACTTTTATTAAAATGTCTGACATAACAACTAGGTTAAATAGTTAAATAGTTATAGTAAAGACTACCCAATTGTTTTTATATGTGGATTATTAATTTGTGATGTTATTTGAATACTTATTAGGCTCCAAAAAAAGCATCAGCATTAGCATGTCATTAGAACGACATGTATGATGCAGCCATTGTCATGTCCAGTCCACTCTAGTGTTATATACCCATCTCTTTGCATCATGGATCATAAAGAAAATGGCACATACCTGCCACTGTAGCTTGTTGTTCCCGGAGGCCCCAGCAGGAGGCAGGCGGGAGCAGCCAGGTACACAAAGCTGTCTGTGCACAGGAAATCCCCTTCTTCTGTTTTTTGGAGTTGCGTTCCTTTGACTTCCTGCATGACCTTGGACTGGCTGAACTGCGTGGTCACGTCTGCTTGGATTGTGGACATGTCTCTCTTGATTTCATGAGGAGACCCTTTTAGCATTACATCGCCGTGAGACGAGGGACGCGCCGAAACAGCTAAATAAACAAAGCTATCCGTTTGCGCAAATGGATCTATGTCTCCACAGTCCAGTCCTGATTTTCGAAACGGTTTCTTAGTTGGATCGATTTGGTATTTAATAGATTGGTTTATCGGTGATCGGCACAGTGGCGACTCACCGCCCATCACCGTGACTTTTTTCCTTGGGGGTAGTCCATGATCTTTTGACCCAGTCTGTTCAATCGGAGGGGTAATAATTGGTATATTTGCACTGATTTTGCCGTCTGTAGTTTCATTTAGTTGTAAATTATCTTCATTATCATCTTGTATAGATGTATTAAGGAGAGATGGATAACACCACTGCAATTCTGCGCTTTCCTCTCGGCCCCATTCCTTTAACCCGTCCTCCCCATCTTTGTCCAGTGACGTGCTGCTACTGCCCAGGTCGGAGCCGCTGATTGGCTGGTCGCTGTCTGAGCCCGCCTCCTCCTGGCTCTGATTGGACAGGGACAGAAAGATGCCGCTGGAGTCGGACTCTAATGTTAGGTTCGAGTCGGGAGAGCTGTCCCTCTTTAGCGGGGCTAGAAAAAGACAACACACAGTCAGTGACTAGCTACGACGCTAAAGGAGAGTTAGCGCAGAGCTTTTATCCCCCCGGCGACTGTTGCCATGGACACCGGTAAATTTGTCTTAGCCCACTTTTTTAGATCAAGGACGGTGATGCTATTTCCTCTACTCCAGACACCAAGCAACAGGATCATTCAAGGACACGGGGACATGTTTTCAAATCTAATTGTACAATGGATGGATGGATGTCTAATTCTCAGAAAAGAGTGGTTTTGTTCATCAGTTGTGTGAGAATTTTATAAGAAATATCCATAAGGAGTTACTATTAAATCTCTATATGACCTCAATACTTTAGCACTGCCTGGACTGCCCTCAGACAGCAAGTCCGACAGCAGAGGTTCTTAAAATGTGGTGGGATCACAGGTGGTCTACTACTGTTTGAGCCAAGAATACTTCTTATTTAGTCCAGATTCAGTGTTAGTTAAAGCATTGTTCAGATCAGACACAGAGTAAACCAGCCCTGTCCTGGTTTAGTCCTGGTTCAGTTCTAGTTTAGTCCTGGTTTAGTCCTGATTTATTCCTGATTTAGTCCAGGTTCAGCCCTGGTTTAGTCCTGGTTTGCTCCTAGTTTAGTCCTGGTTTAGTCCAGGTTTATTCCTGGTTTAGTCCTGATTTAGTCCTGGTTAAGTTCTGGTTTAGTTCTGGTTTAGCCCTGGTTTAGACCTGGTTTAGTCCTGGTTAAGTCCTGGTTTAGACCTGGTTTAGTCCTGGTTTAGTCCTGGTTTAGCCCTGGTTAAGAAATGGTTTAGACCTGGTTTAAACCTGGTTTAGACCGGGTTTAGTCCTGGTTTACTCCTGGTTTAGCCCTGGTTTAGTTGCAGTTTAGACCTGGTTTAGTCCAGGTTTAGTCCAGGTTTAGTCCTGGTTTAGTCCTGGTTTAGTCCTGGTTTAGTCCAGGTTTAGTCCTGGTTTAGTCCTGGTTTAGTCCAGGTTTACTCCTGGTTTAGTCCTAGTTTAGTCCAGGTTTACTCCTGGTTTAGTCCTGGTTTAGTCCTGGTTTAGTCTAGATTTGATCAGTGTTGAGTACTGGATCTGTTCCTCGTAATCGAGATCAAGTTTGAAATGTTAGTATCGTGACAACATTACAAATACTTGAGTTTCATTCCTCATCTGTGCACTTTAGGTTTACGTCGTCCAGGCTGAACCAGGCTCGAGGGACTTTTACTTTCTAATAGAAAAATACATAATGTAAAGAAAAACAAAAAAGTAATGTAACAGAACAGGAAAGTTGAATAACCTTGGGCAGCATGAGGCCAATTAAAAGTTAATCAGATCTACAAATGAGTTTCTTACTTTTAAAAAACCTTCTTTCTGTTCCGCAGCTGTGCTCTCTCTGTGGAATCACCTCATGTACAGCGCCCCCCTCCCACAAACCCACTAATATATGTTGTATATATATGTATATGTATATAACATCTTTAAAGTGCCACAAAAATCTTCCTCGTGCAAATATTGACCCTGTTTTTTAAGGTATTTTCTGTGTTGATGATATAAGTAAGTCCTAGTTAAGGCATTGTTCAGATCAGACGTAGACTATACCAGCCCTGACCTGGTTCAGACCTGGTTTAGACCTGGTTTAGTCCTGGTATAGTCCAGATTTAGTCCTGGTTTAGTCCTGGTTCAGTCCAGATTTAGTCCTGGTTTAGACCTGGTTTAGTCCTGGTTTAGTCCTGGTTTAGACCTGGTTTAGTCCTGGTTTAGTCCTGGTTTAGTCCTGGTTTAGTCCTGGTTTACTCCTGGTATAGTCCAGATTAGTCCTGGTTTAGTCCTGGTTTAGTCCTGGTTTAGACCTGGTTTAGTCCTGGTTTAGTCCTGGTTTAGACCTGGTTTAGTCCTGGTTTAGTCCTGGTTTAGTTCTGGTTTAGTCCTGGATTAGTCCTGGTTTAGTCCTGGTTTAGTCCTAGTTTGGTCCTGGTTTGGTCCTGGTATAGTCCTGGTTTAGTCCTGGTTTAGTCCTGGTTTAGTCCTGGTTTTAGACCTGGTTTAGTCCTGGCTTAGTCCTGGTTTAGTCCTGGTATAGTCCAGATTTAGTCCTGGTTTAGTCCTGGTTTAGTCCTGGTTTAGTCCTGGTTTAGACCTGGTTTAGTCCTGGTTTAGTCCTGGTTTAGACCTGGTTTAGTCCTGGTTTAGTCCTGGTTTAGTTCTGGTTTAGTCCTGGATTAGTCCTGGATTAGTCCTGGTTTAGTCCTGGTTTAGTCCTAGTTTGGTCCTGGTTTGGTCCTGGTATAGTCCTGGTTTAGTCCTGGTTTAGTCCTGGGTCAGTCCTGGTTTAGTCCTGGTTTAGTCCTGGTTTAGTCCTGGTTTAGTCCTGGTTTGGTCCTGGTTTAGTCCTGGTTTAGTCTTGGGTGAGTCCTGGTTTAGTCCTGGTTTAGTCCTGGTTTAGTCCTGGGTGAGTCCTGGTTTAGTCCTGGTTTAGTCCTGGTTTAGTCCTGGTTCAGTCCTGGGTGAGTCCTGGTTTAGTCCTGGTTTCGTCCTGGTTTCGTCCTGGTTTAGTCCTGGTTTAGTCCTGGTTTAGTCTTGGGTGAGTCCTGGTTTAGTCCTGGTTTCGTCCTGGTTTAGTCCTGGTTTAGTCTTGGGTGAGTCCTGGTTTAGTCCTGGTTTAGTCCTGGTTTAGTCCTGGGTGAGTCCTGGTTTAGTCCTGGTTTAGTCCTGGTTCAGTCCTGGGTGAGTCCTGGTTTAGTCCTGGTTTCGTCCTGGTTTCGTCCTGGTTTAGTCCTGGTTTAGTCCTGGTTTAGTCCTGGTTTAGTCCTGGTTTAGTTCTGGTTTAGTCTTGGGTGAGTCCTGGTTTAGTCCTGGTTTCGTCCTGGTTCAGTCCTGGGTGAGTCCTGGTTTAGTCCTGGTTTAGTCCTGGTGTAGTCCTGGTTTAGTCCTGGTTTAGTCCTGGTTTAGTCCTGGTTTAGTCCTGGTGTAGTCCTGGTTTAGTCCTGGTTTAGTCCTGATTCTATAGGCAGAGGGATTCTGTTCTAAAACTCAGAGCTTCTTCCTGTATTTTTATACTTTTCTTCTTCATCTTTTCCCACAAACCACTCGATGTAAAACTATGATAAATATGGAGCAGAGGTGCCACTAAACCACGTGAGAATCAGAAGACCATGAAAAGCTGCTGTATGGGCTTTAAATACATTTATCAGAGTTGGACAGAGTTAGTTTTACCTGGTTCCAGCTGGTGGCCTGTCTGTGTCTGCAGTTGGAGAGGACAGTTCCAGATTGACTTGTGATCTGCTCCCGACTCCTCCTGATCAGACAGAACATATATTATTTAACATACCAGGTTAACAGGCAGGTGTCACTGTAATAAGGAATATTTAACTTGTTTGGTATTTATTCAGTTGGTTGTTGGTGGACTTTTTTCAGAGACTTTTTGGGGTGAACTGGTTGTCAGGGTTGTAAATCGTTGGCACACGTTGCTTTTCCAATCTCTACGCATGTTTCAATTGATAAAAACTGAAAGCCTTTATTGCAGTTATTACTACTTAACTTAACTCTGTATATAGTGTTTGAACTGCATTATCTGCTGTTACTAGTCTTTTTTCCCCCATTTTATTGCAAACTAGGTACATTTGGAGCTTACTAGTCAAAAAAAACAACAAAATCTAAGTGTGTGCTGGCTCCAGTGGCCTCTGCAGTTTCCAGTAGTTGATGACATCACACAACCCTGAGTACAGACAGGTGTTTTTGATGAAACACCTGTCTGTAGGGCGGAGTTTAAAGTGCAGATACTTTTTGGACCAATCACAGTTCCTTATACCTCCAGGTCCCGCCCTTCCTCCCCCGCCCCCTTTAGTCCTCCAGACTCCGCCCCCTCACTCTCCCTTTAGTCCTCCAGACTCCGCCCCCTCACTCTCCCTTTAGTCCTCCAGACTCCGCCCCCTCACTCTCCCTTTAGTCCTCCAGACTCCGCCCCTTTACTTTAGACCTGTCCTTCTCTTTGTACTATTTGTCCATTTGTGGTGGTCACTCTGGGGTCTGTTTCCTGGAGTGTTCCACAGTATGGCATTAAACGTATCAATATTCAAGCGGGTCACAGGTAATCGGGTCAAGTTACATTTCACATCTGCGGAGAGGCGAGCTGAGTGCAAGAAAGCATTTTTTGAAGGCATTTTTAAAAACAGCAGTAATTGACCAAAAAATGCCATAACAAGGTACATTCCAGGCCAAGCAACATCGCCATGGAGACAGACTTAAGGATTTACTTATAAACCCAAATATTTTCCAAAGTGGTAATTTTCAACACATTCAAAAGCCGACATTTTCACTGTATCTATTTAGCTTCTTTCGAGTAAATTACACACCAGCGGGAGTAAGATTGCTGCTCTTTTCTCTAAACCAATTTTCCACACCACAGGGAGATTTTTGTGGCTCCAGAATATCTTGAAACCAGTCGATACGTTACTATACACAAACTCAAACTCAGCTCAAAGTGCCGTTCAGGTCACGTTAAA
The DNA here is from genome assembly GCA_019594935.1 of Periophthalmus modestus. Taxonomy (NCBI): domain Eukaryota; kingdom Metazoa; phylum Chordata; class Actinopteri; order Gobiiformes; family Gobiidae; genus Periophthalmus; species Periophthalmus modestus. The sequence goes on along the minus strand of JAIEZT010000068.1, from coordinate 29,385,302 downwards.
CCAGAGCTTCTCACTTATTTTCTGTTATGTCCTCCCCATGAAGAAGAAAAACTTTGGCGCCGCCCCCCCTCTCCTCCGGGGGGATTCTCAGGGCTCTGACTCGTGACTGGTCGCTATTGTAACGTTTAAATACCTCTTCAAAATAAGATTCAGATACGCCACAAATACATTTATAAAGAAAATGTTATTTTCATGAACATTTCAAACATTTCAGATGGAGTCAATGTCAAGAAACCTTCGTATTTCACTTAGAGCTGTTTTTCTTTTAGCCGCTCGATGCTGCTTGTTTCTTGTGTGGCCCAGTACCAATTGATCCACGGACCCACATCTATCACAGATATAATAATCTCTCCGTTATATCAAATGGATTTATGTGGTGATTTCCTGTCAGGATTTTCATTATATATCTACGGACGAGCTTATTATCGTGTCATGAGGAGCAAAAGTCACTTCAGAGAAAATGTGGTCGCTGATAAATTATTTACTGTTTTTGTGTGCGGCCCGGTAGAAAATGTGTAACGGACCGGTACCGGCCCAGTGGTTGGGGACCATTGGCCTAGAGCTAATACTCACACTCTAACAGTGAGAGCGCAACTGCCACCTACTGTAGTGGATGTGCAATTACACTTTACTCTAGTACGACAAAAGAAAAGCATGTTCCCCGGGGTCATTCAATTTTTCCAAGTTGGGAGAAGTTTATGGTGTCACTTCCTAGTAGGACACATGGGCAGCAGACGGGACGTACAGACCTCATAAACAAGGGCCAAAGGTCATGTAATCATCTAAAGTGTCTTGCCCACCAGAAATGTTACACAATGCAACTTTAAGTCCAGTTTTCGTGCTCGTTTAGTTCCATAGACCTGGATTACATCACGGCATAAATCTTTTATGAGCACTTTCATTACAGCAAATAGCACTGAGCCACTGTTAATGGAGACGGAGAGTGAGCTGTGAAACGGTGTTCAGAAATGCTTCTAAGTGAAAGAGAACAAATAAAAAGTGAATTATAGAGATAAAAGTATCACTGATTAGATTTGGTTGAGTTTTCAATTTACGAAATCCAATTTTAATAAAGGTCTTGTACACCGTTTTTTTTTGTCTTGCCCCAGTACTAAGCTCACATCAGTCCACTGAACCTTAAACCAAGTATTTGTGTTAAGGTACAGTCGACTTTAAAGACACATAAAAAATACCTTAACTCCGCCCACAGTCACATTTTAAAGAGTCTGTAGAATGTAAAGAGCGAGGGGGGAGGAGGGCCCTGGACACATGAGGAACAGTGTGATTGGTCTAAAAGGTATCGACACGTGTAGCTCCGCCCCTGCCAGGTGTTTGTGATCAGAAACACAGGGCAGTTTTTGTGATGTCACCAACTACCTAAAATTGCAGGAGCCGCTGAAGGCAGCACGCTTAAAGCTTTTGAACAGAACGCTGCAAACACAACTGTTTGTGCTAACACTGCAAAAAGGATTAAGAGATTAACAGCAGACAACACTATCACCTTTGTGTCTAACTGTTGCCATGTAACACAAATATATTCAAATAACTGAACTCTACCCCAAAGCACATGTTTTTACCATAGACACTTTATATAAATGGACATAGCTAACTACGTTCCAAAGCATAGGCTGCTTCCAGCTCTATTCACTTTACAATGAAAAACTGTGTCTCTCTCTCTGTACCTGCTGCTGTCAGACTCGTCACTTTGGTCTTAAATTTTTGTATTAACTGTTGTGTCTGTAAATCAACATATGAACAGACAAACCGGGTACCTGGGGTCTCTCCCGCTAGTGTTAACAACAGGTTTGATTGACAGCGTTGCTAAGCCTGGCTCTGGATTGGCTCACTGGTTGCTATGATACTCACGGTCAGAACAGGGCTCCAAATGCGCCGCTAAACCTGCTCTAGCCTCGAACGCTGCGGTGACGTCACACTCAGTCAGTCACGTCTTTACACAGTCTGTGGTCTGAGGACTGGCTGCAGACGTTAAAAAGACCCGAGCTGATGACTGACAAAACGAAACAACAAGTCTGGTCTGTCTCTTTAAGACACTGAAGCGAAAGAGCACATACGAGTTGGCAGCGTTACTTCCTTAAACTATACTCCTGTAGTTAATAGATTCCCATTGGTCTGCAGAGCTCCCAAAGCCCACAGCGCATAAAACACTTAAGGACAATAAAATGGAACGTAATAAAAAGCCAAGACTCTGTGGCGGCAGTTTGGCCAAGCACCCAAATTAAAAAAGACATAAAAGGCCAATGATTTAATACAGTTTTCTATACGACTTACCACAGAAAGAAAGGGCAGAGTCTGTGTTTAAGAATATAACATCTATAGGCCGATACTGTTTAACACAGATGGGGACAGGTCAAATGAAAATAGTTATAGTTGCAGATCTGTGCTGTTCTGCAGTGAGTTTTTGGGTCTAGTCACGTACAGAAATGATCAGGTTCAACATTTGTGCTTTTACCTCCTGGATTTTTCAATGGCACAGTGCAACGTGACCTAAAGGAAAAAGCGTCTCTTCGTCCATCTGGGAGTACGACGCCATCATCAGCCTAGAACAGGGCAAACTACGGCCCGAGGGCCACATACGGCCCGTTGGCCTTATTAATCTGGCCCGTCGAACGTGACCAAATTATGGTGCACTTCAGCTACATCAACCTTATATTACTCTGTTATTCTCTTATCAGCTCTTCTGTAAAAATGAGATAATCAAAGGAAAGAAAAGTGGAGCCGAGTGTTTAATAAGGAGTGCACAACAAAATGTTTTTTCACCAAAGTCCGAACAAAGCACCAAGACAAGTTTTTTGCTGGGATTCAAATTAGCAAAAGCTAGCAAGCCTTTCTCTGAAGGTGAGTTTTTAAAAGAATGTGTTTAGAAAATAATTTGTACAGTGAGCCTTTCACATTCAGGCTTTGCTTCGTGTCACAGGACAAATCTCTAATGTAACATAAACAAATATATATCCTGGCCCAGCCCTTCTGTCACTTTTTAGAGCACATTGTGGCCCGTGTGTCAAAAAGATTGCCCACCCCTGGTCTAGAATCTGAAAAACTGATAGTTTGCAGCTGTCGTCAACATTCCTGTGGGGGTGTGATGCTAACTGTAGGCACTGCTCTGTCTGCGGCTTTATTAGACTTTAGTCTGAGCTTTATTCTAACACAGTCTGACTTGTCATAATCTTATGTCTTTCAAATGACAACAGTCGCATCTTTGGGGTTGAATAATGGCTCCACTTTCTGAAGCAGAAAAAATATATATCTTATACTTCTTTAAACTGGCAGAGAAAGATGCTGAACTTTGTGTCAGTTTTTTTTTTCATGTGGATAGGCCGAGTGATCGTAAAGATATTAACCATAAAACAAGGTTATAGTAAAAACCAAAAGTAAAAATCTACAACTGGACAAAAAGTTGTAGGAGTGAAGATGTTTGGCTGCTCATCCAAGACGCTTCTTCAGTTCTGCTCAGATTTACTTCTGGACACTGACTTATATCTGTCTGAAGGAGGCGCTAACGACACTGAAACAGCTTCTGTTTGTAGGTTTGGTCTGTTGAGCTACACTAAGTGTGCACTGTGCCTGAGTCCTACTTAGCATAATCATCCAGCTCTTAATGGATGCTCTCACACTTATTGGCATCCTGGCTCGCTCTATTGTTCTCTTTGTTTTATCCGTTTGCTTTGGGTCTGAGGATGGAGTTATAGATGGGGGACAGATTATGTCTAAGGCCCCTAATCCTGTTCAAGGAAGGATTGTCTTTCCTAGCAAAAAAAAAAAAAAAAATGTTGGGAAATTTTATTTATCTCTTCTTAAAAAAAAAAAAAAAAAAAAGTTGACAGATTGTACGTTTGGCTTTTTACTCTGGATCAGACCTGGACGACTGAGGAATTACACAGACAAAAACCAGGTCCACACATCTGCAGAGAACTCCACCTGAGGATTCTGACCTTTGACCTCCAGCTCAGTTTATTTTGTCTGTGGACACAGCCAGTGCTTCAAACAGGAAGTGATCCTGGGTGCACTTTTGGTCTTAAATGTTCGTATTAACCCTCTACATGATCCTGGGCTTTTTATTTCACTATTGTGTCTGTAAATCAACATATGAACATTAATAACAGACACATCAGGCCCTTCTTTCCTCACTCCTGATTGGCTCTTTGGTTGCTATGATACTTATGGTGGGAATTCTAAATATGGAACTTGGCTCCAAATTTGCCCCTGTAACTGCGTCATGTGACTGGAGCCAAACGCTGTGGTGACGTCACACTCACTCAGTCACTTCTTTATACAGTCTGTGCTTTTGGCAGAAAATATTGAAAATGTTGAACCTGATCATTTCTATTAGTGACTAGACCCAAGAACTCACTGTATTACCACACAAATCTGCATTTTCACACTATTCATTTTAGCTGTATTAAACATTATTGTCCTATTGCCTGGTTTCCAACGACACTACAACATTTTATAGGACAATCATATTTATACAGATGGGGGCAGCTAAAATGTATATTGTTAAAATGTAGATTTGTGTGGTGATACAGTGAGGTCTCGGGTGGAGTCACTAACAGAAGTGATCAGGTTTGTGCCTTTTAAATATTTCATGGCAAAGTTCACTGGAATCAATAGGGAAAACTAATTAATAATAAATTAATAATTAATTAATTAATAATTCTTGAACTCTTCTTCAAATTAGGTGTGAATATGGTCAAAACAGAGGCTGTTATTTAATCAATTATATAACCTAGGACTGCAGTTTGAATGAACAAGCAAAACAAAGCAAACAGCAAAATCTCAGCCTTATTCTGCAGAAAATGTGCTCACCCTGTAGTTTAGATCTGTGCAGTTGTCAGTTCAGATTTCTGTGTTTTTTGTCAATTCTTCCGGATGTTTGACCAGAATCTTATTATTAAAACATAAATTTCAAAAATTTGACAGAAAAAGTGCAATATATTTTTTTCCCCAAATCGTTCAGCCATAATCTAAATCGTACTAAGTGACGTTTTAACTGTCGCAGACGTATTTAGTCGTTCATATGAAGTTGGAAGAAGGATATTTTTAGTCTGGAAAAGTTTCCTCAAATTATAAATGATTTAAATTCTAGTCTAAACTAGGGATGGGACGATATAAAATTTAGACTCACGATTATCGTGACCAACATAAATCGCGATTCACGATATTATCGCCATAAATTATTAACTTGTTAATGTTCTGACGGTCCGGGACGACCTTACAACTCTACAGAATGTACATGTACTTCTGCGTCACCCACACAACTCACCTTTGAGGCTCTGGTTCTGTCAAACATCAACATATTCCACAAAGTTGGTCTCATTCGTTCCTACAGGTCCAGAGAATATAACCCACTGAAGAAATCATGTCCACAAAATAAATTAGATCCTCCATGTCCAATCTGCTGCAGGAAAGTATTCCACACGCCAAATCTGCTCCGTCACTTTTTTGCATTGCACCAGACTCGGCACCAGAACAGGCACAGACGCAACAAGTGTCATTGCTGTGACAGAGCGCCCCCTTGTGAGCAAACACCAAAACTAGCATCTAAACGTTGTATTGAAACCAGAAACATGAGGCAGTCTGGCGCCGTAAAGACTATTATAATCAATCGCGATTTTGAAAAATGCCATGAACGATTTATCGCGGACCGTTTCTATCGCGATTTACGATATTATCGTAAACCGTCCCATCCCTAGTCTGAACCCCACTGAGTCGTTCTGTAAAGTGATGCTCGTGGTTTCATTAAGAGTCGTCTCAAGCCGTGATCCTCCTGACGCATTTAAATAAACTAATCAACTTGACTTATTCCCTCACGCACAAACACACAAACATATACACACATACACACACCCCCTCACTCTCCCCTTTAGTCCTCCAAACTCCTCCTCCCCCCTCACTCTCCCCTTTAGTCCTCCAAACTCCTCCTCCCCCCTCACTCTCCCCTTTACTCCTCCAGGCCTCTCCTCCCCCCCCCACTCTCCCCTTTAGTCCTCCAGGCACCTCCTCCTCCCCCCTCACTCTCCCCTTTACTCCTCCAGGCCTCTCCTCCCCCTCACTCTCCCCCTTTAGTCCTCCAGACACCTCCTCCTCCCCCTCACTCTCCCCTTTAGTCCTCCAGGCCTCTCCTCCCCCTCACTCTCCCCTTTAGTCCTCCAGGCACCTCCTCCTCCCCCCTCACTCTCCCCTTTAGTCCTCCAGGCCCCTCCTCCCCCTCACTCTCCCCTTTAGAGTGAGGGGGGAGGAGGGCAGCTCTATTTAAATCTGCGTGTGGGAGGAGTCTGGGTGTCTCTTTAAGATGCAGTTTTTATAAAGTGGTTTCTCCTTTTCGCTGGTATTGACTTGGACACGAGTCTGAACGGAGCATATTTCAGTGTTATTAGGTTCTCGTGGCAGATTGCCTTCTGTCCTGGGCCAGCGTCTGAACTCACCAGGTGGCTGTGCAGTTGCTATGCTAATTCAAGCATAATCGTGATCCCACTGCACAGAAGGTCTACAATCTGTGGACGGATTTAAACTGGAGGCATCACATACTCAAAGTGTTTCAAAATGATCCGTGTATAGGCTGCGTTCATGTGACATAACACTGTGAAAAATATAGTTTAAAATCATAAACTGTATAAAGAAGTGGACTAAGTGTGTGACAGCGTTCAGCTCCAAATGAAGCTCATCGAGGCCGGAGCAGGTATAGAGATGAATTTGGAGTTAGCAACGCTAACGCTAGCGGGAGTAACCTCGGGGAAAGAAGGACCTGATTTGTCCGATATTAGGTTTATATCTTTATTTACAGACACAACAGTGAAATAAAAATAGGATCATGTAGAGGGTTAATACGAACATTTAAGACCAAAATGAGTCTGACAGCAGCAGATACAGAGAGAGAGAGACACAGTTTTTCAATGTAAAATGAATTGGAGCCAGCGTCAGTGGAGCTGGAAGTGCGCCATGATCACTTCCTGTTTGGAACACGGCGACTAGCAGGTTAGCTATGTCCATTTATACAAACAGTCTATGTTTAAAGGTGAGCTGGAGCTGGAGGATTCTCAGGTGCAGTTTGCTGTGTATCTGTCAGATGCAGATTTATTGACCTGGTTTATGGTTAATATCTCTGTAATTACTGAGCTTATCCACATGAAATGAAACTGGCACGAGGTTTATCACCTCCTCTGTCAGTATAAATAAACAAAACTGAAATTAGTTTTTTAAAATAGCTTCAGAAAGTGGTGCCATTATTCAAACCCAAAGATGTGATTAATAGCAGTAGAAAAGACTTTGAGCCATAAGATTAATTTGGCGGTTTGTGGATCCAGCCCCGAACAAATAAATAATAAGGTTCAACACTTGTGCATCATAAATTTGGGGATTTCTTTCAAAAACAGTGAATCTCGCATAAAGATACACAGGCTCCTGGTCTCCATTTGAAACTAGGACAAAGTTTAGAACGTGAATGCAACCTATTTAAAGGGCGTACGGCAGATTAGACTACTTATTTCACAGAATAGTAAATATAATTTTACTTAAGATTTGAATAAAAATCCTGCCGAGTTTTTTCTAGTTTTAAAATTTTACTTCCTGGTGAGACACAAGCAGCAGATATGACATAGAGCTAATTCCATAGACTATATAAATAAATGGACATAGCTAACCTGTTTGCTGCTGCAGTCTAAATAGGAAGTGTGATTCTGGCTGTGACTCTGGCTCCAATTCACTTTCTATTGAAAAACTGTGTCTCCTCTCTCTGTACCTGCTCCTGTCTTTTTGGTCTTAAATGTTTGTATTAACCCTCTACATGATCCTGGGGTTTATATTTTGCTATTGTGTCTGTGAATCAAGATATGAGGCGTTACCTCCAACAGCCTGGCTCTGGATTGGCTCTTTGGTTGCTATGATACTTGCGCTTGGAATTCCTAACATGAACCTCGGCTCCACATTGTCCACTATAACTGCTCTAGTCTGGATGATCTCCATTTGGAGGCTGTGGGTGACGTCACACTCTCATAGTCCACTTCTTTATACAGTCTAAAGGTAATTCCATCACTGTTACCTAGCAACCATAATGTTAAGGACCAAAACTGATCTAATTTGCACACTACTTGTAATAAGAGAGAGAAAAATAAATGACAACTTCACTGATGTAAAATTATGATAAATATTAAGTCAGAAAAACATGGAAATCTGCATATGAGCTTTAAGTCCTTTAAATCCATATAAAACATCAGTATTTACCTGTCATCGCTGTGGTTTTGTCTCTCTGCGGTCCTGGGTGCGTTTGATACATGTCTCCTCTCTCTCTTGATTCGTGCAGGGGTGGATACAACTCCTCTGTCTCCCTGTGCGGCTGTGAAAGGTCTAAGTGCTCCAAATCCGAATCCAGCTCCCTCGCCCTCCTCTCCAACTCCGTCAAACTCAGCTCCGAGGCCGCGGACGAAGGCGGATGAGACCCTCCGAAACAATGGGCGGGCGAAGCAGCGGCCATCTTTGTAAGGACCCGGAAAGAGAATCGGCATCTCCCTCCCCTTCAATTTCTCCTCTCTCCTCCTCTTTTCTCCCAACCTTCCTCATCCCATAAGGTGTTGACAATTCCCAAAACGTCATCCCAGCTGTCTCCTTCGTCACGATATCGGACAGGTTCAATATCTGGTTCCTCAATGCTGAATTTCGCCACAACTTCTTCCAGTTCGGTCCCCTTGCTGTGGAGTAAATCTTCACAAATTGTCACGCCTACGTCCTCTACCTGCTCCATTTGGACTTGAGTCTCCAGTTTACTTTCATGTTGGATTTTCAAAGTGATTTCAGGCACGTCTTGCTTTATTTCTTTGATCAACTCAGCGTGGATGTCGAAATTTTCCTTCTCAAAAATAGTCACGTCTTCTTGCTTTGGTCTTTCTATACTCCTGTCGTCTTTTTCATCGGCTCCTTTGGCTTTTTGGATTCTTTTTCCACACTTTTCTCTCTACCTTTTGGTTTTTGCGAATCGTCTTGTTCCCTCACAACCCTCCAACTTTCCAAATTTTGTTTCTTTTAGCGACGCTCTCTCCCACTGGACTAATCCCTTGTCCCATTTCAGAATGAGACGGCTCTTTCAGCGAACACCTCCCAACATATACCAGTTGAATTTGTGATATTAGAAAGTGGATTTTCAGAGTGATGCAGTTGATGTTGTCCGTGAGGTCGCCTTTTCTCCAGCGCAGATAACACGGAGGGCAGAGGGGGCAAAATTGGCAGATTGTGCAATGCCCCTCCTTGGCGAACTGTTCTTTTTCGCACCCATTATTCGGCGTGGCCATGTTGATTCGATTCCTTCGGCTGGTGTAGGAGACTCCAAACCGCGTAGACCTCTGCTTAGTACTCCTGGACGTGATCCGGTTGCAGTCCCTGGTCTAGACCTAGAACTGGACTTGGACTTTGATGACTTATGTTTGTGAGATTTCGAGCCTTTGTGGATGTGTTTTGGACTCAATTTTATCTATATCTATTGGTTTCTTTTCAGGCTTATCCTCAACCTGCGTATTAGGCGTTTCAGTTGCTGTTTCGTTGTTTACTAAAGCGTTCTCTGTCTCTTCCTGTTGAACTTCTATGACAACTTCATTTTGATCTTTACTTTTTACATCACCTCATTTGCTGCTCCTCTTGCACTGGCTCAGCTGTGGGGACAATGGGTTCTTCTGTGTTAGCATTAGCGTCTGATGTAGCTTCTACCAATGTGTCGCTCTCTATTTTAGCTTTATTCATGCTTTCTACTTCTTCCATTTTGTCCTCTACTTGTTTTATAGTCTCCACAAATGTCTCATGTTCAGCGGCTTCGTTTGGAGGAGGGGTCGTAGCCTCGATATTATGGATTCTCTTTCTCGATTTCGAGTTGAGTTGGCTGCATAAACTCTGCAATGGACTCAGTTTTGGATATCTTCGTACACATATCCATACTCTTTCCTCTATGTGAGTCTCTATGATTGACAACCGAAGACGCTCGTTCAACGTGCATCCCCGATTGAACTTTGCCCTCCAAATCTCTCCGATCGGTCTAGTCTTAACCTGTGACCCCATTTTCACTTCATTTTTGAAACTAGAGCGTGACCCATTATTATGCTTGCTCCAGCTTTCTGCTCTATGTGTCTGTCTTGCATCGCCATCATATCGGCGTCGGATACATGGGAAATTTCGCTAACTAAACGTGGTAGACAGCTAGGTTGCCATCAACGAGAACCATCCCCCCACTTAGACAATCTGGTCCAACTTTAGAACCAGCTCTGTTCCTGCCAACTGCTCCCGTGCCCATTCTCTCGGTGCCCCACTTGGAGATGGCGAAGGTGAGGGTTGCGGTAGGAGCAATGGGGTTGTGTCTAACATCGGATCTGGTTCTAGGAAAACCGAATCCCTGTCAGATCTTAACGGAACTGGTCTGCCATATCCAAATGTCCCAAATGAATTCTCCCTCCTCTCTCTTTCCCTGGCCCGTTCCCTCTCCAGCCTCCCTCGCTCTCTTTCCCTCTCCCACTCTCGCTGCGCCCACCCTCTCTCCAGCTCTCTCTCCCGCTCTCTCTCCCGCTCTCTTTCCCAGTCTCTCTCATTGCGCCCCCAGCCTCCTCCTCCTCCTCCTCCTCCACCTCCTCGGTCACGCAAGTCTTGTTCCAAATCATGCGCGGACAATTGGACCAGTTGCGCCCTGTAGGGAGATCTGCGTAACTCGTGCGGAGGTGACATCCTGAGGCTTTGAGTTTGAGAGTAATGTCTTGAAGGTTGCATTACGTGAGGGGGAGAGCATCTTAAACTTTGCGTCTGGCTCGGTCGTGGTTTAGCTGGGGAGAAAAAAACTGGAGTGTGGTATCCAGAAGACAGAGGAGAACCAGAAAACGGGGAGATGAGAGGGGAGGTTAGCGATGAATTTTGTCCCGCTGACGGTGGGTAGTGTCCTGGATTCAAGTACGCCCCTCCTCCCCTGTCTAGCATATCCGCGGTAGTCATCTCCATACACTCCATCTGCTTTGGGGGTGTTACAACTTTCCACGAATGCCTACTTTCTCTGCTCTTAGTGCTGTCTCCATGGTGATGGTGGTGATGATGATGGTGATGCTTTTTGGAGGAGGAAGAAGAGATCCCCGGCGCCGAGAAGGACGACATAGCCGGCGAAACGGATCTGTAGTCTCCAGATGGCGGGCACATAGTGTCGATGTCGTGACCTTCTAGTTTTAGTGAATCAAAAATCGCTCGTTCATCCAAGCGTCGTACAAACGAAGGATTGGGAGTTAGCGAGCGGGGTTGTTGGTCGAACATGTCGCCGGGACCTCTGCTAATTCTCAATGAACCGCTTGTAGAGTAAAAGCTGCTATCACTTCCTGCATCACAGCGCACAGACCCCCCGTGATGATGGTGGTGGCTGTCGATTTGCTGGTTTATGCACATCGTATCGTAGATTGAACGTTGCGGTACGTAGCCATCCCCGTACCCTCCGTCTAAACCAATGTCCCGGCCTCCCACGCCCACGTCACCGCCAAATCCGTGTTTTCTCCAGGCAGCAGGAGCTCTTCCTGAAACACCCGGGCCGACTCAGAGGCTTGCCCATGATTGGCTGGCTGCCTGACGGTGGGAGGGACTTGTGGGAGGCGCGAGTGAAGTTAGAAGTGTGAATGGTGAACGTTGTGCGTGTCACTAATTTTGGGGAAACTTGGTCCATGGCAACTGCGATCGCAAAACGCCATGGTAACAAATAAAAAATAAAGTCTTACAAAAAATCTAACTCAAAATCACTATCCTGCAACCCAGCGGAGAACATCCATAGTATATTTGTGGTGGAACGAGGTTTAGTCCTGTGTCGTCTTCATAAACGGGCGTTGCCCACAGTAATGTCAGAGCCTTGTCACTCCCTCTCCTGTTTTCTACACAACATTCTGTTTATTTTGGTTGTTTATTGTTCTGGCTATTTGCAAAGAGCCAATTAAGTCTTTTATCCAACGGAGCGATTGTCAGTCAGGCCCGAGCAAAGGAGCGACGATTCAAATCTCCTCTTTTTTGTAGATTTTCTGGCTGTGGGAAAGAAAAACAAACAAAACGTCATTTCAACACAGCTTAAAATGTCTTTTGTAGAACAGCACAAAGAGCTGGGATTTCAGAAGAGCTGATAATGTAAAGTAAAGGTTAAAGATGCACTGTGGAACTCTTCTGGTGGAGGGTACGACACCCGGTTGTCTCTGTGGAGGTGTTATAGCTTTGCTTGATATGTTCTACGCTATAGCATTAAATTATCTATCACCACGGGAACACCTGCTTGCCAAGATCTGTGGAGAGGCAAGCAGCTCACAGTAAGAAATGGAAGATAGATAAGTTTAATTTCATACTCTGGAACATTCTAGGAAAACCAGCAGCGTTTCCAAGGAGACAACCAAGGAGACAACCAAGGAGACAACCAAGGAGACAAAGCCCCAGCAGACAATCTACTGTTTAACTGTTTAGTATAATGTTATGTAAATTCATATTTTTATTTTTTAATTTTTCAATTCACATTATTCAAATTCATTCTATTAATGTATCATTATTTTTTTTACATTCACTGAGCCATAACTTACATGATACATATTTTTTTAATAATAAATTAAAACAAATCAAGTTTTCCGATTTTATTTTAATATTTATTTTAGTGACATACTTATTCATTTCTGATAAATGTTCAAAGAAATGTGAGCGATTCTAAAACGTGCAACAGCATCACCGTCAATCTGGACATTCAAAGTTTGACAAATGGAATTACAATGAAAATATGTCTGAGGAACTCTTGATACTACTACTACTACTACTACTACTACTACTACTACTACTAATACTTTTTTCTGTTATAGTCCAAACATAGATGACCCATATTTAAACACATTGTAACTATTCCCCCAAGTATTTGAGTAAAACGTCTCACCAGAGTAAAGACGTTTGTATGAGCAGCTCTTGAGGATAAGTCTGGTGAAAACTGTGCATCTAAGTACAAAGCATTTTTTGTGAGATAATTAGAACGTGTGTGTTAGCATATTAGCTGTTGTTAGCGTAACTGTGAAAGCAAAACTTCGCTCTGGTCTCTGAGAGTTGTGAGTGCTTATAAGCTCATCGTGGTGAGTAACTAGGATGTTCTGAGTGCATGAGGTAAATGAAGAGTAACTTTTAACATGAGCTAGTTCTGTTTTTCACGTTTTAAAGACAGAAAAATTAGGTCTAGCGCCTTTAATTATGTGTGAGTCACGACTGCAGCCCTAGAACACTACACTATTGTCGACGTAAGCTGCTTTATTAATTCATGTGTGTATTGTTAAAAAGGTCAGTGCATTTTTTACTTTTCATAATGGCCCTCACTAAGACCCCCTCGGCTCCGCTCCAGAAGTGCACGGCTAATTGCTCAGGGGTGCTGTTCATTTCAGCTCAGAGGCTCTGGACATTTAAAACGCCTTTAGAGAAAGAGCACATCGCTGTTTATGATAACGACGTTCAGACCGAGGATCCGTCTGTTTGAGGTTTAGACGTGTCGTAATATTGATCCTCAGAAACTGACCATGAAACGAGATCCTCGTCTGAAGCTTCTCACTGGAAACACGAGCAGGACATCCACCTAATCTCAACCTCTTCAAGATCAGTTTTAAAGTCATTTTAAAGCTATAGTATGTAACTTTCTGGAGGTGGCACGTCGTCTGTATGATTCCATAGAAACGAAAAGTTAAACCCATACTGTGGAACATTCCTCATGGAGATAGTTAAGTTTTGGGCCATATTCTGGACGACTATAGCAAAGGAACAATATTTCCATGGAACCAGCAGGTAGAGGTCCTCCTTTAGGTCAAATAAGAGTCAGCTCTGTGGAGATGCAAGCATGCTCACGCAAAAGAAAAAACATTTATTTTCGTCAACTTTTGTCTAAGAAGTTACATTCTGTGACTTTAAAGATACAAAAATGACATTATATTGTCCCCAATGTTATTAGCATGACGGCATTAAATTCTGTATCGGGTTCAGACGTTTGGACGGTTTGAAATGGTACAAATGTGACAACACTAAAGCTGCCAGGACTTTTTGTAATTTATTCAGCAAAACAAAATATGACATTAAAATGACTCCTCACTTTTGAGTTTTAAGAGACTGTTTCTGATACTAAAGGTTCCATATTACGTAAAACTGACTCTCATGAGCTCTAATCCATGTTCTAACACTGTTCCTCCTCAAAAACAGACCTGGAGTCGTGTTTGTTTCATTCACATGTTTGAGTCACACTTTATTATTAGTCCGTAACATCTCCAAAGCTCAAAATGCTCTGTTCCACCTTGTGATGTCATGAAGTGGTAGTTTTCAAGTGAACAGCTCCTTTTACCTTCAGTTCAGTCGAGATAAGTGGCAACTTCAGGACTGAAATGATCCAGATGATTCAAGAAATGAAGGTGTGTGGAGTTTAAAAACACAGTGGAGCACTTCCTGTATCACCACATGATGACATCACAAGATGGAACAGAGTGTTTTCAGTTTGAGAGAAGAACTCAGCCTAAATCTGCAGGTTTGTGTGTTAAACATGTGAATGAAACAAAACACAGCTCCAGGTCTGTTTGAGATGAGGAAACATTGAGATGAGTGCGTGTCAGATGCCCTCTCTGTGTGTCAGATGCCCTCCCGGTGTTTCCATGGGGTCTTATTCTGCATAAAATCTGCTCACCCTGTAACTGCTAAACCCCGAAATGAGATTCATGTTCATATCTCAGACTTGTTCTGGACGTGTTTAAAATGTGAACTTTGAACAGAATCACATTATTCAAACATAAATCATCACGACTTATCTTAAAATCACAATCACACATTTCACCCAAACTGTTGAGCCTTAAAGGAAAGATTACATTTCAAAGTTGGAGCGATATCAAAGCTAAAAACATAAAAAGACTCCCATATTTTGAAGTTGATGAAATAAACACGCAACAGTCTCTTCCAGGGCCAGTTTCCTGATAAAACAACCAACGATTTCTGTGCTTCCACGATGAACGAACGCCGAAAAACGCCAAAGAGCTTCTGCGTTCAAAGTCCTGACCTTGTTGCTGCTGGACAAATACACTTGTGCATTTATACTGATTTCAAACCCTTTAAAATTCTCAGCTTGGAAACTAAATGAGCCAAACATTTTCAAATAGTTACATAATGCCCACACGGAAATCCTCCAAAAGATCCCATCAAATTCTCCTTCCCACTCAGAAACTAATCTTGCTAAAATTGCAATTTGCATGCATTACCGCTGTCTCTCTAATTAGCAGCGCGGCGTGAATCGGTCTATTAGCAGATGAATAGTCTCCTACCTCATGTCTCCTGTCTCCTTGTCTCCTCGCTCCTTATCTCCTCTCTCCTTATCTCCTCAGTGACTATTCTTAAGCGTCCTTTCTTATCATCTTTTCATCGTGGCACCTGCTCCTCGCGTCGTACAAAAGTCGTACCCTTAGCTAGCCCCATCGCTAACGCCGTCACAATCCACAGTGTAAATAGTAGCTAGCATCTTTGTTTTATTCTTACCGGTGTCTGCTTTTCCGCCGCTACTGTCGCTTCCCCCTCGTACATCTAGGCTGCTCCTTTCTCCCCTCCTCTCCTCTCTCTTCTCTCTCTATCCTCCTCTCCTCCGCTCTCTCTCTCCCTCAGTGAATCATGCCTTCTGTCAGTGAAACGTTTTTATTTTTTTTTTTCAGACGAGCTCGCTGCCAACCAACCCACCAACGCATACCCTCAACCACCTCCTCCTCCTCCTCCTCTCTCTCGCTCCATCTCTGCTCCATTCTTCCATTCACTTTCATTTCAATCCCCCTATCCATCTTCTATCTCTCCGAGCGTGCCCTTTCTATCTCTCTATCCATTCATCACATCCCCGCTCCAGCTCGGGGGCTTTACGACCTTTTTGGCAACACAAACTTGCCGGTTTCTCCCCATCTGCTGCTGTAGCCTCCTTCTCATCATCCTCCTTCCTTCCTTCTCTCCTTTCCTATACCCTGATTCTGTCTAGATTTAGTTTGACCCCGAGCGAGCCCCTCTTGGGAAATCATCGCAACTAAACGATTTCGAAATGAGGAACGCACAAAGTAAAAGCGCCGTTGTCTCCCAAACGCTGCGTGTCTTTGTGTTGCTCTGGCGTTGTGTTTTTTTTTTTCGTGTTAAATTCACCCACTCGTTTTCTCTCCGCTCGGGCTCTTCTGGCCCTCTCAGCCTGGCCTCTCCCTCCCACTCCTCACCTCACTGTTAATGCAACGCACTGTGGAGGCGAACGAGACACGGGCGAAGATATGCCCATAGAAACAACAGCCACGTACGAGCCTCTGCCGCCCGCTCATCGCCATGGGAACGCCACAGCCAAGCCAGAATGTTCCACGATGTCGCATTAAAACGTGTTGAGTAAATGTTTGCTGCCCACGGAAACGCGTTCAGGAGAGGAGAGAGTCCAAGAGAGAGGTTAAAGACGCCTTAAACGTATCTATCAACCAGGCCAACTCACAGGTCAGATCTGTGGAGAGGCGAGCCCAGTCATAATGAGAACACATGTGTTTTCAGGTGTTTTTGAGCATTAAAACACAAGTCATATGTAGGTCTGTGGAGAGGCGAGCCCACTCACAGTGTTCAAGGAGAAAGAGGGTAAAGCTGTGTTAAATGTATCTGTATCCAGGGAGACAACCAGGACAACTTACAGGTCAGATCTGTGGAGAAAAGAGCCCAGTCATGACGAGAATACATGTGTTTCCAGGTATTTTTGAGCATTAAAACACAAGTAATATGCAGATCTGTGGAGAGGCGAGCCCTCTCACAATGTTCAAGGAGAGAGAGAGGTTAAAACCACGTTAAATGTATCTGTATCCATGGAGACAACCAGGCCAACTTACAGGTCAGATCTGTGGAGAGGTGAGAATACTGTGTTTCCAGGTATTTTTGAGCATTAAAACACAAGTAATATTCAAATGCAAGACACATAAGATAAATGTGACACTGTGGAACATCCAGGTAAAAGCAAAAACACATCTCCATGGAGACAAGCAAGAGGCAGACGCTCTACCAGAAATGTTACATAGACCATCTTTAACGGGGCTGTACCTGAACTAGTTCATTTTAAACCGTTTGCAGTGCTCCATTGCTGTTCAGAGCACCCTAAATATTCACCACGATGAGTTTGCAAGAGCTTTTCAATACTCTCTAATTACTAGCATGCTAACGCTCACTTCCTGATTATCTGACAGTAACATGCTTTCGGGTTTGATGCAGTGGGCTTATTTTGACCTTAAGAGCGGCTCACAGTACATCTGCATGGGGCAAGTTTTGCTCAGATACATGTGGGGAAAAAATGGTGGACAAGACCTTTAATGAAAGACCCACCATTAGCTCTGGACGCTAACAGCTGCGTGCGCTTTTATGAATAGCATGGGGCTACTAATGTTGTACCGAGTATTTTTAGTCCGATAGTTCTGATTCAGAGGCTTTTGTTTGGCCACAATGAGCAGTAACCACGCTGGATTAAATGTTTGTTGCCCACGGAAACGCATACAGTATCTCAGACAGAGAAGTGTTCAAGGAGAGGGAGGTTAAAGCCGCGCTGACGAGCTTTGGATCTTTATCATTTTGTTTCCGCAGTGGTTCTGTGGATAAAGTATTTACCCACAGAGTGAATGTGCACGGTTCAATCCCAGCTCCATTTTGCTCATGGGCAAGACACTTCACCCGCCTCACCTGAAAGTGTATGTGTGTGTGTGTGTGTGAGTGTGTGTGTGTGTGTGCGTCTGTATGTGTGTGTGTGTGCGTCTGTATGTGTGTGTGAGTGTGTGTGTATGTGTGTGTATGTGTGTGCGTCTGTATGTGTGTGTGTGCGTCTGTATGTGTGTGTGTGTGAGTGTGTGTGTATGTGTGTGTGTGTGTGTGTGCGTGTGTATGTGTGTGTGCGTCTGTGTATGTGTGTGTGTGTGTGTGTGTGTGTATGTGTGTGCGTGTGTGTGTGTGTGCGTCTGTATGTGTGTGTGTGTGTGTATGTGTGTGTGTGTGTGCGTCTGTATGTGTGTGTGCGTCTGTATGTGTGTGTGTGCGCGTCTGTATGTGTGTGTGAGTGTGTGTGTGTATGTGTGTGTGTATATATGTCTGTGTGTGTGTGTATGTGTGTGTGTGTATATATATGTGTGTGTGTGTATATCTCTGTGTGTGGTGGGTATGTGTGTGTATATGTCTGCATGTGTATGTATGTGTGTGTGGGTGTGTGTATGTGTGTGTGTGTATATCCCTGTGTGTGTGTGTGTGTATATGTCTGTGTGTGTGTATATGTATGTCTGTGTGTGTGTGTATATGTATGTGTGTGTATATCTCTGTGTGTGTGGGTATATATATGTGTGTGTGTGTATATGTCTGTGTGTGTGTATGTGTGTATATGTGTGTCTGTGTGTGTGTATGTGTGTGTGTGTGCATATGTCTGTGTGTGTATGTGTGTATATGTGTGTCTGTGTGTTGATGGTGCAAACTCCACCCTGACTAGTTCCACGTGTCTCGGGAATCAAACCTGTTACTTTCTGGTTGTGGGCTGACAGACCTAACCACTACTCCACCGCTCCTCAGTCAGCGACGTCTCTTCACTATTTCCGTCTCGTTTTAATTAGGTGTCCAGGCTGAAATGGAGTACTTCATTTGGGCTTGATGGTTTGGCGGATAGTGTTTTTCTGGTTGGATAAGACCCTTGTACAAGTTAAATGCAGGATCCCTTCTCTTCTCATTAAGTCCGGATCACGCCGCGGGGCAGAGTGTGAGAGTGTGGCTGCATTTTACGCCTCTCACCAACACGATGACACTATCTGCCTGTGCTGTTCATCTAACTCTAATCAGTTTCCAATCGTTTCATATCATCAGTGATCAGTTTGTCAATCAAACCTGTTGCTAACGTTAGCAGGAGCGACCTTGGGGAAAGAAGGACCTGATGTGTCTGTTTTTAATGTTCATATGTTGATTTACAGACACAGACGTGAAATAAAAACCCCAGGATCATGTAGAGGGTTAATACGAACATTTAAGACCAAAATGACGAGTCTGAGAGTAGCAGGGACAGAGAGAGAGACACGGTTTTTCAGTGTAAAGTGAATTGGAGCCAGAGTCGATGAAGCCGGAAGTGCCCATGATCACTTCCTGTTTGACACGCGGTGGCTAGCAGGTTAGCTATGTCCATTTATATAAAACGTCTACGGTTGCAACACTGAAAATTCCTGATGGTGGGACAAATCTTGCGCTGTCACTTCCACAAAAAACTCAAGTGATTCCCAGAAAAGCCTGTTACTATCGACCTTCCCAAAAACAAAACCAGAACATTTGACACGATCTGAAATCAAATAAACGAATACAAACGGAGCGATGCAGCAGACTCTACCTCACAGTTTGACTCATCGTCCTTGAGTTTAATGTGGAATGAAACACACGGAGCCTTTTGTTTGAGCAGCTTCAGCTCGTCGGCAAAATACAACATCACAAAACGAAGGGAACCTGACGCCGCTGAAGGCAAAGTGCCAGAATGAGCCGTTATCTGCCCGAGCAATGAATCAAACTGTAATCAGTGATCAGTCTGGGTCTTTTTAATGAAGAGGTCAGCAGCCAGGCCTCAGTCAGAAGAAGCATGTTGTTGTAGAGCAGAGCATAGATGTGACGCGGCTGTAGGGGGCGCCATCACGGTATAAATGAATCTTCGGTTACATAAAGAAGGAGGAAAATAACATAAGGACGAGTTTGAACAAGGAGCAAAAAGGACTAACTGCAACAAGACCATCGTGTGGACGGAGTCGGCTTTAGCTTTGTGCATCAGTGACTGCAGGAAAAAGAACATTACGGGACATTACAGCGACGTCAGGATGAAGAGGAGGGGTCAGAGGAAAAGGCGGGGTCAGAGAAAGAGGAGGGGTCAGAAGAGGAGGCGCAGTCAGATGACGAGGAGCAGCCAGAGGAAGAGGCGGGGTCAGAGGAAGAGGCGGGGTCAGAGGAGGAGGCGGGGTCAGAGGAGTGGTCAGAGCAGGAGGCGGGGTCAGAGGAGGAGGTGGGGTCAGAGAAAGAGGAGCGGTCAGAGGAGGAGGCGAGGTCAGAGGAAGAGGCGCTGTCAGAGAAGGAGGCGGGATTAGAGGAGGAGACGGGGTCAGAGATACGCCTGAGTCTCTATAAATCATTTCTTATGTGTCCAACCTTGTACTTTGATCATTAAAATAAAATGTGTTAGAGTATTTCTAAAAGCATCATTTTTGTTTATAGTACAGTTGAGTATTTGGTTTTGTTCGATAATACTGGGCTTATTTTTAAAAAATCTACAAACATTGAACTTTGAGTTTAAACAAGAGAGAAATGTGAGAAAGTGTTAATGCCTGTGTGAGAAAAGTGTATAAAGTGTGTGGTGAGGGAGTTTACAGACAAGAAACAGAGAGAATAATGTAAAAAATAAAGATGATACTTTGCGGATTTCGCCTAATGTTTGGAATGAAACGAGCACTGTACATCACAAAACGAGAGTCGAGAATGTGAGTAATTTGGGCCAAAATGAGTCACAGCAAAACAACAAAATATCATAATAAAACTGTAACAAAGCAGGACACGAGTACGTCAAGGTTATGTGAAAACACAGGTATAAAAAGGTGAGGTTTTCACAGCAAAAAACCAGGAATAACATGGTATATTTTGCATGTTTTACTTGTAATAAAATAACAGTTTAAGCAGAGCTGTGCAGTTAAACACATTTTAATCAAAACTCAGTCGTCTCTACTGGTCAGGGGTCAGGCAAAAAACAGATGAAAAATGCAAATTAACAGGAATGTAAAAGATAATTTCACAAAAGTGAGCTTAAATATGTACGTGAAATAACTGACTAAACTACAAAACCACAAAAACTACGAGCGTCACATCGGGTCTGTAAACAGAATGAAAAAGGAGACGCCACAAAGAGACGAGTGTAAAGGTGAAGAACAGTGTATGAGACTTAATAGTAAAGTTACACGCTTTTATTTTGGTAACTTCCTGTGTGAGCGGAAATAACAGGAAAACAGAAATCAGCTTGATATACGGAAAAAGACACAAAGAAAAGGCAGTTATGGTGAAAAACAAAAAAACTACAATGAAAAGTTACAAAAAAGCCAAAGATCGCAACAAGAATACTGTCTAAACTGTTGGGTTATTAAGTTTGCAGTGGCTCCAGAGTCTCTGCTGCAGGGACCAGAGCAAAAGAGTAAACTGACTAAAATACTGTCCGAGGTCCGAGCGATTTCAAAGTACAAGCTGCGTTTAGGCCCGTGTGGCTGGACATTTGGCTCAGAGACGTCTCTCCTTTACATCAGCGTCTGAGGTAAGATGATCCAACAATCAGCAGTTTATCGTCCAGAGTGATATCAAATCTGTCACTGGACAAAAAGTTTCAGAGTGAAGACGTTTGGCTGCTCGTTAAAGACACGTCTTCAGTCCTGGTCAGTTTACTGCTGGACACTGACTTATATCTGTGGAGGAGCTAACGACACTGAAGCTAAAAACACCTAATCCTGTGAGACTAAAGGCTCAGACAAAGTATAATTCAACTTTAACACTTCTTACAGTGTATCTTGGACAATGGAAAAACAACAACAGGCGAAATCTGTGAAATATCAGCCTTATTTTTACATTATTCTCTATGTTTCTTGTCTGTAAAACCCTCACCACACACTTTATACACTTTTCTCACACAGGCATTAACATTTTCTCACATTTCTCTCTTGTTTAAACACAAAGTTCAAAACCTTCGTCGGTGCCTTTGTCGGTGCAGAACGTTTTCATCGACATCGACATTGTGGGTTTTGTCGGGGAGAAAACTTGCAAACATACAGCACTTCAGAGTCACACTGATCCAACATTTATGTAAATTTGTCTGACACATTCTGTACTGTACAGGAGACACGGAGGAGACTGATGGACTGTTACAATGTACTTCTCAAACAAACCAAGTCAAAATGTATGTCCAAATATCTATGTGAATGGTTGCATGATTAAAAATGTCGAGGAAGTTAAATACCTGGGAGTCATATTAGACCCTACCCTTAATTTAAAAAAACATATTAAAAAGGTTTGTAATGTCTTGAAATCAACATTGCTAACTTCCAACACATTAGAAGCTCATTATCGTTAGAAGCCGCAAAATCTTATCGCAATGCTATGATTTTATCTCACATTTTGTATTGTATTTCCTCATGGTCTCCAGCCAAAATAACAGCACTAAATCCTCTTAGATCACTGTATAATGAGGCGTTGAAAACCCTCGATAAAAAGCCCAGATGTTACCATCATTGCTACATATTGGACAGATTTAAAATATTAAGCTTTGACAACTTGATCAGGTACTCCGATATTCACCTGGTACATAAAATTCTGCATGACGCTGCCCCACCCCCACTGAAGACCTATGTACAGCCTCGCTCTCAACTAACAAGTAGAGTGTTAAGGTCCGTGTCTAGGGGTGACTGCAGTGTACCTGAAAGAAAGTCCGCTTTTTCTCAATCTGCTTCCTCCTTTAAAGCCATCAAGGAATGGAACGGGCTCCAGAAAGTCTTAAGAACATAGCAGATTATCACAGCTTCTCATGGGCTGTTAAAAACTGGCTTCTTGACCATCAGTCCTGCTCCACTAACAATACCAGACGGGTATTCGGCCATCAGATGTTACCCTCGTGGTACCATCTGATGGTCACTAGATTACCAGATCATGAGTGTCATAGTACTGTTGTAGTGTCATAGTACTGTTTTAGTGTCGTAGTACTGTTTTAGTGTCATATTGTTGTTTACACTTATAATACCAATGAGGTACAGAGCGATCAGATACTTCCCTCGTGGGTATCATCTGATAGCGACTACACTGTATTTATTCTCGTATTTGTTGCACTTTTTCTATATCTTGCACTTTAATAACTTGTAGTTTGCACTTTGTATTTAAAATTCTGCACAATTGTATATTGTCTTGATATATTGTACTTTTTATATGTGAATTGTGTTTTAATGTTTGTGGCGCAAAGGACGACAGATGGAAAATAGCATTTTGCTAAATCTGGTGCAGCCATCTTTTTAATGTATCTGCACGTTGTCCTTCAAATAAATAAATAAATAGACAATGGTCTACAGTCCCTCAGCCAATCAGGACACAGAACACAATGGTCTACAGCCCCCCGGCCAATCAGGACGCAGAACACAATGGTCTACAGCCCCCCGGCCAATCAGGACGCAGAACACAATGGTCTACAGTCCCTCAGCCAATCAGGACACAGAACACAATGGTCTACAGCCCCTCGGCCAATCAGGACGCAGAACACAATGGTCTACAGTCCCTCAGCCAATCAGGACGCAGAACACAATGGTCTACAGTCCCTCAGCCAATCAGGACGCAGAACACAATGGTCTACAGTCCCTCAGCCAATCAGGACGCAGAACACAATGGTCTACAGTCCCTCAGCCAATCAGGACGCAGAACACAATGCAGGTTCATACACTGTAAAAAGATTCCACAAAAAGAAAAATCCATAAAACAGCGAGATTGTGAAAGATGAACCGTGATTTGCGAGAGAGACAACTGTACTACATTTCTACTACAGTTTCATTTTGTGGATGCATGTCTGAGTAGAGTAATGTGTACTTTAAAGTAAAATGATAGGTTCTGGTGTCTGTCCTCAGTGTGACTGGACGCTGTAGTGTCTCAAACAAAATGGCGGCCTGGACACAGAGATGTATTGATTATATTTTAAGTTTGTATTTGTTCATGTTCAGAAAATGTGATTTTAATCAGACTCAATCAAACCCAACAAACTAACTTCAGCTAAGTGCAGTGGCATTAAACAAAACTGCAGGAGTTCAGCCAGAATCTGAAGCTAAAAACATTCAGAGGACAAAGTTACTGTTATTCACTGAAACGTCCCGTCGCGCTGGCCACACCAAAGAGCAAAGCATCATGGGTAGTACCAGTACAACACTCTGAGCTCACAGAGACACTGTAGTGGAAGAAGAGGCGTGTGGAGATGTGAAAAGTGCTTATAAACTCATCACAGTGAATAATTAGCAAGTTCAGAAAGCGTTAGTAAAGTGAGAAATAACTGTGGACCAGGGCAAACCATTTTAATGTTTTTAAGACGGAAGAAATCAGGTAGAGCTTTTAAAATTCAGAATATTTGAGCAGAGCTGGACTCCTGCGTCGGCTCTGAATCTGGGCCAGTGGTTTTGCTTCTTGAGTTTGATTGACAGACGAGGACTGAGTCACTGCTTTTATTGTGTGTCTTTCTCCATCTTTCTCCCTCTCCATCTCTCCCCCCTCTCTCTGCCTCCTTCTGTCACTGTCTCCCTTTCTCTCTCCGTCTTCCTCTCTCCTTCACTCCCCCCTCCTTCTCTCTCTGTCTCTCTCTCCCTTGTCTCTCCCCTTCTCTCCCCCTCACCTCCTCTCCCTCTCTCCCCCTCTCCTCTCCTCCCTCTCTCCTCTCTCCCTCTCTCCCTCCTCCCTCCTCCCCCTCTCTCCCTCCCTCCTCCTCTCTCCTCTCCCCCCTCCCCCCCCCCCCCCCCCCCCCCCCCCCCCCCCCCCTCTCTCTCTCCCTCCCCCTCTCTCCCTCTCTCCCACTCTCTTTCCTCCTCTCCTCCTCTCCCTCTCTCCTTCAGTGAGCAGCAGGCAGCTCAGGAGTCAGTGTGCACAGGAGAATCTCTCACACTTATTACAGAGCTGAAAAAGACATTTAGATCTTTGAAATGTGAGAGTGAGCGAGGAGACGGAGGAGGGGTTAAAGTGACGGACAGATGTCCAACCAAACACGACGTCGTGTCTCAACAGCTTCAGACGAGTTTAAACACGGGTCTGACGCACGACTGAAGTGGAGTCAAAAGTCCACGACAGAAAAATGAAATGATGAGTCTGAAAAGAGAGCACAGAGACAAAAAGTGATCATGTGCTCACTTCAGCTCCATCGACTCTGGCTCCAATTCACTTTACATTGAAAAACTGTGTCTCTCTCTCTGTAACTGCTGCTGTCAGACTCATTTTGGTCTTAAATGTTCGTATTAACCCTCTACATGATCCTGGGGTTTTTATTTCACTATTGTGTCTGTAAATCAACATATGAACATTAATAACAGACACATCAGGTCCTTCTTTCCCCGAGGTCGCTCCTGTTAGCGTTAGCAACAGATTTGATTGACAGCGTTGCCCGCTCCCGTTAAACCAGCGGTGTGGGCGAGGAGGGGCGGGACCTTCAACCTCCTCGCTCCAGATTGTTGTAATACGTCATGGTTTCACTCACATGTGAAGTGGGAGATGGAAATGTCCCGCTGATCCGTCGCCTGGAGCCAGAGCAAACACTTTTTAAATGTCTCTTGGATTTTGAGGCTGTGTCTTGAATCTGGAAAAGTGTTTTTGTCTCATATAAACCTACAAATGCACCACAGCGACTACATCTATACAAAACATAAACTACAACATTATAATTCTAAGGCTGCCCACTGCTTTGCCTAAAATGTTCCATAGTATGACATTAAAGATATCTCTATGGAGGAAAGCAGGTGACCCCAGTCCAAGTTACAGGTCGGGTCTGTGGAGATGTGATCCCCCACATTTTCCAACTCCTAAGAGCAGACGACATTATTAAGTTTTCTAGTTTTATATGTTTGTTTTTCATGTTTCAGATCTTCAAAGGGCTGTTTGATTTTCCACTCAGATTTCCTCAGATTTCCTGATATTTCCTGACGTCTCTGTGAAAACTCGACCTGCCGCTGTCACATGACGCCTCAGAATTACCATGTTGTCAAATTATGTCTTTTTTAATTTGCTCCTGTCTCCCTCTGCGACCGAGACTCATGACAATAACACGAGACGCAAAACCGAAGAGAACAACAAATATATTCTACACAAAACTATTCACATTTTCCCCACGACACAGACACGACACAGACACGACGCAGACAAGACTCAAACACGACGCAGACACGACGAAGACACGATGCAGACACGACTCAAACACGACGCAGACACGACGCAGACACGACTCAAACACGACTCAAACACGACACAAACACGACGCAGACACGACTCAAACACGACGCAGACACGACTCAAACACGACGCAGACACGACTCAAACACGACACAGACACGACTCAACACGACGCAGACACGACGCAGACACGACTCAAACACGACTCAAACACGACGCAGACACGACTCAAACACGACGCAGACACGACGCAAACACGACGCAAACACGCAGACACGACTCAAACACGACGCAGACACGACGCACACGACTCAGACACGACGCAAACACACGACTCACGCACACGACGCAAACACGACGCACACGACTCAAACACGACGCAGACACGACGCAGACACGACGCAGACACGACGCAGACACGACTCAAACACGACGCAACACGACTCAAACACGACGCAGACACGACGCAGACACGACGCAAACACGACGCAAACACGACTCAGACACGACGCAAACGACAACACGACGACTCAAACACGACGCAAACACGACTCAACACACGACGCAGACACGACGCAGACACGACGCAGCAGACACGACGAAAACACGACGCAGACACGACTCAGACACGACGCAGACACAACGCTGAGACGACGCAAACGTGACGCAAACACGACGCAGACACGACGCAGACACGACACAGACATGACTCAAACACGACGCAGACACGACGCAGACACGACTCACACATGACGCAGACACGACGCAGACACGACGCAGACACAATGCAGACACGACGCAGACACGACGCAGACACGACAGACATGCTCAAACACGACGCAGACACGACAGACACGACTCACACATGACGCAGACACGACGCAGACACGACGCAGACACAATGCAGACACGACGCAGACACGACGCAGACACGACGAAGACACGACGCAGACACGACTCAAACATGACGCAGACGCGACTCAAACACGACGCAGACACGACGCAAACACGACTCAAACACGACGCAGACACGACTCAAACACGACACAGACACGACTCAAACATGACTCAAACACGACGCAGACACGACTCAAACACGGCGCAGACACGACGCAAACACGACGCAGACACGACTCAAACACGACTCAAACACGAAGCAGACACGACTCAAACATGACTCAAACACGACGCAGACACGACTCAAACACGGCGCAGACACGACGCAAACACGACGCAGACACGACTCAAACACGACTCAAACACGACGCAAACACGACGCAGACACGACGCAAACACGACGCAAACACGACTCAAACACGACGCAGACACGACTCAAACATGACTCAAACACGACGCAGACACGACTCAAACACGACGCAAACACGACGCAGACACGACGCAGACACGACGCTGAGACGACGCAAACGTGACGCAAACACGACGCAGGCACGAAGTTATGCATTTTTTTCAACTGTCAGTGACTTTTGGCCCGGTACTTTGTGGACCACTTGTGCTGTATAAATAGTGTAAACCTGCGTTGCCATAAATGCAGCTAATGAAACAGTCTATTTAAAATGTTTTACTGGGACTCTCTTGCATTATTTCAGTCTTAATCAGTGTTATGGTGACAGGCCTCGCTCTGCAGACTCGCCGTTATGTGTCCACTTGGAAAATACAGAGACCAGAGCTGAGCCAGCGAAACATATGTGAGGCTTCGGGCTGTGTTTGTCCTGTTTCCACAGCCAGGACCTCGTACACGCAACAACAGTGTGATCACAGACGAATCAATGTGGTTTTCTTCATGACCAAACACAGACCGGAAAAACTGTAAGATTAAAGGAGCATTTAGAAGTGAAAATGCTCAAAATGACTATGCTTCACTTACACTTGCTGAAGCATTTGCCTGAAGCGCAGAGTGTTTCTGCTCTGAGCTCACACAGAGGAGGAAACCTGGCGGCGGCTCAGGGAGAGTGATGGTCCTGGTTCAGTGGATGGGACTCCCTGAAACCCCTGAAACGGGGTTTTTCACCGTCACAGTGGAGACCGGGCTCCAGCTCCAAACACCATCAGAGAAACTCAAATGTCAGACTCAGAGTCACATGGGACAAAATCAGAGACAAATTCACGGCCAAACTAAATATTTATTGACAAACTGGTTGCCTGATTGGACAAGTCAAGCCTGATATGACAAACAGAGAGAAATTTAATTTGAAATAAAAGACACACCAATAGTATTCATTTATAATTTAAATTAAATAAATGATGTTTCTCTCTGTAGCAGAGGTGATCAGTGGCTTGGTCACTAACGAGTCGACAGAAACGAGGGGCACTCGCTGGTCTCGACTGCAGCGTACGAGCAAAGCATTCTGGGATTTGTAGTATTAGAGGTGAATGTGCTGTTTACCGGCGGGCAGCTCTAATGCACATGTGACCTCACGGGCCAAATATAATTACACTGCGGGCCAGATCTGGCCCCCCGAGCCTGAGTTTGACATATGTGATCTAGAGCGACCAAAAGGGCAAAATGTCCGACCGGCGCCGCAGTCGGACAAGAGCGAACATCAGAGCAGCATCTGAGACGTTTGGGCCCTCGTGTCTTTGCAGTGTTATCGTCAGTAAAGTTATGATGACATCATGTGTGACTCGGTGACGCGGGGCCCGGACGACATCGTGACAGCTTCTGAGGAAAGACAATCATTTTTATTATTTACCCCAGAATCAAACAGAATGAAGCTGATCAGGTTGTTTCTGGAGGTTGTTTGGTTTTTGCTCAGCCTAAACACAGTGAACTCAACACTGCAGCTGCACTTCCACTTCACACCAGATGTGGCGCACTACAACAAAAACTGTAACTCGTGCAAAGCTCCTTTAAGTTTAGAGAAATCTGATCAAAAACTGTTGCCTGAGCTGAAACTATGAGCTGAAACTATGAGCTGAAACTATGAGCTGAAACATGAGCTGAAACTATGAGATGAAACTATGAGCTGAAACTATGAGCTGAAACATGAGCTGAAACTATGAGATGAAACTATGAGCTGAAACTATGAGCTGAAACATGAGCTGAAACTATGAGATGAAACTATGAGCTGAAACTATGAGCTGAAACTATGAGATGAAACTATGAGCTGAAACTATGAGCTGAAACTATGAGATGAAACTATGAGCTGAAACTATGAGCTGAAACATGAGCTGAAACTATGAGATGAAACTATGAGCTGAAACTATGAGATGAAACTATGAGATGAAACTATGAGATGAAACATGAGCTGAAACTATGAGATGAAACTATGAACACAAACAGAATTTACAAAAAATGTCTTTTGTCAAAAGGTGTGTTGTATTGTCTGAAAAGAGGAGTGTTGAGACGCTCAGTGTTTAAGTTTAAAGTGTAGACGTGTTTGTGAGGTTCAGGTTTGTGAGGTGCAGATGAGTCGTGATGTAAACTCGTCTTTAGTCAAATCAAACACATTTCTGCTCAAACTGATCATCACATGTTCAATTTATCCATGATTCACTTTCTGATTCACACGTGCTCTCTCTCTCTCTCTCTCTGTCTCTCTCTCTCTCCCTCTCTCTCTCTCTCCCTCTCTCTCTCTCTCTCCCTCTCTCCCTCTGTCGCTGGCTCTCTCCCACACTCTCTCTCTACTCTCTCCCATCTCTCTCTCTCTCTTTCTCTCCATCAGACGGTGTGTTTTGTGGCGTTTCTCTCTCTTCCACTCTCTCTTTCTCTCCATCAGACGGTGTGTTTTGTGGGGTTTCTTTCTCTCTCTTCCTCTCTCCCTCTCTCCTCTCCCTTTCTCTCCATCATGGTGTGTTTTTTCGGGTCAAATAAAGGACAGATCAGTGTGAAGTGCAGAATAAACGAGTGACTGAGCGTGTCTCTAAAGACCCTCGTGTTTTTGTGGGGACAGAGAAGAACTAAACTGTCAGTGTGACATGAGGGAAAAGTGATTTTGTTTGTAAATGTTGAGCGTCCAATGAGCTGCTTCGATTTAAATGCATCACTGAAATAAACAAATCTGATTGGACGATCGTGACCAAAGGATTGACCAGTATATGTAAAATAAATAATGATGATAATGAAACACTGAGCCATCGTGAGCAGGTTTAAAAGAGATTTAAAAGAACAAAAAAGAAGATATTTAATGCCACACTGTGAAACATCACAGCAAAGACACGGCACTGTCCTGGAAAAGAGAAATGAACCTGTCCCAGATGGACCCCCCTGTCCTCACTGTGGAGTGTCCCAGATGGACCCCCTGTCCTCACTGTGGCCTGTCCCAGATGGACCTCTCTGTCTGTCCTCACTGTGGAGTGTCCCCAGTTGGACCCCCCTGTCCTCACTGTGGAGTGTCCCAGATGGACCCCTCTGTCCTCACTCACCAGTCCCAGATGGACCCCCTGTCCTCACTGTGGAGTGTCCCAGATGGACCCCTCTGTCCTCACCAGTGTCCCAGATAGACCCCCTGTCCTCACTGTGGAGTGTCCCAGATGGACGTCTCTGTCCTCACTGTGGAGTGTCCCAGTTGGACGTCTCTGTCCTCACTGTGGAGTGTCCCAGTTGGACGTCTCTGTCCTCACTGTGGAGTGTCCCAGATGGACCCCCCTGTCCTCACTGTGGAGTGTCCCAGATGGACCCCCCTGTCCTCACTGTGAAGTGTCCCAGATGGACCCCTCTGTCCTCACCAGTGTCCTAGATGGACCCCCCCTGTCCTCACTGTGGAGTGTCCCAGATGGACCCCTCTGTCCTCACCAGTGTCCTAGATGGACCCCCCTGTCCTCACTGTGGAGTGTCCCAGATGGACCCCCTGTCCTCACTGTGGCGTGTCCCAGATGGACCTCTCTGTCCTCACTGTGGAGTGTCCCAGTTGGACCCCCCTGTCCTCACTGTGGAGTGTCCCAGATGGACCCCTCTGTCCTCACCAGTGTCCCAGATGGACCCCCTGTCCTCACTGTGGAGTGTCCCAGATGGACCCCTCTGTCCTCACCAGTGTCCCAGATAGACCCCCTGTCCTCACTGTGGAGTGTCCCAGATGGACGTCTCTGTCCTCACTGTGGAGTGTGTCCCAGTGGACGTCTCTGTCCTCACTGTGGAGTGTCCCAGTTGGACGTCTCTGTCCTCACTGTGGAGTGTCCCAGATGGGACCCCCTGTCCTCACTGTGAAGTGTCCCAGATGGACCCCTCTGTCCTCACTGTGAAGTGTCCCAGATGGACCCCTCTCTGTCCTCACCAGTGTCCTAGATGGACCCCCCTGTCCTCACTGTGGAGTGTCCCAGATGGACCCCTCTGTCCTCACCAGTGTCCCAGATGGACCCCTCTGTCCTCACTGTGGAGTGTCCCAGATGGACCCCCTGTCCTCACTGTGAA
Organism: Periophthalmus modestus; assembly: GCA_019594935.1. Lineage (NCBI taxonomy): Eukaryota > Metazoa > Chordata > Actinopteri > Gobiiformes > Gobiidae > Periophthalmus > Periophthalmus modestus. The sequence continues at coordinate 29,353,975 of JAIEZT010000068.1, read as the reverse complement.
GTGTCCCAGATGGACCTCTCTGTCCTCACTGTGGAGTGTCCCAGATGGACCCCCCTGTCCTCACTGTGGAGATGGACCCCTCCCAGATGGACCCCCTCTGTCCTCACCAGTGTCCCAGATGGACCCCCCTGTCCTCACTGTGGAGTGTCCCAGATGGACCCCTCTGTCCTCACCAGTGTCCCAGATAGACCCCTGTCCTCACTGTGGAGTGTCCCAGATGGACGTCTCTGTCCTCACTGTGGAGTGTCCCAGTTTGGACGTCTCTGTCCTCACTGTGGAGTGTCCCAGTTGGACGTCTCTGTCCTCACTGTGGAGTGTCCCAGATGGACCCCCCTGTCCTCACTGTGGAGTGTCCCTGTTGGACGTCTCTGTCCTCACTGTGGAGTGTCCCAGATGGACCCCCTGTCCTCACTGTGGAGTGTCCCAGATGGACCCCTCTGTCCTCACCAGTGTCCCAGATAGACCCCCTGTCCTCACTGTGGAGTGTCCCAGATGGATGTCTCTGTCCTCACTGTGGAGTGTCCCAGTTGGACGTCTCTGTCCTCACTGTGGAGTGTCCCAGTTGGACGTCTCTGTCCTCACTGTGGAGTGTCCCAGATGGACCCCCCTGTCCTCACTGTGGAGTGTCCCTGTTGGACGTCTCTGTCCTCACTGTGGAGTGTCCCAGATGGACCCCCCTGTCCTCACTGTGGAGTGTCCCTGTTGGACGTCTCTGTCCTCACTGTGGAGTGTCCCAGATGGACGTCTCTGTCCTCACTGTGGAGTGTCCCAGTTGGACGTCTCTGTCCTCGTCTCTTTGTGGATCAGTTCAGGCTGGAGACAGTTTTATTTCTGAAGGACAGAGCAGCAGATGGTGCCTCCACTGACCCAAATATAAGACTCAGAGGAGCCACAGCCAACGGATCAGCTCCACCCGACCAGCTCCACCCGACCAGCTCCAACAGACCAGCTCCAACAGACCAGCTCCAACAGACCAGCTCCACCCGACCAGCTCCACCTGACCAGTTCCAACAGACCAGCTTCACTCGACCAGCTCCACCCGACCAGCTCCACCCGACCAGCTCCAACAGACCAGCTCCACCCGACCAGCTCCAACAGACCAGCTCCACCCGACCAGCTCCACCCGACCAGCTCCAACAGACCAGCTCCAACAGACCAGCTCCCACCGACCCGCTCCAACAGACCAGCTCCACCCGACCAGCTCCACCCCGACTGCTCCCACCGACCAGCTCCAACAGACCAGCTCCACCCGACCAGCTCCACCCGACCTCTCAACAGACCAGCTCCACCCGACCAGCTCCACCCGACCAGCTCCAACAGACCAGCTCCAACGGATCAGCTCCACCCGACCTGCTCCACCCGACCAGCTCCACCCGACCTGCTCCACCCGACCAGCTCCACCCGACCTGCTCCACCCGACCAGCTCCAACAGACCAGCTCCACCCGACCAGCTCCAACAGACCAGCTCCACCCGACCAGCTCCAACAGACCAGCTCCACCCGACCAGCTCCACCCGACCAGCTCCAACGGATCAGCTCCACCCGGCCAGCTCCACCCGACCAGCTCCACCCGACCAGCTCCACCCGACCAGCTCCAACAGACCAGCTCCAACGGATCAGCTCCACCCGACCTGCTCCACCCCCAGCCAGCTCCACCTGACCAGCTCCACCCGACCAGCTCCACCCGACCAGCTCCACCCGACCAGCTCCACCCGACCAGCTCCAACAGACCGCTTCTAACAGAACAGCTCAGATCATAGAGTGTGTATATAATAGTAACCTGCCAGGTGTGATGTTCTACATTTTATTTACAGGGCGCCTTTCTGGGCCCTCCAGGTCACCCTACAATACAATACTGTACAATTTACAACTACAGACAGTTCAAATCTACATTTACAAACATACAGTTAAAAGCATTCAAATAAAAAAAATATTGAAAAGCACAGTGCAGTTGTGGATTATAAAGAATATGCCAGTCTGAACAAGTGAGTTTTGATTTGATTTGAAGTGTGAGAGTGTCATGGAGCACGTCCGGATCCATCATCCAGTTCACTTTTTATTGTAAAACTGTGTCTCTCTCTCTGTCCCTGCTGCTGTCAGACTCATTTTACTCTTAAATGTTTGTATTAACCCTCTACATGATCCTGGGGTTTTTATTTTACTATTTTGTCCATGAATCAACATATGAACATTAATAACAGACAAATCAGGTCCTTCTTTCCCCGATGTCACTCCCGTTAGTGTTATGTCTGTTACACCAGCAGTGTGGGCGGGACCTTCACCAGCCTCGCTCTGGATTGGCTCTTTGGTTGCTATGCTCTGCTGTAAATTGGCCTCTAAACCTGCTCCAGCCTCGGCGAGCTTCATTCTGAGCTGAACACTGTGGTGACGTCACACTTAGTCCACTTCTTTACACCGTCTGTGGTTCCATCAGACCAGCTCAAACGTGGAGGTCACTCTGAGAAAACCTGCTTCAACTATGTCATTAACTCTGTAGTTTAAACAAGGACTGAAAACGTGTTTCAGATACTTAAAGCCTGATGTACCTGATTTTTCCCCATGTATTTGAGCATCTTGCCTCATTATTAGTGTTGTCAAAATACTACAATTACAAACAAATATTGATACTAAGGAATAGACTCGATACTCTACTCTCTATACTCTACTGTTATATGTGTGTTATATGTGTGTTACATGTGTGTTACATGTGTGTTATATGTGTGTTATATGTGTGTTACATGTGTGTTACATGTGTGTTACATGTGTGTTACATGTGTGTTACATGTGTGTTACATGTGTGTTATATGTGTGTTACATGTGTGTTACATGTGTGTTATATGTGTGTTACATGTGTGTTACATGTGTGTTACATGTGTGTTACATGTGTGTTACATGTGTGTTATATGTGTGTTACATGTGTGTTACATGTGTGTGTTACATGTGTGTTACATGTGTGTTATATATGTATTACATGTGTGTTATATGTGTGTTACACGTGTATTACATGTGTGTTATAAGTGTGTTATATGTGTGTTATATGTGTGTTAATCCTCAGTGCAGGAGGTTCACACTGGTCCCTGGTTTTATACTCGTCTGTGTGTCTTTTACCTGTGACACAGACACATCAGTATAACCAGAGTCAGGACGGGGTCACTTCTATCCTGTCAATGGGACGTTTTTAGTACCGATACTTGTTCAGACGAGTATCTAGTTTCGATACTAGTTTCTCCAGTCTTCGTCTACTTAAAGCTTTTATTTCTCTTGATGCTTTACCAGGACAGAGGCTTTAGTGTCTGGGACAGTGTCAGGCTGTTGGTTTCCCATGATTCTTAGTAACAATTTGCCTGATTGGATGAAAAAGGAGGCCCCATCAGGAGCAGCTCATGTACGACTTTAAAGGCCCTGTACCCGATCTGTTTTGTTTTTTAGCTAAATACGTCTTTCCCCAGTCCAGATGAGGTATGTACTCTCTGCACCTAAAGCATTTTAGTGTCCGATACTCAGAAAGTGCACGGTTAGCATGGTAGCTGTTGTTAAATTTACCTTGACGGGAAAACTCGGGTCTCTGAGAGTTGTGAAAAGTGCTTATAAACTCATCATGGTGAGTCATTAGGATAAGCTCAGTGAGGAGGAACTGCAAACTGTTTAAAATGAACTACTTGTGTTTTGTGAGTCCAGCTTCATAAACTCACTGTGTCTTAAACGTGCACTGTGGAACTTTTCTGAAGAAGGACTTGCCACCTGCTTGTCTCCATGGAGATGTTACTGCATTACCAAGTTCCACAGTATCACATTAATCTTGTGCATTTTCATGGAGACAATCAAGTCATGACATAAGGCCAAGTTACAAGCCAGATCTGTGGACAGGCGAGCCAACTCTCTGTAAGAATACATGTTTTTCTGTGCATTTCTTTTATTATTTTAAATGCAAGACTGGTACATTTAATGCCATACTGTGGAACATTTCAGGCAGTTTTTCCTCACTCTGAGACACACGGATGACGTGCGCTGTTAAAAATATACAGCTTTAAATGTATTTTGAGGGAGAATTGAGTTTGTTTTAATGCTGCTGCAGAATTGTGCCGTTTGCTCAGGGTTTGAACGGGAGCGGAGCCACCTGTCACACATCACTACTGTGTTTTCTGTTTCTGTGATTGGCACATTCAAAAGTCCAACAAAAGCTACAGAGATACAGACAGATTGCTATGTTTCCAAAATACAACTTTGCGTATTTAAATAGGAGTTTTATCTGCACATTACACGATATTTATGACAGAGAAACAGACTGGCTTTTGTTCTGCTTCACTCCCACTGACGTTATGTTTCTTTAGGGGAGTGATACTGTCGAGAATGATGTTTGTCCTCAAGATGTTTATCAAGAAATATAATGCAACCCATCAGACAGAAATGAATGTAAAGTTATGGCGCATACGATTCAGAGAGAGAGCTACAGTTAATACGGCTGAGATGCTGATTTCGTTGTAGGGTTTGGTTCTTTTGGGTTCTTGGGACATTAGTTACACTGTAATCATCAGGAAACTGTCTCGTCCTGCATCTGGGAGAATGACTCTTCACTAGACTCTGATCTGAAAACCACTGCGACTTACAGACTTTGCCTTGTTTTCAAAATGAGTAACTTACTTGATATATTTTAATTTTTTGTAAAACTATCACACAGAATAGATACAAGCCTTGGACATGTGAACTTCTGAATGTAATGACTCACTTCACCTCCAGGACAAATGCACACGTTTGTTTGGACCTTTTATTCTTGGGTTTAGAGTGATCAAACTCAGCTGTAGCAGAGTGGTCAAAAGTCCTCAAAATGTCGCCCATAAATACCATAACTGCACAAATGTAGGTATCGGGGTTTTTTTAAACTATGAATTCAAGTCATTTTAAGTTGTGGCTTTTTTTTCACATAATAGAATCTGCAAAGTGCATTTGACTGAACATAACTTCTCTTTTCGGCTGTGTGTAATAGTAGATTATATTTATCCTGTGTGAGAAAACAAATGAGGAAGTACATGACACCACTGTACTTCTCTACACTGCCTTTCTGAAGTTATTTTAGAGCCTCGGAGTAGTTTCGTGAGTATGAGCCTCTCTGGTCTCTCAGCTGTGACCTCTGCATCACTTTGAGCCTGAGTCACTGAAGTGTGGCTCCCTCTAGTGCCTCGTTTGACTTTTTCACTTCACTCGTGGTTTTCAGCTTCCTGCAACATTTGAGGACTTTTTCCCCAGTCAAAAGATAGAATATTTAGATTTGACTTGTTAATTGTCATGACAACAATCCTATATTTGATTTCCTTTCTGACCCAGGGATACTTTCTTTAGAGATGGGGACGGGAACCAGTTTCGCAACTGTATGACAAGAAGAAATATTCAAAAGTGAAACTGATGAATTATATTTGATTGTAACATTGTGAACAACTGTAATCGTGTCTGAAAAGTGACCTTCAGCCAACTAAACCCAGGACCTCCTGGTTGCGGGGCAGGAGGCTCACCAGGAGGAGGAGGATGTGTGGAATGTGGTGATGTCATCTGAAAGCAGCGTTTATTACGCACGGCCGCTCACAGGAAGCAGATGTGCAGAGACAGCAACACCTAAGTTAACAACGCTCCACCGGGTTTTTCACTGCGACCACAAAGCAGGACTTGAACTGCACACGGCCCGTTCACCTCCAGTACACGGCCCGTTCTCCTCCAGTACGCGGCCCGTTCGCCTCCAGTACGCGGCCCGTTCACCTCCAGTACACGGCCCGTTCTCCTCCAGCACGCGGCCCATTCTCCTCCAGTACGCGTCCCGTTCTCCCTCCAGTACACGGCCCATTCTCCTCCAGTACGCGTCCCGTTCACCTCCAGTACGCGGCCCATTCTCCTCCAGTACGCGTCCCCGTTCACCTCCAGTACGCGGCCCGTTCTCCTCCAGTACGCGTCCCCGTTCACCTCCAGTACGCGTCCCGTTCTCCTCCAGTACGCGGCCCGTTCGCCTCCAGTACGCGGGCCGTTCTCCTCCAGTACGCGGCCCGTTCCTCCTCCAGCACGCGGCCCGTTCTCCTCCAGCACGCGGCCCGTTCTCCTCCAGCACGCGGCCCGTTCTCCTCCAGTACGCGTCCGTTTCTCTCCAGTACGCGTCCGGTTCTCCTCCAGTACGCGGCCCGTTCTCCTCCAGTACGCGGCCCGTTCTCCTCCAGTACGCGGCCCGTTCTCCTCCAGTACGCGGCCCCGTTCACCTCCAGTACGCGGCCAGTTCTCCTCCTGTACGCGGCCGTTCTCCTCCAGTACGCGGCCCGTTCTCCTCCAGTACGCGGCCCGTTCACAACTCCAGTACGCGGCCCGTTCCTCCAGTACGCGTCCCGTTCTCCTCCAGTACGCGGCCCGTTCTCCTCCAGTACACGTCCGGTTCTCCTCCAGTACGCGGCCCATTCTCCTCCAGTACACGTCCGGTACTCCTCCAGTACGCGGGCCGTTCTCCTCCAGTACGCGTCCCGTTCTCCTCCAGTACGCGTCCAGTTCTCCTCCAGTACGCGTCCCGTTCTCCTCCAGTACGTCCCGTCCCGTTCTCCTCCAGTACGCGTCCCGTTCTCCTCCAGTACGCGTCCCGTTCTCCTCCAGTACGCGTCCCGTTCTCCTCCCTACGCGTCCCGTTCTCCTCCAGTACGCGTCCCGTTCTCCTCCAGTACGCGGGCCGTTCTCCTCCAGTACGCGGGCCGTTCTCCTCCAGTACGCCGGCCGTTCTCCTCCAGTACGCGGGCCGTTCTCCTCCAGTACGCGGGCCTTTCTCCTCCCCTCTACACGTCCCGTTTCTCCTCCAGTACGCGTCCCGTTCTCCTCCAGTACGCGGCCCATTCTCCTCCAGTACGCGGGCCGTTCTCCTCCAGTACACGTCCGGTTCTCCTCCAGTACGCGGGCCGTTCTCCTCCAGTACACGTCCAGTTCTCCTCCAGTACGCGGGCCGTTCTCCTCCAGTACGCGTCCCCTTCTCCTCCAGTACGCGTCCCGTTCTCCTCCAGTACGCGGGCCGTTCTCCTCCAGTACACGTCCGGTTCTCCTCCAGTACACGTCCCGTTCTCCTCCAGTACGCGGGCCGTTCTCCTCCAGTACACGTCCAGTTCTCCTCCAGTAGGGGCCGTTCTCCTCCAGTACGCGGGCCGTTCTCCTCCAGTACGCGGCCCGTTCTCCTCCAGTACGCGGCCCGTTCTCCTCCAGCACGCGGGCCGTTCTCCTCCAGCACGCGGCCCGTTCTCCTCCAGCACGCGGGCCGTTCTCCTCCAGTACGCGGGCCGTTCTCCTCCAGTACGCGTCCCGTTCTCCTCCAGTACGCGGGCCGTTCTCCTCCAGTACGCGTCCGGTTCTCCTCCAGTACGCGGCCCGTTCTCCTCCAGTACGCGGCCCGTTCTCCTCCAGTACGCGGCCCGTTCTCCTCCAGTACGCGTCCCGTTCTCCTCCAGTACGCGGCCCGTTCTCCTCCAGTACGCGTCCCGTTCTCCTCCAGTACGCGGATTCTCCTCCAGTACGCGGAAGAGGTTCTCCTCCAGTACGCGGGCCGTTCTCCTCCAGTACGCGGCCCGTTCTCCTCCAGTACGCGTCCCGTTCTCCTCCAGTACGCGGCACCGTTCTCCTCCAGTACGCGTCCCGTTCTCCTCCAGTACACGGCCCGTTCTCCTCCAGTACGCGTCCCGTTCTCCTCCAGTACGCGTCCCGTTCTCCTCCAGTACGCGTCCCGTTCTCCTCCAGTACGCGTCCCGTTCTCCTCCAGTACGATGCCGTTCTCCTCCAGTACGCGGCCCGTTCTCCCAGTACGCGGCCCGTTCTCCTCCAGTACGCGGCCCGTTCTCCTCCAGTACGCGGCCCGTTCTCCTCCAGTACACGGCCCGTTCTCCTCCAGTACACGTGTAGTTCACAAAATCATTAATCACTACAAATCCTGCCTAGTTTCACAGTCTGACTCCTCGTGTGTAAATGATCTGAGTTTTGATAATAGCAGGATTACTTTTGAGAACTGAGCTACTTCCTGTAAGACTTTTCTTCACAGACTCACACTTTAAACTTTACGTCGTGGGAGTTGACCACAAACTTTCAAAGAGACACAAAGTTCAAATGAATTCTCAATATAAACCTCAAAACGTCAGATACAGCTCCAGACCAAGATCCTGGTTTAGGGTTTGAAGATGGTGACGCTCCCCTCTGCTCCTCCTGCTCCCCCTGCTCCTCCTGCTCCCACTGCTCCCCCTGCTCCTCCTGCTCCCACTGCTCCTCCTGCTCCCCCCCCCCTGCTCCCTCTGCTCCTCCTGCTCCACTCCACTGCTCCTCCTGCTCCCCCTGCTCCTCCTGCTCCCTCCTGCTCCCCCTGCTCCCCCTGCTCCTCCTGCTCCCCCTGCTCCTCCTGCTCCCCCTGCTCCCCCTGCTCCCCCTGCTCCCACTGCTCCTCCTGCTCCTCCTGCTCCCACTGCTCCTCCTGCTCCCCCTGCTCCCCCTGCTCTGACTAAAGGATGGGTCAAAGTGTGTTACAGTGTGTTAAAATGCTGATCATGTCAAAGGAACAAAAAGTGCTAAAAGTGCAAAAAAGTGCATAAAAGGGCAAAAAAGTGCATTCTTCTGTCTGAACTGTAGCCTCGAGCATCTGGAAGTGTTTAAAGAGGAGGAGAGGAGGAGGAGAGGAGGAAGAGGAGGAGGAGGGGAGGAGGAAAAGGGGAGGAAGAGGAGGAGCACTTGCTTGTCTCCATGGTGATTTTATTTTATTGCTTTGCCTGAAATGTTTCACACTATAGCATTAAACTGAACACATCTCCATGTAAACACAGCAGTGACCCACCAGACTAAGTTACAGGTCAGATCTGTGGAGGAGGGGGAAGGGAGAAGAACCACATGGAGCTGGGATAAGAATCAGCTCCTCCAAATCTGAGGCCATGGTTCTCGGTGGGTGGAGAATCCTTGCCTCGAGGTGGAGGAGTTCAAGTATTTTGTTCACGAGTGAGGGAAGGATGGAACGCGAGATTGACAGGCGGATCGGTGCAGTGTCTGCAGTGATGCGGTCGCTGTATTGGTCTCTTCTGGTAAAGAAGGAGCTGAGTCAAAAGGCAAAGTTCTCGATTTACCTCAATCTACGTTCTACCCTCAACTATGGTCATGAGCTCTGGGTCATGACTGAAAGGACAAGACCCTGGATACAAGGGGCTGAAATGAGCTTCCTCCGCAGAGTGGCTGGGCGCACCCTTAGAGACAGGGTGAGGAGCTCAGTCACACGGGAGGAGCTCAGAGTAGAGCCGCTGCTCCTTCACGCTGCTCAGGATGCCTCCTGGACGCCTCCCTAGGGAGGTGTTCTGGGCATGTCCCACCGGGAAGGAGGCCCCGGGGAAGACCCAGGACACGCTGGAGGGACTGTATCTCTGGGCTGGTCTGGGAGCAACTTGGGGTCCCACCGGAGGAGCTGGAGGACATGTCTGGGGTGAGGGAAGTCTGTGAGTCCCTGCTTAGATGGCTGGCCCCGGATAAGAGGAAGAAAATGGATGGATGGATGGGCTTCATCAAATGCAAATAAAAAAATACGGAAAGTATGAGGAGGATTCAGGGCTAACTTTAGTGTCACTGTTTCATGTGAAGGAGGCAGAGTGAACGGGGAGGTGGAGGTGGGGGAGGTGGGGGAGGTGGGGGAGGTGGGGGAGGTGGGGGGAGGTCAGGGTCAGTGCTTCTTCCTGTCTGACACTGAGGAAGTTCACACAGAACTACAGCCACAGCCACACTGCAAAAACAGCACAGACCTGACCTCAAACTGCTCACTAATGCACTGATCTGGGAACATTCAGCAACTAACTGTTATTTCAGCCGTGATTTTGACTTGGTTGGTTGTCCTTTAGGTTTACTAGTTTAGTCCTTTTTAGTCCTGGTTTAGTCCTGGTTTAGTCCTGGTTTAGTTGGTTTAGTCTGGTTAGTCCTGGTTTAGTCCTGGTTTAGACCTGGTTTAGTCCTGGTTTTAGACCTGGTTCAGTCCTGGTTTAGTCCTGGTTTAGACCTGGTTTAGTCCTGGTTTAGTCCTGGTTTAGTCCTGGTTTAGTCCTGGTCCATATACATTCTCTATCTTAGAAAGCCCCACAGTGTAGCATTAACATATCTAAATATCTTTATGAAAATAACCATAGTGAAGTCACCTGAAAAGTTACTGGTCAGATCTATGGAGAGGCAAGCCCAGCCACAATGAAAATGTTTCTCAATGTAGTAACTGTAATAGAATAAATGCAAGATGGATATGTTTAATGCCATACTGTGGAACATTTCAGGCAAAGTAAGGAGCAGAAAAGTTCCATAGCGCGGCTTTAAAATCAATGTTCTTAATCTGGGTCTAAATGAATATTAGGTCGTCAGCACTTCTGTCTGTTATTAATAGAACTTATTTGGACTTTTTTACAGTGTGACAGAAGCTTTTTCCCCTCGACTTTTCCCTTATTCAGACTCGAAGCAGGAAGAAGGAGGAAGAGGAGGAGGTGAAGAGGAGGAGGAGCAGGGGGAGCCAGAGAGCCCAAAGAGGTGTGGTTTTGGGTTTTTTCACCGTGTAGTGACATAGTACGAGCGTCTGACCAAACTTCAGCCGTGGAGCTCTGATGGAGGCGAGCCTCGCTGCAGACACTGGGTGAGTGTAAATCTGATGTGAAGTACACGGGAGTATATAGATTTAAAAGTACTGCGTAAAGTTGTTTGAGTTGAGGGGGTTGGGGAAAAGGAAGAAGGGGGAGGCAGAGTCGAGCTGCCAAAGCACACAAAACAGATGTGAATCATGGACTGACATGTAGGTCAAAGTGAGACGGCTCGTTTTCAATGGCAACTTTTGTTCAGTGTGAAAAAACAGCACCATAACTTCAGTTAAACAGAAGTATGTTTCAGTACAAGTATGTGTTCGATCTGGAGGAAGTCTGTGGGGTAGTTCTGACTGCAGTACGCTCACTATGGACCTAATTTAGTCCAGGTTTAGACCAGGTTTAGTTCTGGTTGAGACCCTAAGACCCATAATCCCTCCCTTTACCCAGAGAAATTCCTGTTTTAGAGAAATGGTCTTTAGTCCTGATGATCTAGACTGATCTGATCAGATTTAAGACCTGTTTTTAGTTTAGACCCAATTTAGTCCTTGTGTAGACAAGAGTTACATGTCTTTTTAGACCTGGTTTTGACCTGGTTTAGTCCTAGTTTAGTCCTAGTTTAGACCTGATTTAGTTGTAGATTAGACCTGGTTTAGTCCTGGTTTAGTCCTGGTTTAATCCTAGTTTAACCCTGGTTTAGTCCTGGTTTAGTCCTGGTTTAGTCCTAGTTTAACCCTGGTTTAGTCCTGGTTTAGTCCTGGTTTAGTCCTGGTTTAGACCTGGTTTAGTCCCGATTTAGCCCTGGTTTAGTCCTGGCTTAGTCCCGGCGTAGCCCGGTTTAGTCCCGGTTAGTCGCGGCGTTTAGTCCCGGTTTAGTCCCGGTTTAGTCCCGGTTTAGTCCCGGTTTAGTCCCGGTTTAGTCCCGGTTTAGTCCCGGTTTAGTCCCGGTTTAGTCCCGGTTTAGTCCCGGTTTAGTCCCGGTTTAGTCCCGGTTTAGTCCCGGTTTAGTCTCGGTTTAGTCTCGGTTTAGTCTCGGTTTAGTCTCGGTTTAGTCTCGGTTTAGTCTCGGTTTAGTCCCGGTTTAGTCCCAGTTTAGTCCCAATTTAGTCCCAGTTTAGCCCTGCTTTAGTCTTGGTTTATTCCCGGTTTACTCTTGGTTTAGTCCCGGTTTAGTCCCGGTTACTCTCGGTTTTGGTGTGGATGCAGTTTGTCTGGAATGCGTGTTCAAAGACTTTCATAACTTAAAAAACAGATGTAACTTTGTGGGAATTCAAGACATATTTTCCATTAGCCGTTAGACGTCTCAGGTTCAAATCAAAACTCCCCGAGCCACTGAATAAACTCACTTTTGACGCAACAGTATTTCACAAAGAATCTTTCACTTCTGATAAAACGTAGCTTTTGTTGCTCAGGATCGACTTTCACAGGGTCAAATGAGGCGAGCTCCATTTGTTTACTCAGAAGACGAACATGTCGGCGGGTCACGTCTGTCCTACCAGAGCTCATGTACCACACTTCTGTGAGTGTGAGGTTTAGTCACATCTGTGTCCTACCAGAGCTCATGTACCACACTTCTGTGAGTGCGAGGTTTAGTCACATCTGTCCTACCAGAGCTCATGTACCACACTTCTGTGAGTGTGAGGTTTAGTCACATCTGTCCTACCAGAGCTCATGTACCACACTTCTGTGAGTGTGAGGTTTAGTCACGTCTGTGTCCTACCAGAGCTCATGTACCACACTTCTGTGAGTGTGAGGTTTAGTCACATCTGTCCTACCAGAGCTCATGTACCACACTTCTGTGAGTGTGAGGTTTAGTAAAACGCTCCAGACTCAGGTAAAGTTCTTGTATAGACTCGGTTATGTCCCATAGTCACGCTCTGTTTAGTTTAGACCTGGTTTAGTTCTGGTTCAGATCTGCTTTAAAGGTGCACTCTGTAACCTTTGTGGAGGAGGGTATGCAACCTGCTTATCACATGGGGGCGGTGTTGCTTTGTGCAGAATGTTCCACAGTATGGCATTATCTTGCATTTGTTCAGTTACAAGTGTTTTATTGTATAAGAAAGGCCTTGACAAACATGCATTCTGACTGTGTGCGGCGTCAGCTCTGCACAGATCTGACCCGTAACTCGGCACGACGGCGGCGTCCACTTGTCTCCATGGATCATGTGGCAGATGCCCATCCAGAAAAGTTACATAGTGCAGCTTTAATTATGGTTTAGATCCACTCAAGACCTGGTTACGCACATAAACAAGCAGGTGACACGTGATTCATAATTTGTCACAATATCGACATGAACAAGACTTTTATCATTTGGATTTGTCATTTGGAAGTAGATTAAAAGCAAACAAAAAAAAAAAACTTTTATATGATGCAAAATTATCAGAAAGTGGATCTGAAAAATAAAAAAAACTTGAAATAAAAAAAAGAGAAAGAAAATACTGTATTAAACGGCGCCTAAAATCCCCTGACACTGTAAATAATAATGATAATTGATTGACAGCGTTGCTAAGCACCTGCTCCCTGCTAAACCAGCGGTGCGGCCGGAAAGGGGCGTGACCTTCAACAGCCTCGCTCTGGATTGGCTCTTTGGTTGCTGTGATTCTCATGGTCGTAATTCCAAATATGTAACTTGGCTCTATCCGCCTCTAAACCTGCTCCAGCCTCGCTGAGCTTCATCTGTAGTGACGCTGTGGGGATGTCTCACTCAGTCCAGCCTGAGGTCTTTGGTCTGAGTCTCAGTGTGAGGCCTCCTCTCATCTGACCAGCACTAAATACAAGCGCTCTTCAGAAGGGACCATTTCTCCGTGTTTCCCTTTCATTTACTCACTTACTCACTCACAGAAAACACCACGAGCGTGTAGTGCTAGCCTCAAGTAACCTTTGTAATTATAGAGACGTTACCACACTGAGCCCGGAGCCTCAGATTGACTCAAACGTGTTTTGTTCTTATTTACCTTTGTGTCGTATTTTATGCACATCTGTTTTTGTCTGTTGTGAAGCACTTTGGGGCCGCTTAAGTTGGATTTTAAATGTGCTGTAGAAATCAAATTGAACTGAATGAGTGTCACCGTGCAGCTCACAGTCGTCAGATCAGTGTGACATCCAAAGATCTTAGACAAAAGGCAGCGTGTAGTGGAGACCTTAAGATTTCTGACGTTTGAAAACAGCTTTTACCCTTGACCCTGCTTTGATCACTCTGCATTCTTTGACCCTGACGCATTACAAAGCTCAAAGTGTTTGCAGCGCTGTCCACAGAGAAAACGGTGAAAACTTTGAGGAGTTTGAATATAAACTAAAAATATTTAGTAGAGATATTTCACTTGTATTTTCTTTGCCACATAAATCTATACAGTCTATATCTTACACCGTGTATCTGATGACTTCTGTCTGTAGCTGAAATGTATAAAGTGGTAAAGAAAAGGTAACACATCACAGGACGAGCTCTGATGTGAGACACTATTTAAAGTAAACCACAAACCACGAGAGACTTGAGGCGCCTCTGTGCACTGTGCTCAAGAGTCTTCAGACAACGGCCCCTGATGACGGGCCCCGGAGGACAGATTACAGGCAGGATCAGACACAAGTGCTTCTTTTGTTCTACTTTGGTTGTATTTGTTTTGTATCTGCTACAAAAATGTTCAAATCTGTCAAAAAAGAAAGTGGAAAATAGCTGGACCAGTAAATGTCTCAAATCAAGATTAATCATCTGTAAAAATAAAAGTTTGTTTCATAAAATGGGCAAAGAATAATGATCTTATATTAATATGATCTTAAATCAGACATATTGTGCTTGTGTCTCTATGGTCTCATCTCTAACCCCTGTGGATCATTATGATATAATTTACACAACGTCATCACAACAAAGCGCCGCGTGCTGTCGGCGCCCCCTATGGACAGCTGCACATCACACTAGCGAGTACCAGATTTTTTTTTTTTCATTTGTACCAAAATGATGCGACACTGACAAATTCTACAAGTATCATTGATTAAGAAAAGAAAATTGGAGAAGGAATAAAGTACAGAGCGTGGTACAGAGGATGTCTGTAAGGGTGTCTGTAACAGACTATTCCAGGACTACTTTAGGTCTAAACCAGGTCTATTCCAGGACTAATCTAGGGCTAAACCAGGTCTACAACAGGACTATTCCAGGACTATTCCAGTACTGTTCCAGGACTATTCCAAGTCTAATCTAGGACTAAACCAGGTCTAAACCAAGTCTATAACAAGACTATTCCAGGACTACTCCGAGACTATTTCAGGACTAAACCAGGACTAAAGCAGGTCTAAACCAGGACTAAACCAGAACTGAACCAGGACTAAACTAGGTCTAAACCAGGACTAAACTAGGTCTAAACCAGGACTAAACTAGGTCTAAACCAGGACTAAACCAGAACTAAACCAGGACTAAACTAGGTCTAAACTAGGACTAAACCAGGACTGAACCAGGACTAAAACCAGGACTAAAACAGGACTAAAACAGGTCTAAACCAGGTCTATTCCAGGACTATTTCAGGTCTAATCTAGAACTAAACCAGGTCAAAAGTTGACGACACCATTTCCACAAAAAAGATCCAAAGGAGCACAGAAAAGTGGATAAAATGAAGTCAAACTCACAAACTGAAGAGCTGATTCCCACCTGGAGGAGTGGGGATCAGAGCCTGGTACCACAGTTTGAGAAACACTGTCCGCATGTATTTCAAATGTGTTTTTTTCTTGTGTGTTGCAGGCAGTCTGCTCCTCTGATCGCCCTCTCCTCCTCCTCCTCTGCTCCGTCACGACCATTTCGACCCAAACCCCCTCCCCCTCCCCACTCCAAAGCCAGGCCCAAACCTGCCCCCGCTCCCCCCTCTCTATCGCCCCCTTTACCCCCCACAGGTAAAACCCCCTGCTTCAACCTCCCCCGAACTTACCCCCCTCCTCTGTCTCCCACCCCTGCAAGTCCAGCGCCCCCTGTCCAGCAAAATGATGCCTCTCCACCCACCAAAATATCTCCTACGTCTGATTCTTCGACTTTTGACCCTTTGAAGACGTCTGAGAGTCTGAGCCTGACAGAGACAAGCTCCAACACACCTGTCCAATATGGCGTCCAAAAGGAATCACCCCAGACCAGGTCACCAGTATCCTGAAGGAGGAGCCACCCGGGGTAACGCAGATGAACTCCAATGACTCTGGATCTGTTTTCACATCGATCCAGTGCCATTTGTGATTTCATTATTTTTTTTATTCAGTTCAATTTATTTTTCTAAAGTCCAAAATCACAACAGCCGTCGCCTCTTAGGACTGAGCAAGATTCTTGATTTAACCAACGAAAAGGGAAACGTCGAGGAGAAGCACAGAGGATATTTGTGACTAAAACAGGACTAAACCAGGACTACACCAGGACTAAACCAGGACTAAAACAGGACTAAAGCGGGACTAGAGCAGACTAGAGTAGGACTAAACCAAGACTGAACCAGGACTAAACCAGGACTAAAGCGGGACTAAACCCAGAACTGAAACCGGGGCTGAACCGGGACTAAACCGGGACTAAACCAGGACTAAACCAGGACTGAACCAGGACTAAACCAGGACTAAAGCAGGACTAAAACAGGACTAAAACAGGACTAAACCAGGACTAAAACAGGACTAAAGCAGGTCTAAAACGGGACTAAAGCGGGACTAAAGCGGGACTAAAGCGGGACTAAAACGGGAAGCGGGACTAAAGCGGGACTAAAGCGGGACTAAAGCGGGACTAAAGCGGGACTAAACCAGGACTAAAGCGGGACTAAAGCAGGACTAGAGCAGGACTGAACCGAGACTGAACCGAGACTAAACCAGGAAATATCACGATAAATGATCAAACTGAAACTACTTTATGTTTATATGTTATGATAAAGACTGAAATAATGCAAATATAATCCCAGTGAACCATTTTAAATCCACTGTTTCATTAAAAGACACGAGCTGCAACAAATAAACAGAGGAATGAACCAATAATGAGCCATAAAAGTGACTTTTTCACCCTCCACAACTTAAATCTTATCATAATACAAGAGAAAATATCAAACATCTCCTCAGTTTTGTAAAGAAAAAGTCCTCTGAGCCCCAACACGTCCAGTTCCATCTTCATAAACTGAACGAGAGTGTCATCGTGACCATCACATGACTCAACACTAGAGCCACACAACACGAGCATTTACTCTTAGACACACGGGCCCTGACACATATGAACATCGAGATCACGCCACCGTCTTACTCCTCAAACATTCATCTTTGCCTCACATTAGATCTGATAGCGACTGTTTCTTCATTTAAACGAGGACTCGATGCCTTCGGGAGTGTCCTCGTCCACAGAGCAGAACTAAACTCTTCACTTCTCTATGTCCCACATTTACATATTCAGACATTTATTTATGCATTATTGTTCTCTCCCTGTTCTGTAATTTAATTATAAGATCTATGTTTGTCTTTCTGCTCGGAAATGTTTGTGAAGCAAACGAGTGATGGATATAATCAAATAATATTTATACACAGGCATTTTTTATTCTACACAGATATAAAATATACCAACAGTTTTCCATATTTAGTCCTGATGTACGTGTGGTGTCCACAGATCTGATCATCTACAAACACTTCAGAGCCTGGTCTCATAAACTTTATTTCACTTCCACTCAAAAAAAATAAAAAAGAAGAGCATCCCCCGTCCTTAGACTCTCCTTCTCAGCAAGGAAAAAAAACAGGACTAAACCAGGACTAAACTAGGTCTAAACCAGGACTAAACCAGGACTAAAGCGGGACATTAAAAATGTACTTTTCTAGCAGCATATTTTTACTTCTACTTGAGTAAGTCGTGGTTCCTCTTCCTGTGAGTCTAAAGTGACTTGAGTTTTATGTAACAATGTGAAATGATCTGAACTTCTGTTTCTTGCAGCTGATTCAGATTTTGTGCATTATTCATGTTTTTTTTTTTTTTTTGTGACCGTGTGTGGCTCGTGTGGCTCGTGTGGCTCGTGTGTGCAGGTGTGTGGCTCGTGTGTGCGGGTGTGTGGCTCGTGTGTGGCTCGTGTGTGCGTGTGTGTGGGTGTGTGCGTGTGTGTGGCTCGTGTGTGCGTGTGTGTGGCTCGTGTGTGCGGGTGTGTGGCTGTGTGTACGTGTGCGGTGTGTGGCTCGTGTGTAACGTGTGCGGGTGTGTGGCTCCTGTGTGTGTGTGCGGGTGTGTGTGGCTCGTGTGTGTGTGTGCGGGTGTGTGGCTCGTGTGTGCGGGTGTGTGGGCGTGTGTGCGGTGTGTGTGTGTGTGCGGGTGTGTGGCTCGTGTGTGCGGGTGTGTGGCTCGTGTGTGCGGGTGTGTGGCTCGTGTGTGCGGGTGTGTGGTGTGTCCGGGTGTGTGGCTCGTGTGTGCGGGTGTGTGGCTGTGTGGCTCGTGTGTGTGCCGGTGTGTGTGTGTGGCTGTGTGTGCGGGTGTGTGGCTCGTGTGTGGCTGTGGTGCGGGTGTGTGGCTCGTGTGTGCGGGTGTGTGGCTCGTGTGTGCGGGTGTGTGGCTCGTGTATGGCTCGTGTGTGGCTCGTGTGGCTCATGTGTGGCTCGTGTGGCTCGTGTGGCTCGTGTGTGGCTCGGACCTACTGACAGCCGTGTTGGTATTCGCAGGTGTTCTTGGTTCACGGCGCAGAGGAGAGGGGCGTGACGCTGTCTGTCCAAAAGTCCGACCAACACGACTCAGCGGTGCAGAACCTGACAGTGAAACAACACGGGGCATGTGAGGACTTCAAAACACAAAACTCACACAGAATACGAGAACGTGTGTAATCCCCAGAGTGGGAAGTAACTGAATACATGAGTAATTGTATTCTCGTACAGCTACTTTTTCATTTGGTGGAGTACATGGCGGCCCCTGTAACACAAATGAGGCTTCAAACTGCACAGTTTGAAAGAGAGAAATCAAAAACGTTGCTCTTGTGGTGGAGCATGTGCACTTTTTCTCTGTCCAATGAGTTATAAACAATTTCAGAACAAACAGAGACAAATATACAGCTGTTTTTAATCCTATGTTGCGTTTTTACACTATAATTGAAATACAGCTTGGTGTAACAGTATTCAGAGTATTCACAACGCAGTACTCTGATCGGACCATGTACCAGAAAGTGTTACAAAATACTAAATAGTCGTCCAGGCAGGATTCAGACCATAGACTGTGTAAATAAATGGACCTAACCTGCCAGTCGCCGCTTCTCTTCCCCTGTCGCTGTCCCTGCTGCTGTCAGACTCGTTTGGGTCTTAAAGGTTCATATTAACCCTCTACATGATCCTGGGGTTTTTATTTCACGTCTGTGTCTGTAAATCAACATATGAACATGAATAACAGACACATCAGGTCCTTCTTTCCCCAAAGTCGCTCCTGTTAGCAACAGGTTTGATTGACAGTGTTGCTAAGCGCTCGCTCCCTGCTAAACCAGCGATGTGGGGGTCCCGGGAAGGACTGAAGCAGGACTAAACCAGGACTAAACCAGGACTGAACCAGGACTAAACCAGGACTGAACCAGAACTAAACCAGGACTGAACCAGAACTAAACCAAGACTAAACCAGGACTAAACCAGGACTGAACCAGGACTAAACCAGGACTGAACCAGGACTGAACGTCACACTCACTTAGTCGACTTCTTTATACAGTCTATGGCTCAGAGCAAAAGAACATTGCGTTTTTAAGAGTGAATATTTTCATATTTGTATCCAGTTGACAGAATATAACTCCATTTTGCTACAGTAGGTTGAGTTCACTCGACATCACAACTTTTTAATCTGAAACTGACTGTTTTCTGGTTTAAATCTGTGTAACTACAGGGTCTAAGATGGTGCATTAACTAAACACACAGACACAAGTGTAGAAATAACACATCCCATCATTATCTGGACTTTAAACTCCAATCTCGATACTGATGCAGCTGATGTCATCGACATTCCCAGGGGTTGTGAAGCTAACCGTATGCACTGCTCTGTCTGACACTCTGTAACTCAAGTTAAACTTTAATCTTAGTTTTGTTTTAACACAATCTCACCATAAAAACTCACTTAGCCAGAATTACAACAGGTGGTGAGCTGATTTGTGCCGTTAAACAAGTCCCTCTGACAAAACATTACAGTCACAAGCTAGCTAGCATTAGCATTAGCCAACAGTTTTTCAGTTAGCACAGGGGTCGGGAACCTTTTTTACTCAAAGAGCCATGAAAGCTAAATATTTGGAAATTTATTTCAGTGAGAGCCATATAGTGTATTTTAAGACTAAATTCAACTAAATGTGAGTTCAATAAGCCTCTGATTTATTATTTTAAATAATGTTGTTGTAATACTCACCATTAATGCGACTTGTACTTGATGTTTTTAAGCTGTGAGAATGACGCTCACATGCACAAAGATCCAACCATGGTCAATACAGCAATACTCACACTCACATATTAAAGGAAGTGTCAGAATATACAAATTTTTCACACAACTACCTCTATTTTACATATCCATCCGTATTTATTAGTGATGGTCAAATGAGGCGGAGCTCCGGAGCACGTCTCGTTCTTTCTGCCTCGGAGCTCGTCTCGCAGCAGCCGCTCACGTGACCAAAGTGTCGCGGTGTCGGCCCCTCCCCCTCCTGCTTCGCTCTGCGTGTCAGCGCATAAATAGTTGTTGTTGTTTTTTTTTGTTTTTTTATGTTAAAAACAGAATATATACTATTTATGACTTCTAATAAAATAGAAAATAGAGTTTTGGGTTCCCAAATCATGGGTTGTGTTCTGGTTTGCAATGGTTAAATTTGTCCACTAGAGGTCAGTGTTTCTCCGAGGCCTCAGACACGTCGAACCATTTGAGACAATATTGAGACTGAGGTGTCAATGCTTCACGAGGCTCCATTCGCCCATCCCTAGTATTTATTCTTTGACGCATTGAATAAGCGACTGGGATACCCGTGGCTCCTGCCTCTCATTTGTCATTTTCGAGGGACAACAGAGACAGTTTACCGTAATGACGGTAAAATATCTAAAGAACCTGGTGACTCTGCTTTGAGACGCCGTTTGAATTTACATGAAGCACAGTTGCTTGCGGAGTTACGGTAATAAAAAGTCTGCCACCGCGAATCTATCAGCGACGATAGCATCCGACGCTAAAGGGCTACAACAAGTGAGAGTATTTTATGTTTTGTCTGCGAGCCATATGCAATCATCAAAAGAGCCATACCTGGCTCGCGAGCCATACGTTCCCGACCCCTGAGTTAGCAGCTCTCACCTTTTTGTGTAAAATAAAACTCCTAAACAGGACCATGAGCTCGGACTGATCACAGGCTCCAAGGAACTCTTTAAATTTTGAATTTACAGACCATTTAAAAACTTTTTTGGGCAGTGTTCACGTTGCATTGTGTCACCATGGCAACAGCTGAACATTCCACCATAGACATGCATGTTAAATTGACGTCTCTGCAGAGCTTCAATAGTTAAATTGTTCCAACTGAATCCCCGGCTCTGCAGAGTCATGTGAACTTTACTCACATGAAACTATTCAGCGACAGTTCAAGAGATAGAATATGCTGGTGTGAATTGTTAATCACTATGGTAACGGTGCTAATCTAATCGCGCTGAATTCTGTAGAAAACACATGCTAACCACAGAATAGACTAAAGTGTCCATTTACAAGTGAAGTTTAGCTCTGACTGTGGTCATGACTGTATTTCCTGTTTTAGTTCTCTATTTGGACGGTTCCTTCCTGGTTTTTGATGACATCTTCAAACTCGTCTGTTTCTACTGTGTCAGCAGGTAACACAAACATGCCTGAAACAACACGCTCACACTGCAGCTACACACTCCGCTTAAAACTGCTAACACCCAGGGCGGAGTCAGTTTTTCACTAGATTTGCATATATAGCACTTTGTCAGATATGACTTTATATTATATTTATATTGCACTTTTCCTTCACTGTTGACACTGAAGCCTCACAGTCCGGAGGCAGACACACGGTCAGGTGGCTCCCAGTATGAGCCATGACGTTTCCCAGCAGCACCGACCTCTCCTGAATGAGACAAACTTTAATGTGTCCCTGTCTGCAGGTTTAGGCTCTGGCAGCACAGGTTCATTTGTGATTGTTATTCTATTTAAACCTGTGCCGGCTACAGTCGGGTCCTTTAAATAAATATAAAATAACACATTACTGACACATGTGTGAGCGACAAACTGAAACACTTTACTCCTATTGCACTAGTTTCCTTTTTACCGTTTTGTCTTCATTCTCTGGTCCAGGGACGTCCTTCCTCTGTCGCTAAGGTTACCGCAGGCCATCACCACGGCAACAAAAAGGGAGGAGCTTGAAGTCATCGCCGCCACTGGAAAAAGTAAATATATGAGTTTGAGCTGAATGAGAGGGTCAAGGGTCAAGGTGATGACTGAAGGTTAGGCTCACGGTGATGAAACATTTATTTAGAAGTGAAGGGCATTTTTCCCCTGGTGCTGTGTTTCTATGTGGAGTTTGCATGTTCTCCCTGTGTTTAAATAGGTCTTTTTTGTCTACTCCAGTTTCCTTTTCTGCTATAAACATGTAAAATAGTTTCAGACACTTTCAAAGAAACTGTATTTAAGGTTTAGATTTCAGATTCCATAAACATGTTCTGTCTATGTCGTTCAAATGAAATATAGTTTTTATTAATAACAGTTGTAATATTGATCTATTCTTAATTACAAAAAGTAGAAGCAGTAGAAGAAGAAGTTGAACCTAAAATGCTGTTTCTGATCCAAAGTCGAGCTCCTGCAGCACAAGCTCCTCGTACACTGAGGATGAGAAAAACCTTTTTAAAACTGTGAGAGCGCAGGCTACATACAGTTCATTTAAAGCCACAGTATGTAACATTTTAGCCTAAAGAGACTACACTCATCGCATGTTTATTTTTTCATTTTGGTTTAGTTTATTACACTGAAAAACTTAAAAACATATCCTTATTGTCAGTGGGCTTGCATCTCCACAAACCAGATGTTGTTCCTTTATCTTTATTTACACAGTGGAATCTAATGAGAGCACAGCCTTTCTTTTTCAAGAGCGTCCTGTCTAAAATACAAACAAAACAAGTCCATATAAACCTTAAAACAGGAGCAGGTGTGTGTGTAAAAGTTCATTCACAGATTATTAAAGTGTGATTGTGTCACTAATGATCCAGTTTTGCTTTTCGTTGGAGTATGTTCCATTTTTGTGAAGCCAAACGACTAAAAGCCTCTTTCCCGTCTCAGTTTTGAGGCGGTTCGTCCTTAGACTTATACAGTCATGTGATCTGGTATGAAATGTTCCAGATCAAAGATTAATAAGCAGGTGAGGGATTCTGGGAGTTTTTGAAGTCGTCCCTTATAGATACATTTCATACGGTGCTGTTCTCTTCTAATAGACAGTGGTGGCCTCTCTTTGACTATAATCTTCCACAGTAGAGCATAAAAAGTATCTATCTCTATGTAGAATGTTCTGAAGTACGGTTTTAACTTTCTATTTCCGTGGAATCATGCAGGTGACGTTATACAATACAACTTTAAACAAATGTTGAATAAGAAGTTGTAAATCTTAGTGGCTCTTTCATATGTCAAACTTGGCACATGTCTCTGTTGTTTTTAGATTTCTGGACTTCAGAGCTGCATCTTCGCTCTAAAAACGACTGCAGCAGCTCGGACCGGAGCAGAACCTATTTGCATCTGAATCCAGTTATTGTCGAAGAAAATCCAATTACACCAGACAAGCCTGAGACATGTACCTCCTCCAAACCTGAAGACGCCACCTCCCAGAACGCCACGTCACCCCTGCACAACGGAGAAACCCCCGAGAAGGTCAACCTCGGGGTCAAAGTTCAGAGCAATCCCCATTTGGAGATGAAATATAAACGTCCTCCTCCGCGACCTCCCAGCGTTTCGGGCGGGATGGGTCTCTTGTTTTCACCTACACCAACGCAATCTGCAGCACCTGACAAAAAGGATGAAGTCAAAGAAATCAAAGGAGCAGAGGAGAAAACCGATAAAAAATCCTCTTCAAATGCTCCGTCACGGCCTCCTATGCCTCAGAACCGAGCAGGTCCGCCAGTCCCTCGCGCTCCCCTACGCTCCTCCAGGAAAAGCAGTGACAGAGAGAGGGAAAAAGCGGAGGGGATGGAGAGAGAGAAGGGACATAATTTGACAAATGAAAAAGAGGGGGCAGCAGTCGGAGAGCAGGGAGAGGAGAGGAGTGAAAAAATCAGGCCAGCAGCACAATTGGAAAAAGAGAGCGGTTGCCAACAACAACGGGAAGAGGGGGATGCGGAAAAAGATGAGACAGAGGATAAACAAAAATCTGCCGCTTCTTTGTTAGTTAAGAAACCGAGTCGCCCGGTACCACCACCGAGACGCAAATCACAGACCCCCGAGTCTCCTCACTGTCCCACCCAGGCAGGAGCAGGGGGAGGAGCGGGAGGGAGCAGGCCGCCCCCTCCCGCTGCAGGACGCCGGCCTGACGTGTCGCTGTACTCACCACAGGGGGGCGCTGTCCTGGTAACCGATCCAGACTCAGGCTCCACGAGCAGCACTGAGGAAGAGGCAGAGACACATGAGCAAAGGTGAGTTCACTCAATACTTACAATATCGAACATTTAACACGGTTCATGCTATATTTAGTTAAACCCTTATTTCACTCAGTAGGGTATATTGTGTATTTGAAAAAGTAGTAGTAAAAGTAAAAGTACATTTGAGTTTTCATTTATACTTTTGGATACATTGGCTTTAGTAGTCTATTTCACATTTTTCAGTGATAATTGAAAAATTGCATATAGAAAATTGCACCCACTATTAATTTCTATGACAATACTTATGTGTGTCGCCCTCTCCTGGCAGCTTGGGGTAATGGAGCTTGTTTAAATGGTAAATTTGCAGCATAGCTATTGGCACTATGATTACAACAGATGATTTGTAGTGAAGGTTTTTTTTTAGTGCTACTAACGAGAGACTTTGTGGTTGTATGTGAACCAAGGCAGAATGATTTGAACATCTGTGAAAGAAACAAAAAGCTTTTCCACGTAATTTTGAAGTGGAAACAACTGTATAACACCGTTAGGATTGGGCCTTACAGTGAGAAGCCTCTGTCCAGGTTCAAATCCTGATTTTTGTGCAGCTTGGTTTGTGGTCAGATGATCAAAATCAAGAACAAAAACTCTCGAGAAAAACCTGTGATGGATTGTGTTGCCATGTTGAGGTGTACTTTAACATGTCTCCATCACAAACAGAAATAAGCTCACTAAGGTCACACACAGCATCCAAAATTATCTGTCTGCCAACTCCAGACCTCTCCCTCCTTAACAACGAGGCTGTCTCTCTCGATAGATCTATCTATCTATCTATCTATCTATCTATCTATCTATCTATCTATCTATCTATCTATCTATCTACCTATTTATCTATCTATCTATCTAAATACTGAAATGAACCTAGCTTGCGTTGTATTGTTTTCATGCAGTCGTGCAGAGAGCCGCAGCCCTAAAGCCGGAGTGAAGCGGACTCCCACCACAGTGATCCTCGGCCGAGCTCGTCACCGTTTGTCCTCCGTCCTGACCGGCCTCATCAGCCACGACCGGCGCCTCACACAGAGGATCGTGGAGCTCGCACGAGACCCCTCCAGCTACTTCGGCAATCTGGTCAGTCAAGAGGGAAGATTATAATACACTGCTCAAAAAAATTTGAAGAACACTCTTTAATCAGAGTATAGCAACCTATAGCAATCAGTCAAACTTGTGGGATATTGATCTGGTCAGTTAAGAAGCTCAGGGGGATGTTGATCAGTTTCAGCTGCTTTGATGTTAATGAAATAAACAACAGGTGCAGTAGAGGCAACAGTAAGACGGCCCCCAAAACAGGGATGGTTTTCCAGGTTGATGCCACTGGTATTTTCCCCTCCTCATCTCTTCCAGCAGATTTTTTTACTGACTTTTTCCTTTGGCTTGGATCAACATTATTGATGCAGGTGCGGTACCTGGACGCTGCAGAGGTTGTGGTCCAACTCCTCCAGGATGGTACATCAGTATGTGCCGTTGCAAGAAGGTTTGGTGTGTGTCCCAGCACAATCTCAAGAGCATAGACTAGATTCCCAGAGACGGTAGTTACTCCAGGAGAGCTGGGCAGGGTCGTAGAAGAAGGTCCTCAAACCCTCGGCAGGATCAGTATCTGCTCCTTTGTGCAGGAGGAACAGGATGAGCACTGCCAGAGCCCCACAGAATGACCTCCAGCCACTGGTGTGAATGTTTCTGACTAAACAATCAGAAACAGACTCTACGAGGGTGGCCTGAGGGCCCGATTTCCTGTAGTGGCCCCTGTGCTCACTGTCCTGCACCGTAGAGCTCGATTGGCATTTGCCATAGACCCCCAGAATTGGCTAGTGCACCACTGGGGTCCTGTGCTCTTCACTGATGAGAGCAGGTTCAACCTGAACACATGTGACAGACGTGAAAGGGTCTGGAGGCGTCGCGGAGAACGTCATGCTGCCTCAACGTCACTGAGCATGAGCGGTTGGTGGTGGGTCAGTGATGGTCTGGGGAGGTTTGGTGGTGGGTCAGTGATGGTCTGAGGAGGTTTGGTGGTGGGTCAGTGATGGTCTGGGGAGGTTTGGGGGTGGGTCAGTGATGGTCTGAGGAGGTTTGGTGGTGGGTCAGTGATGGTCTGGGGAGGTTTGGTGGTGGGTCAGTGATGGTCTGACTCAGACCATCACTGACCCACCACCAAACCTCCTCAGACTGTCTGAGGACGCACAGACCTCTACAGGTTAGATAATGTCACCCTGACTGCCATTAGGTTTAGGGATGAAATCCTTGGACCCTGTCAGACCCTGTGCTGGTGCAGTGGGACCTGGGTTCCTCCTGATGCAGGACAATGACCTTTGACCTCAGGTCAGAGTCTGCAGGCAGCTCCTGGAGGATGAAGGTATTGATACCATTGAATGGCCTCACGTTCACCTGACCTAAACCCAACAGAACACCTCTGGGACATTATGTTTCTGTCCATCCGGCGCCGCCAGGTTGCTCCTCAGACTGTTCAGGAGCTCAGTGATGTCCTGGTCCAAATCTGGGAGGAGATCCCCCAAGACACCATCCGTCGCCTCATTAGGAGCCCCGCCGTCGTCAGGCACAAACACGTGGGGGCCACACTAACTACTGAGGATCATTTTGAGCTGCTATAATGACATTTTGGCAAAAATAGACCCATCTGCTGCATCATTTTTTCAGTTTCATTTTTGGGGTGTCTTTGGTTTAACCCTCTGTAGGGAGATGATTTCATTTACATAAAATCATGTGGCTCCTTTTGTTACTAATAAATTACTTTCTCATTATCAGTAAAGAAATTCTAGATTATTTTTCCTGTGTTCCTCTAATTTTTTGAGCAGTGTATTTGTGCCATGTTAACTAAGATGTTTTTATTTATGGAAATAAAACAGAACATCATGCAACAGTAATAAACATGGAAACAAGACAGAAATAAAAAACAACAGAGGACCCAAGCCACTAACCCAACTCTGCACCCCAAACACACACAACAAGTCAACATGCAGCCAACAATCTAAAAAGCTAAGCGTTTTAAAAGTTAGAGATGGGATAAAACATAATTCCCACAAACGAGACAAGACACGAGTTCATACGAAGGACACAAGATGAAGTGTTGACATCATTATTAATCCACTAATACAGGGCTCCCTCTTTATATCGCCGTTCACCTTTCGCGGTCTCGCTGTATCGCTGATTTTTTTTTTGTGCATGTATGTTTTTTTGTTTTTTTTACAGTGTATAAACGTGCATTGTGTTCTGCGTCCTGATTGGCTGAGGGACTGTAGACCATTGTGTTCTGCGTCCTGATTGGCTGAGGGACTGTAGACCATTGTGTTCTGCGTCCTGATTGGCTGAGGGACTGTAGACCATTGTGTTCTGCGTCCTGATTGGTCCTGAGGGACTGTAGACCATTGTGTTCTGCGTCCTGATTGGCTGAGGGACTGTAGACCATTGTGTTCTGCGTCCTGATTGGCTGAGGGACTGTAGACCATTGTGTTCTGCGTCCTGATTGGCTGAGGGACTGTAGACCATTGTGCTCTGCGTCCTGATTGGCTGAGGGACTGTAGACCATTGTGTTCTGTGTCCTGATTGGCTGAGGGACTGTAGACCATTGTGTTCTGCGTCCTGATTGGAGGGAGGTAGACTGTAGACCATTGTGTTCTGTGTCCTGATTGGCTGAGGGGACTGTAGACCATTGTGTTCTGCGTCCTGATTGGCTGAGGGACTGTAGACCATTGTCCATCAGTCTCCTCCGTGTCTCCTGTACAGTACAGAATGTGTCAGACAAATTTACATAAATGTTGGATCAGTGTGACTCTGAAGTGCTGTATGTTTGCAAGTTTTCTCCCCGACAAAACCCACAATGTCGATGAAACGTTCTGCACCGACAAAGGCACCGACGAAGGTTTGAACTTTGAGAGAGTTTAAACAAGAGAGAAATGTGAGAAAATGTTAATGCCTGTGTGAGAAAAGTGTATAAAGTGTGTGGTGAGGGGTTTTACAGACAAGAAACATAGAGAATAATTGTAAAAAAATAAAGGTCACTACTTTCGTAGTCGGATTTCGTCTATTCCAGGTTATTTTTAAAACGTAACCCCCATGATAAACCAGCGACCTCTGTCATGTGATCATAGGCTGTTTATATAAATGGGAATAGCTAACCTGCTAGCTGCCACGTTTCAAATAGGAAGTGATCATGGGCGCGCTTCTGGCTCCATCAACTCTGGCTCCAATTCACTTTACATGTAAAAACTGTGTCTCTCTCTCTCTCTCTCATGTTGGTCTTAAATGTTCGTATTAACCCTCTACATGATCCTGGGGTTTTTATTTCACGTCTGTGTCTGTAAATCAACATATGAACATTAATAACAGACAAATCAGGTCCTTCTTTCCCCGAGGTCGCTCCTGTAGCGTTAGCACCAGGTTTGATATTTTTTTGTTCTCATGACAGGCCTAGCAAAGAACAAAACATCCTGTATTTTTACTGAACACTGCCGCTGTATCAACAAACATGTCCTGAAATGTATGAGTTCTGTTTTCTTGTATTAGTTTATCAGTTCATACTCACAAGAATTTTTTTTCCCTAAATCGTGCAGCCCTGCAACTACAAACAAAAAAATCTTGAAAATTTTGGGATGTGATTAATAGGAGCTCATGTGTTCAGGTAAAGGAGCACCGCGCCTTCACTCTGGAGACGATGTCGAGGCACGCCTCCTCCACAGAGCTGCTCCAGGAGATCAGACAGATGATGACTCAACTCAAGAGCTACCTCCTGCAGAGCACAGAGCTACACGGCATGATGGAACAACAGCACCCGTACGCTCAGGACAAACTGGGTAATGCATCAAAGACTCACACTGACAGGAACAGGGGCTGGAGCAGGGACAGGCAGGGGCAGGGGCAGGGGCAGGAGCAGGGGCAGGGGCTGGAGCAGGGAGGGGCAGGAGCAGGGAGGGGCTGGAGCTGGAGCAGGGGCTGGAGCTGGAGCAGGGGCTGGAGCAGGGAGGGGCAGGAGCAGGGAGGGGCTGGAGCAGGAGCAGGGGCTGGAGCAGGGAGGGGCTGGAGCTGGAGCAGGTGCTGGAGCTAGGGCTGGAGCAGGGGCTGGAGCTGGAGCAGGGGCAGGAGCAGGGAGGTGCAGGAGCAGGGAGGGGCTGGAGCTGGAGCAGGGGCTGGAGCAGGAGCAGGGAGGTGCAGGAGCAGGCAGGGCAGGCCGTAGGGGCACATTAGTCTGTAACAGAGAGAGCGATCGCAAAAGGCAGAACATCATGACAAGTATTTGAATCTGATTGGTCGAAGTGTCACAACAGGCCAAGAAATCAAACTTTTGTTACATCTGCTGAGAGAAAAGCACAGACATCTCTGTCCAAATGCATAAAGCTCTGACCTGCATGTTTTTCACAAACTAAACAGTCCCTCTGTCACTGGTCCACTGTACGGTTCCTGTGTAAGGTCCCTGTGTGGTTAGTGTCTGCGTTGGTGTCCTCCAGTTTCCCTCTGTCTTTAGTGGTATATAACACTTCAGAGTACATGTGTGTGCATGTGCAGTAATAATCACGTTATTGTGTATTTTGCAGAGAGTATTGCAGAAGCTGCTCTGTGTAAGAGTGTGTTAAAACCTCTGAGAGAGCCCATTTACCAGTGTCTGGAGAAACTGCACAGTGACAGTGGCAGCCTGGAGAAACTGGCCCAAAACCAGGTACAACACAAACAGTTTGAATTCTACATTTACAGTATGACACATAAGTCTTTAAGTATATTTTGTTCCTTCAGTCTACTGTCCTGAGCAGTACCACCACAGCTTTAGGAGTGACCACTGCTGTCCCCGAGGCTTCAGCCATGGAGAAGATCAGCCTCAAACTGAGTAACCTTCACCTGGAGTATTCACCCCAGAGGAAGATCGAGACGCTGCTCAAGACCTGCAAGATCATCTACGACTCTATGTCTGTCAGCTCATCTGGTGAGGACCAACGCCTCTCCCTGCCAAACCAGCAGAGCGGGCGGGGAGGGGCGTTACCTTCAAGAGCTTGGCTCAGATTGGCTCTGTGGTTGCTATGATACTTGTGGTCGAAACTCTGCTCCACATTGTCCACTATATCTGCTCTAGTCTCGATGAGCTTCATTTGGAGCCAAACGCTGTGGGTGACGTCACACTCATTCAGTCACTTCTTTATACAGTCTACGGTGACCACTCAGTCTAAAAATTCACAGTCAGAAACATTTGGTCATGTATGAAACCGTAAAGGCATCAGATGTATAGAAACATGCTCTCAGACTGTTTGATTGTGTGGTGTTGTCTCCACAGGGCGGGCTCATGGTGCAGATGACTTCTTACCTGTGATGATGTATGTTCTGGCCCGGTCAAACCTCTCCCACCTGCAGCTGGACGTGGAGTACATGATGGAGCTGATGGACCCAGCGCTGACCCTGGGAGAAGGTACACGCATTTAAATGGACATAAAATAGAACAATGAACTCTGCATCTGCTGTCTCCTCACCGCCCACTTTATTCAGGTCCAGTTTCACACTTGAATAATGAAAGGGCCCATAATCCTCTGCTCTCTGATCTGTTCTAATGTTGTTTTCTCGTCACAAACAGACCTGGAGCTGTGTTTTGTTTCATTCACATGTTTAATACACAAACCTGCAGATTTAGGCTGAGATCTTCTCCCAAACTGAAAACACTCTGTTCCACCTTGTGATGTCATCATGTGGTAATACAGGAAGTGCTTCACTGTGTTTTTAACTCCACACACCTTCACTCGAATCAGTTGGATCATTTCCGTCCTGGAATTTCCAATCTCGACTGAACTAAAGGTAAAAGGAGCTGTTAACGTGAAAACTACCACTTCATGACATCACAAGGTGGAACAGAGCATTTTGAGCTTTGGAGATGTTACAGACTAATAATAAAGTGTGACTCAAACATAAATGTTGGAAGTTGGAAGAGGAAGTTACAACATTATAACATGGCTTAAAGCGCAAGAGTCAGTTTTGTGTAATGTGGGACCTTTAAGACCTGGTTTACTTCAGGTTTGGTTTGGGTTTCTGCAGATTTGACTAAAGTCTGGATTAGTTTGAGTTTCAAAACTGGTTCAAATCCTGCTTTCAGTGGAGTTTAGATGTTGTTTAGTGTGCCAGTCTCAAGTCCTACTGTCAGTGTCATACTGCTGTGTGTCTATATGTGCAGGCTCATATTACCTGACCACCACATATGGAGCTCTGGAGCACATAAAAACATTTGACCAGCAGAGGTCAGCGACGCGGCAGCTGAGCAGAGAGGTGCAGGACTCCATCCACCGCTGGGAGAGAAGAAGAACCCTGAACAAGGACAGCACCACCCAGACCTCAGTGCGGGTAAAGACACAAACAGCACGATCCATGACTTTACAGGACAGTCCTATTCTCTATAAGTTATCAGACTGAACAGGAAAAACATATAAAAGAATCAAGAACACTGCCCCTGCCTCGTCTGAGACCAGGACATCACACTGACTCAAAGTGTCGTGTAAGTGTCATAAGGGCAGGACCTAGATTTGAGAGCAGAGCTACACTTTTAAAACAAACTTGTAATCTTGGTCCCATAACAAAAGGTTAAATAATGTAAACAGTAAAAATATACTTGTTGCCAGATTTTAACTTTAAAATGTCTTTTCGCAACATTTTTCAAAAGATTTCCCTAATTTTCCCAAATGAGATTATTCTATGAGCCTGATCTAAATATGCACCTATATATACCTGATTTATATATACAAAGGGATTCTATCATAGACTGTTTATATAAATGGACATAGCTGCCACGTTTTAAACAGGAAGTACTCGTGGGCGTCAGCTCCATCGACGCTGGCTCCAATTCACTTTACATATAAAAACTGTCTCTCTCTGTCCCTGCTGCTGTCAGACTCATGTTGGTCTTAAATGTTCGTATTAACCCTTTACATGATCCTGGGGTTTTTATTTCCCTGTTGTGTCTGTAAATCAACATATGAACATTAATAAGAGACAAACAGGTGCCTTCTGTCCCTGCTCCCACAGGTTTGATTGGTTCCTATGACACTCGCACTTTACTGGAGCCGACCTCTACAGCTGACGTCACACTTAGTCCACTTCTTTATACAGTCTGTTTGTAGCACTGCAGTGACGTGTCGCTCTGATATTCATACATATACATATACTCGTGTGCTGTAGGACTTCCTGACCGTCTGCTGTCCGACTGTGGGAGAAAACCCTAAAACTCTGGGAGTGCTTCCGACGACCACCATCGAGCAGCTCAGTGAACAGTGTGCCTCACGCTTCAGAGAGGAAATATCAGAGCCCGAACTGTCTGACCCAGGTACAGTCCAACACCTGTCCTCACCACACGCATCATGTCACAGCTCTGCCTGTTTTCTGTGCTCAGTCCAGCTCCGTTTCCGGCCTGTTCCTGTTCTTTTCCTGATCAGCCCAGGGTAGCCTGTAAAGATTGAGAGACACGTTTGCAATTCTGTGCGTTCTGAATCTGCATTCATCCGTCTGAAAGTTGTTTCTGAACCTGTTTACCCACTGATTCCCCAAACTGAAAAAGATTTGAGTTGATATTACATAAGAGATTCATTCCACAGTTGGTTATTTTCTGATTTGTCATATTAAGAATGACCAGTTTGAAGGACAGTCTCTGTTAAACTTACTCAGACTCAGACGTTTGACTGTATTTGTGCTTTTTGAGTCCAGCTGTGATAATTATGTGCTGCATAACTCAGGGCTGGAGAAGGCAGCACTGGTGGTTCATTACATGTGTCTCCTAAATGCAGTGGTGGAGGAAGTACTCAGTTTGTTACTCAAGTAAAAGTACAGATACAGAGGAAAAGTATGACACGAAAAAAATCTACTTAAGTAAAAGTGTTAGAGTAAAAAGTAAAAGTTTTCATACAAGCGTTATTCATTTATAAATGTATTTGACACTGATTGAAAAATGAGACATATTTTAGTCAAAAGTAAAACTATGAGTCATTTTCTAAATTTGTCTCATGAATTTTTTGTATTTATTTCTGTTTTGCTCAAAGTCAAAGCTTGAACTGAAAACTTGAGTCAGGAAGTTTCCACGAACACGGTAAAAATAACCCCTCAGATCATACGAAAAGTACTTCTACTTTTCAGTCCTGATCAAAAATGTAGTGCAGTAGAAAGTACAGATACTGCTCTCAAATGTAGTAAAAAGTATCCACTGTAAAATGTACTGATGTAAAGTACAGATACCTAAATATTCCACATAAGTGCAGTACTTTACTCGTCGTGCTTGGTTACTTTCCACCTCTGCCTACGTGTATGGGATACACAGACGTGGCTTTGTTAGTTCTCAGATTCATACTTTGGCTCCAAGTTTCTACTGGTGCCTGATATTATCTAAGGCCAGTGTAAAGAAAGTGTAGGGACCCGAAAAACACAGTTCACTTATTACAACATTGATAGAATTGTGTTATATAACTGTTATGAAACCTGCAAGTAACAACTGAACAGTGGAATAAAAGTCCAAACATTATGAGACGAGATGGGCCAGTATCAGCCACGTCTTCTTGGGTCTAGTCAGATTCAGCATTTATAACTTTATATTTTCGATATTTCACGTCAAAGTACAATGTAATAAATGGGAAAACAGGCTCTTGCGCCCCCATCTGGGAGTATGACATCATCACAGTCTCTAGAATCTGAAAACCTCCAAGTAAAGACCCAAACGGGGCATCGAGTTACTGTGGAACCGATACTTCCAGCACCGATATCCAATACCAGTACTGTATCGGTGCGTTAATCTTGTTAATGTATATCGTCTATGAGGGGCATCACCTGGTTGTTTCCATAGAGATAAATACTGTGGAACATTGTAAGCAAAATATCTCCATGGAGAGTAAAAAGTAAAAGTAAAATCTGGCAGCTGGACAAAAAGTTGTAGGAGTGAAGACGTTTGGCAGCTCGTCCAAGTCTCTTCTTCGGTTCTGGTCAGATTTACGGCTGGACACTGACTTATATCTGTCTGAAGGAAAGTGAGTCGGGAGTAATGTGACCAGAGCTGAAGAAGAGACGTGGACGAGCAGCCAAACGTCTTCACTCCTACAACTTTTTGTCCAGCTGCCAGATTTAACTTTAGGCTTTTACTATGGATCAGACCTGGACGACTGAGGGAGACACAGATATGTCCACGGAGATGAGCAGGTGGTGTAACTTCCAGTAGAAAACCTTAACCACACCTTTCCACTGAGCTGTTGTCCATGATCCTTGTTTTACAGACTCCTACATCCTCAGCGTCGTCACCGATGATGAGAATCGGCCCCTGGTTCCGACTGAGGTGGCCCTAAGTGTGAAGAACAGCTGTCCGCCCGGAGCCTACTGTTTTGTTTACCACCACAAAGATCACCCAATCACCCACCCTGCTCGGAGCGGACCCAAAGACCCTCCCCCTGCACCCCCCACCCACCGCCCCCCCAAATGTACCGCCGCCAGTGCCAACGACATCCGTGGTTCCACCCAGCTCAGGTTCTTCTCCACCGGTCCGACCACCGAATGTGCCCCCTCCAGTGCCTACTACACCAATGGTTCCACCCAATAGTGCACCACCTACATCTTCTGCTCCCCCTGCTCCTCCACCAGTCCGACCACCAAATATACCTCCTCCAATGCCTACTACATCAATGGCTCCACCCAGTACCCCATCAACTATATCAGTCCAAAAACCTTTGCAATCCCCTGCTTCTCCACCGGTCCGACCACCAAATGTACCCCCTCCAATGCCTACTACATCAGCGGTTCCACCCAGTACTGCACCACCTACTATCCCACCCCCCAGCTCCCCTGTTTTGCCTGCTCCTCCACCAGTCCGTCCCCCAAATATACCACCCCCAGTGCCTACTACTCCATCAATGGTTCCACCCAAAACTCCTCCACCCTGTCCAACCAAGTCCTGTTCAAATGTCTGTCCATTCTCCAACTCCTCCACCCTCCCGACCTCCAAATTTGCCACCTCCAATACCTAATCTACCATCCACACCACCATCACTTCCTCCACCTGTGCCTTCCCCTGCTCCAGTTTTAGTCCCGCCCGCCGTACCCCCACCCTCTTCCCCATCCTCCTCTTCACTTGTCCCGTCTGATGCTGCTCCTTCTCCGACCCCTCCTCCGACCCTTCCTCCGACCCCTCCTCCGACCCTTCCTCCGACCCTTCCTCCGACCCTTCCTCCGATTGATTCTTCCCCACCAGAGGGCACTTCTTTGGGGGACACCGCAGCCACAGACCCTGGGGTGGAAGTCACAGAGGAGGGAGTCCTCATCAGTCTTTAGTTAAACAGGATCAAAAGCAGATCATTCGTTTATTATAAGATTCGTCGACATTTCATCAACCATCAGCCACTGCTCGTGGATAGTTTCAGTCCGGAGTTGAATCATATTGACTCTGGAGTACACAGAGCTATCGTACTACAATCTATAGTCACTGACAAATGTGTTTCTCGTAAAAAGAATCAACTCCAAATCAAATACTTATAATCTGTTGCCAAGCTCCACCTTTGGCCTCTCCGACCTCCACCAACACTCACTCATTTGTACAGCACAGAAAGACATTGAAATCACACAAATCAAGACGTAAATCATCATAAAATTGACATTAAAAGAGAAGAGGCAGAATAAAAACCTTTTGGTCACATGCAGCTAAAAAGAACCGTTGGAGAACCGGAGGAACTGTTAAACCGTTGGTTTAAACATTGTCAAAGTCGAGGCCTGTCTCACATCTTCAGGAAGAATGTTCCAGGTTTTAACTGCACAAAACTCAAACACTCATTCAACATGTTTAGTCCCAGTTTAGTCCCAGTTTAGTCCCGCTTTAGTCCCGCTTTAGTCCTGGTTTAGTCCTGGTTTAGTCCCGGTTTAGTCCTGGTTTAGTCCTGCTTTGTCCCGGTTTGGTCCTCAGAGTGTGAGGTGGTTCATGTGGCTCTATCATGTGGGAGATGTTCTTTGGTGCTGGGTCATGGAGAGACTTCTACACGGGCAGAGCTGCTCCACATTCACACTAGGTGTTGTGGGTTAAGTGTTTTGCCTAAGGACACAAAGACCAGCGGCGCCCCACTGTGGCACTTGGTATTGCCAGCAGCCTCCCATCGTTGTACTAACCAGACCGGGCCCTGCGGAGCTTCTGAGATGTGATGAGATCAGGCTTTAAGAAGGACTTACTTCCAATAGTTAAACAAATGATTTCACATGGGACAATGCAAAAAACATGACTGTTGAATGTGACAAAGACGTTTTATATAATTGACTTTCACCTTGGGGTCAGGGACCCTCTGGACTGAAGCATGTTTGTGTTACATTTGTGCACTTTTGTACCTTTTTTATAGTTCACTTTAACACTTGCTTTAAGTTTGTTGTGATGCTAAAAACTACAGCTAACTGATAAAGCCAGAATATAACCACGCAGTATTACAATGAATGTTTTATACAATGTAAAGTTTGTATTAATTTACATTTTATATATAATCATAATTGGTTTTGTAAATAAACTGTATCTTAAAACAAGTGTCAGTGTTTCCAGTGTGAAACGTGTTGACTCTGAGCGTACCTCAGGCTGTTTTTCTCACTAATTTCCACATAAACGTGTCTCTTGTGCATTGGTCAGACTTGTTATGCAGTGGGAGGTTAAGAGTCATTGTTAAAACCAGCTGTTTCCTGTTGCAGATCATTATATTTCACACAGTCCATAACGACGCGCTAACATGGCTGCGTGTTTCCGGTGAGCCAAAGGTTTCCATCACTTCTAAAGACTTTTACACACACGTTTAAGTGTAAAAACTGTACTGTTAAATTGACAAAAAATGACCAGTGATTATAAATGCTGCAGATAATGTGGTTTATTTTTGGTCCAGCAGAGAAACTGGTCGTTTACTGGGACAGTAAGACTCATCACAATCACATTTAAACACGGAGGCCATTTTCTAAAGACCATCACCAGCAGGTCCGGGGCAGGCGCAGGCCCGGGGCAGGCGCAGGCCCGGGGCAGGCGCAGGCCCGGGCAGGCGCAGGCCCGGGGCAGGCGCAGGCCCGGGGCAGGCGCAGGCCCGGGGCAGGCGCAGTCTGACCCATTGTACACTTTATTAAGACAATGGAAAAAAATGTAAAGATGATTTTAGAATTTGTTAATCCCAAAATAAAGCAATTTGTTTCAGCTGCACCACTGTTACCATGGTTTCCTGTTTATAGGTGACATTTTGAGGACTTTTGCTCACCCATTCAAATACAATATCTTGTTTTTAATTGTTAGTTGCTACAGGAGGGATAAGTTAGTGTAGTACACAACTTTTTAATTTACAGTATCAGTTAACAAATAAAGTAAGTGCCTAAATGAGACGAAACATACTGTGCACAAAAAAAAAATAAAAAAAATAAAATATATATATATATGTATCGAACAAAGTCTACAGGGGACACGGGGGGGCACAGGGGACACTTCATTATGTTATATCACCATTTACAGATTGATTGATTCAAGGACATTTCAGTAACAGTTTTGTCCCACATTTGAGGCTCCAATTCTCAGAAAATGTCAGTTCTCACCTACCCCCTATCCCCGCCCACTGTTCTTGTCATTGTTCTGGATGTTTATGTGAAGCACTTTGGTCAGCTCAAGCTGTTTTAAATGTGCAATATAAATAAATCATATAATGCGTGTTCTTTAAGGTGGGATTAGCACCAGTCCCTCCAGCCCCTCCACCATCTCCTCCAGCTTTTCCCTGCTCTCTCTCCTCCGTCTGTCTCTCTCCATCAGCAGCTCCGCCTCTCTCTGTGTCAGGAGCTCTATGACCTCAGCAGCAGACACCTCCAGAGGGGAAACAGGACCGGGTTTAGGACCACGTTTAGTCTCAGGTTTAAGGAGTTTGGGTCTGTAAACGAGAGGCAGTGAGGGCTCAGGGGGGAGAGGAGAGACGGGTCGACTCCACCCTCTGCTCCATCAGCCACATGGTGCTCAGTATCCACTCTGTTTAGTCCTGTCTGCAAAATATAAGAATTATAAACATGAACACTAAAATTTAAAAAAACAAGATGGAAGAGATGAGAAAGTCATTAGTGTTTTTGATGTGATGGTGTGAACTGATTTTCTTCTTTCGTCTGTTATCATTAAATTATACAGTAGAAACATGGGAGTTTAATGTGGCTTAATCCACATCTGTTACCCCCCTCACCTGTAGAAATGTAACGAACACTGCCTCAGCTCCTCACTGCATAAGCAACAGCGAGGAATCTGTGCAGGACTAGATTAATCTGGCCAGAAACAGACTTTAACAAAACTTTACACAGATCTCTGTGTAATCCCTCAGTCGTCCAGGTCTGATCATCACAAAAGAAAAACACCAAATCTGTCAACTGGACAAATCGAGTGAAGATGTTCAGCTGCTCTTCTTCAGTTCTGGTCAGATTGCTGCTGGACACTGCCTTATATCTGTCTGAAGAGAGGAGCTAACCACACTGAAACTCAAAGGTGTTTGGCTCTGGAACCATATCCGAGCTCCCTGATTTTCAGT
The DNA here is from genome assembly GCA_019594935.1 of Periophthalmus modestus. Classification (NCBI taxonomy): domain Eukaryota; kingdom Metazoa; phylum Chordata; class Actinopteri; order Gobiiformes; family Gobiidae; genus Periophthalmus; species Periophthalmus modestus. The sequence continues at coordinate 29,315,331 of JAIEZT010000068.1, read as the reverse complement.
TTTTCAAATCAAAAAATCAATCAAATCAAAAATACTTAATTTATCTCCAAGAGGAAATTCAGATTGTAGTTCTCAAATCTGCATCTGCCATAAAAAACACTCTCGAGGATAATCACTCTGCCACAGTAACACAGGGATCAAACCCACAACCTCCTGACTCAGAGGAGGAGACAGGACCTTGAAATCTAAAGACATTATGATTTTTCAAACCCAGGAATTGAACCCAAAACCTGGTGATTATGAACAAACATGATTCCTAATGACTCTATAGAAAAATCTAAATCAAAAAGACTATTTATCCCAAAGGGGAAATTCAGACTAGGCCTCTTCAAATCTTCATCTGCCATAAACCTCGTTATTGTGCAGTTTGGTGCAGTCGGGCAGAAGCAGCGGTGACGCTCTGGTCTGGGACGAGTGAGCTGTAGGACAAAGTGTCGGCTCTCTGCTGCTCAAAATCAGATGGTCCGTGTTGTTGAGTGTAGTATCCATCCTGTTGAGAGTCCACTGCTTCACTGCCTCAACCAGAGTCTCTAAACTCCCTCCGATAGTTGAACCAGACCTTAGTTTTTCTAGTCTCCTAAGATCTTTTTCTGAGACTGTCCCCCAAACAAACTGCAGCATAAAACAAACATTTACACATTTCTGTGTAATCAACAACCAAAGGCCTGAACTCTATTACACTGAGGTCAAAAAGAAGTGATAGATTTTGTTCTGAATGATATGAGGCTATTCAAGAGGAGATGTATTTCACATTTGAGACATGTGCTACAAATTATTGGCAGTGATCAGGTTTGTCACAGTAATTACTGTATCGATTTCCTGTGCAATAAATGACAGATGGAACAACACTTTTCGGGGGTCAGTATTTAGCATGTGGACATGTTTGTCGTTGTGGGACATGTGTGGGATTTTTCTTTGCTATGGTTATAACTTTGACTCCTTATAGACAAACTAACCACTAAAGTGTTTCATTCTGCTGTTTATTTATTGCAGATCATGTTTTTAATCATATTTATCTAGCAAAAGAGCTGGACGACTCAGGGATGACACAGACATGTTTAGCTGTGACTGGGGGCTGGTCGTGAGGACATTAGGCCTGGGACGATACTGAAATTCTGACTGACGATTATCATGGCCAAAATAACTTCCATTAACGATTATATCACGATGATGATTAAAGTTGATAACAGTTTAAAAATGTTATGGATATGAATAATTATAACTTTAATATTATGAATATGTTCCATTTTTAAACAGCTGTTGCAGTATTGTACTTTGTTATCTGTGAAAACAACTACAATTTAGCAGATGATATTATGGATGAGCAGGGCCGTCGACTGAAATGTGGGTCCCGGGGCAATTCCAATTCTGGGCCCCTAAGACCCTGGGTCCCGGACAGCAGACCTCTTTGTCCTCCCCTGTTGACCCCCTGTGGAGACGTCATTTTTTTCTGCACTTTCTGGTTTATTGTCTCATCCCTCCAGGAAACTAGATGAGTTAAACTTCAGAGTGAACAGTGTGGTACCTGCAGTTGAGGGGGTCTCTGAAGGATCTCCTCTAGTTTTTCCAAGCCTCGGTTTCCATGGAGACAAACCGCATCCCGCTCAGGTGCTTGGATGCGTTTTCTGGTATCGAGATCCATCTGATGGCCGTCCACCACGCTGTCCTAAAAATACACACAAATAGTGCTATTATTATCGTAAACTGTGAGTAACTAATCCCCGAGTGTGTTTGTGTCTCACCATCCAAGTCCAGAAAACACTCTCCACCTGTTTCCACTTTAAATACGCCTCCAGCAGATCACAGAGCTCCTGCAGACAGGCACAGTCCTACACAGGGCACAGGGACATGAAAAGAGCACCATACTTTCAATCACATATATTTTTATAATACATACAGCCTGATTTTTTCCTGTTTTTCCTGTGTCTTCCCCACGTTTTTAACACAGTAAAAATCTTGTACAGCCCATTTAATGAAACAAAACTGTAAAAGTGGGTAATGACTATATCAACTAATAGTTCAGTATATTAAAGCTGGAACTATATTTGTTTGGAGTCATTATTTATATGTGTACGTTTTCTTTGCACTACTGGGAGATTTGTGGCTATATGATGAGATTTAAGCTGTAGAAGGTTGATTTAATAACTTCTAAGCTCATTTTTTAACAATATTGTAGATTTAGAATAATTTTTGAGGTTTAAATCTGCTCTTGGGTTGTTGTGTCAGTGTTGTGTTGCTGTGTTTTCTTTCATTGTCCATTTACTATATACTTATGTACATTTACTTCAGCAGTATATCCAACTTCAAAATCTGTTATCGTGACAGGTCTAACATTAACATGTCCAGTAAAAATCAGATAACCCAAAGTAGATTTTAAGATGAATTTTGCCCTTATTTGCATATTTGTCCTTGTCAAAATGTGTCAATACCAATCAGACGGGTTTCAGATTACTCACATAGATGTAACACCATAATGATCAGATTCTGGTGTGTGTTTCAAAGATCAAAATCAAACATACAAAAACAGTTGTACCTTTGTGATTAGTGCAGCTCCTTCAGAGGACGCAGTGCTTACATGTGACGGTAGGTCCAGATTCAAAACCTACAAAGAAACATTTAACATTTATTACCATCAGTTATGTGGTCTACAAATGTGTTCACACAAAGAACTGTCTCCCTCTAGTGGTAGTACGTCTCAGGGTCTTTTTGTGTTCTCCTTATTTTAATGAATGAATTATGTTAGTCTAGACAAAACCAGGTCTAAAACAGGGCTAGAACAAGCCTAACTATAACACAGGACTTTTTGTTATGATGTTGCTAAACTCAGAGTTGCATAAACAGACAGAACAAAGTTGATATACACACGATACATAAGTGAAGCACATTTTAATCATGAGAATAAATGCAGGGTTTTATATATGTAGCCAAAGTATTTTCAGATTGTAACAACACATTACAGCTAAGGTGGGTGATGTGTCTTGCCCAATGACACAACCGCACAAAAGAAAAAATAGAATATATGAAGTTAATGTACAAACAAAATATAAGTGAATGGAGCACAGTAGGATTTTGTATTTATACTCTTCAGTGACACTAGGTTGTACAAGTACGCCAATCGTGTAATGTAAAACAATTTTCAGAAGTCTGATTAATCCGAGAGTTCATGGTCCTATTTATGAGTTTGATTTTTAACAAAAAAGGAGTGAGACTAACTGAAAAACTGTTGGCTAATATTAGCTAGCATGTGACTGAGAGACTTCAACACACAAAATCCCCTCACCTGCTGTAGTTCCACCTAAGTCAACTCTTTTAGGTCAGATTGTGTTTAAATTAAACAGATTAAAGTCTAACAGACCCTCAGACAGAGCAGAGCCTACAGCTAGCATCACACCCCGACAGAACCGATGACATCAGCTATAAAGTATCAACAGCCAGAATAAACTATATATAAATATATTACCAATTACCGTATTTTTCCAGACTACAGAGCGCACCTGATTAAAAGCCACATGCTTTAATTTTAGAAAGAAAAACTTGTACAAGCCGCACCGATTTTAAGCCACAGGTTCCACGTAGTAATATGAAAAATGAGCTCAAAAACGTTCATTACAGTCGTCCCTCGCTACAGCGCACTTCACATTTCACACTTTTTTTTACAGTGTATGCAGGCGCGTGTTCTGCGTCCCGATTGGCTAAAGGAGGTGCCGTGTTCTGCGTCCCGATTGGCTAAAGGAGGTGCCGTGTTCTGCGTCCTGATCCTGTAGGAGGACAGAATTCTGCAGCCAAATTTACCAAAGGAGGTTCGATTTCCTGTACAGGACAGAATTCTGAAACCAAAATGTCCTAAGGCGTCAAGATCGCGGTGGACACCTTTGTATTTGAGGACAAATATTGTGAAAATTGGGGTCTGCGAGTGCCTTTGGATGTTTAGTTTTCCCTGTGTCTTTGTGAACGCTGCAGACCAGGTTGAGAGAGTGACTTTAGTGTATTTATTACATAAAACTCATCAACAGAGGTGATCAGCTCTGTGGCGTCTCTGATGCTTGAAAATGCGCCGCAGAAACGCAGCGTGCCAAGACCACAGAGACTTTACATGTGAAACAACATAAAGAAGGAGGAAAATAACATAAGGACGACAGCAGAATAAGTTTGAACAAGGAGCAAAAAGGGCTGTAACCTGCGGATGGAGTTTGCTTTAGTTTGTGGATCAGTGACTCAGGAAAAAGAACATTACGAAACATTACAGCGGCGCCAGGACGAAGAGGCGGAGTCAGAGGAACTGAGAAATACACCTGCAGCAAAACATATAGAATAACTGAAAAAAAATAATGCTTTCTACTTTTTCATTTATCGCGGGTTGTTTTTGGAACGTAATAAATGAGGGACGACTGTATATCTTACAAAAAAAAAAAATGAATAAGCTGCAGTTTCTAAAGTGTAGAAAAAAAGTAGCGGCTTATAGTCCGGAAATTACGGTGTGTATATATATTTTTCCAGGCTGTAATGGCACATTCCTATAGGTAAGGTGAGTGAAGTGTCTTGCTCACTTGCACAAAAACCGCAGGAGCAGTGGTTTTCTCACCTTATGAAGAAGACGTGCTCGCTCCTCCTGCATGGACAGAAGTATCCGGCCCTGGTGCCTGAGTGAACCCAGACGCCACTGAAGCCTCCGCAGAGAGTCTGAGTCGAACCGGAGTTCACTGGAAACTCCAGAGATCTCCTTTAAAAACAAAACAACAAATCAGGATTCAGTCTGCGCTCTCTGCCCACTCTCTGAATTATATTATATTAGGATTATTTATGTTTTGATTTGTATTGTGATTTTAATGTTTTTCTTGTTCCGTGAAGCACTGAGAGTTACTTTGTGTGTGATTTCTGCTCTACAAACACACGTAAACTAGTCTAAACTCTATAAATGCATGGAATGTTGTGGGTTTTTTCTTTGTTTCTTATTACTGTGACATAAAGGGCTGCAATCAAATTTCAAAGTTTAAAATCCTACAGCAAATGTATTCAGGGGTAGCAAGAAAAATGTAAACCAGTTTTAAAATGTGCACCATCATTAAAAAACCTGAGCTGCAGCAAGTCAGTTACAGAAGGAATCAAGTTATTTATTCTACCGCCTAAAGCACAAATCTGACATTACTACATAAAAACTGCAAAACTCTGCCCACTATTGCAAAGAAATTATACACACAATAAACACAGAGCCTCCAATATTGTACCAGTAATTATCATGACAAGCTTAAGTGCACAACTGAAGGAAAATGAAGGAAAACTCATTGTACCAAGTGTTACAAGTGGAATCATATCCACCACATCTGTCGTGACTGTACCGAGTTCACAGGTGTGGATGTGAGCAGCATTTTGTCCAGTTCTTCCACTCTCTGTGACAGTAGTTTCTCCAGGGCCCCTTTGGCCATCAGCCATCCCAGAGCAAGGAGGAGGTCTCTGCTGGAACACATCCCCACACCTCCCTCTGCTCCTCTGGGCTCTGGGTACATCCAGTCTGCATAGTACCCAGTCTGCCACAACCCCGCAGCCACCAGCTTCCATCGCTCTGCACAGGGACAGAACACAGAGCAGAAGTGATTTAGAGCTGGGCAGTGGGTTTCAGAATGATCAAAACAAATGCTACTGTTGCCATAGCGATTGACAATTTAAAACTAAATATTATTATTGTTATTTTTTGAATGTTAAACTGCATTGTTCCTCTGCTTACTTAGTCATGCAATAACATTAAATTGAATCATCTTGTATGAGTTTTGCATTCACAGTTTTGATCTCCTGGACCAGTTTGAAAGAAAGGCTAACTATTGTAAAAAAAACAAAAACAAACAAAAACAAACTATTGTATAAGCAGTAAATCAACTAGACAAGAGAAAGAAGAGGCGACATGTAGCACTGGACAGGCTTTCTGACCTGTCTTTGGGTGTCTTTGGCTGACTGCGAGTGAAACAGGATCTGTTTTCTCAAGGATATTGACCAAAAGCTCCCAAAGGTGTTCTTCCTGTAAACAGACAGTCCTGATTAGATCATTAGACTATACTATGTCAATTATATTCATTATACTCACTAATTAGAGTCATTAAACATTGATAATGGCCAAATACATAAATGTGAATCCAAAATGCTACTAAGCGACATCAGTATTAGCATCGACAGTGTAGGATTTTTGTAGTTCTACACAATTACACATGGGGAAAATAACAGTGATGTAAAACCCTGCAGACTGGGCATGTTTGAGTGTCTTTGCTCCAGGTTTTGAAGGACAGAACATGATTTAATGCGCTCCCTGTTTGCATTGTGTAATAGAGTTCACTTATAATAGTTGACAGATGACTTACCACATCGGGTCCACCTCCAAACTTGGCTCTTCTGAAGGTTTCAGGTGCAGGGACAGAGGTGAGAGCAGCAGAGGACAGCAGTTTACAGAGCGCCACAATCACGTGTTTGACCTCTACGCCCGCACACGCTTTACTGCGCTGCATTATTCAGCTCTATTTCACTCCATTTAACTCTGAATACTCACAACAGAAGGCACGAAGACGCGTAAGTCCACCTACAGTTGGAGAAATAAGCCATAGGATCACTTTTACGAGGAGAAAACTGTTGGTATTTCGCGGTACAAACTGACTTCCTGGTTCTAGGCTCGTTTCTATAGCAACAGACGTAAAAGACGTCACTATTGGCCAATCAGAATTTAGTATAAAATAACGTTTGACCAATCATAAAGCCGATTCAAAATAAACTACTAATACACCATTTTAATGAATTATGAATATTAAAACATATATAAATGTAAAAAAAATAAAGCATTTTCCAATGATTTAACCTGATAAATCTAGTTTTATGTTTTGATATAAGTAGTTATAAAAAAAAAAATCAAGAAACAGCACATTAAATAGTACCTAGTTTATTGTAGGTAAATAAAAAAACTCTTGACAATTGATATTTAAAACATGAAAAACACATTAACATACAATTACAATTACATGCTACATTCATTAACCCAAAGCTCTAAGTCTTTAGGTATGGAACCAAAGTGTTTACAGTACAGTACAGAAGATAACAAACTAAATCATTAAAGTGTTTACTGTCCAGTACAGAAGACAACAAACTAAATCATTAAAGTGTTTACTGTACAGTACAGAAGACAACAAAATAAATCACTCACAGATGGGCACACGGATCACAGAGAAATGCATAGAGTAAAACTTTGTACAAATGTGCCAAAACAGATCCAGTATTTGGCAGAGGAAGCTCCTACAGCACAGTGCACAGATGATTTTAGGCATCAAGCCCCTTTTATCTTATTACAAAATAATGCTACGATTTGCTTATTAAATTAAGGTACTTTTGAGGTACTCCCTGAGAATTTTTAAGGAGACCAGTTTGCTTTGGTAATTAGAACCAAAGAATTTATAAAATTGTTCTTGTGGATACTGGACCTGAACATGTCCAGTAATGTTGCTTTAACAGTTGGTCCTATGGTAACTATGTGCTTTTTGTAATAATAAAAACACATTTATAAAACTTTAATTAACAGGTAAAAGGACTAAAATGTCCTTCATAGCTTAAAACGGTTTTAACATGAGCAACTGCAACATGAACTGTGCTTGTTATGTAAACAGTAGCTGTTCTTGGCTGTTCTGCAACATGGTTTGAAAACTAACATGTGAATTTGCTTATAATGGTAATAAAAAAAACAAACATACAATATAAAAACATGGACAAACCGAGTCCTTCAGCTCTCGGCTTCTCCGTCATCCATCTCTTGCTTGATCACTGGTGTCCCTACGAAAAAATACAAGATTATAAATATATAAATAACTAAGATCATTACACAAACTAGAACTACACTGTCTCCCCATCAACTGTTGAATTGATTTTAAAGTTGTTTTAATAACTTTTGTGTGCTTAATAGCGTTACATTACTGGCCTTCTCTGTGTGTTCCTGGTCGCTCACTTTGTTCTTCAGACCAGGCCCTTCTGGTTGTGCTCCTCCCTCTCGACTCCACTAGAGGGAGCCGTGCTTCTCTATCAGAGCCACAGAGACATAGAATTTCTTACCTGAGGAACTAAAAACGACTGACTCTGTGGGCACATTCAAATCTAACTTAAAAACGCACTTAACAACATTTGTACAGTAGCACAGTTATTTTTAATCTGTATCACTGTTTTAATCTGTGTTCTCTGCTTTTTATCTGTCTGTAAAGCAGTTTGAAACTCTGTTAAGAAAAGTGCTATGGAAATAAAGTTATTATTATTATTATATAACTGCCCGGACTTTAAAGGTGCACTAAGCCTTTGTAATTTTTGGAGGGTGCTGTTGTCTCCATGGAGTTAATGTTATTGATTTGCATGGAATGTTACATGGTATGGCATTAAACTTATTAATCTGTTTCCATGGAGACAAGCAGGTAAAACCAGATCAAGAATTTGTAACAATAAAAACACCTGTCATTGAACAAATGTATGACAGATGTGTTTTATGCCATATGGTGGAACATTCCAGATGGCGGATCACTCACCTGCCCACCAGGAAAGTTACACAGTGCACCTTTAATTCTGACCTTTTGCTTAGATAGATAGGTTATAAAATAGAGTATAATATATGGGATACTATATTGTCTAATATAGGGTATTATAGTCTATATTTAGAATGACAGTTGCCTAAGCATTTCACCCATTTTCTTGCCATGTTGATCGTCTTGTGACATTATTGCCACTAGGGCTGGGTATCACCAAGAAGTTGTCGATACGATACGTACCTCGATACACAGTCCACGATACGATATGTATCTCGATACAGTGCCATTTCGATACGATACGATTCGATACGATATATTTCAAATCGATACGATACGATTCAGAAAAAAATAAAGGCCTTCAACCTTACTTACATGGTCAACCCAATTTTCACAAAAAAACAAAACAAAACAAAAAACATTAAATGGTGCATTTATCTTCCATTTATTGAAGATTAAAAAACACAATGAAGTGCTTTTTGATTAATGCATGTTTCTAACTAGAGGGAGGAAGGCGGTTGAAACAATTTTTTCTGACATTTTCGTTTCTCTTCACCCGTAAAGCGTAACGTCTGGGGGGAATATCGATATCAATACTAGGAAACAAAGAATCGATACCATATCGATTTTAATAATATCGATACATATCGGTGTATCGATATTTTAGCACACCCCTAATTGCCACATTTAAATTTGATTAGTAAATAAATAAATACAGTGATATAAGAAATAGCATCTTATTCTTACCATCCAGTTTCTTTAAGTTGGGGAGTTTCTTCGATGCCTCCTCCATCCAGTTTCCTTCAGACGAGTGCTTTTCTTCCAGAGGGTTACCCACAAAAACCAGGTCCACAAGACACGGAAGTTCAGCTAACCGCACAAACTCAGCTGCAAAATACAAAGAAAAATCAAAATGACTCTCAAGTCAATAAGAATATTACAACATTAAAATGTCTGTGTTTCAAGTGACACTGCAATTTTGTAGAGATCAGCTTAACAGTGAACTAATGGGGACATTACAGCTATTACGCAAATGTATTCTGATACTGTGATATATTCAGTAGTGAGGAGCTTACACAGCTTTTTATTCACTTTGTAAAATTGCGTCATGTTAATTTTATGAAGACGCTGACAATTTATTACATTTGAACCAAATCTGTATAATCCTGGGAAAAATGTCCACATCTCCGACATGTAAGTGTCATATGAACCATCTCACAATCTGAGGACTTCAGGTACCGGCCTCCTGCTGGTCCCAGAGTCAGGACTAAACCAGGACTAAACCAGGTCTAAAACAGGTCTAATCCAGGTCTAAACCAGGTCTAAACCAGGACTAAAGAAGGACTAAACCAGGACTAAACCAGGACTGAACCAGGACTGAACCAGGACTGAACCAGGACTGAACCAGGACTGAACCAGGTCTAAACCAGGACTAAACCAGGACTAAAGAAGGACTAAAGAAGGACTAAAGAAGGACTAAAGAAGGACTAAACCAGGTCTAAAGAAGGACTAAAGAAGGACTAAAGAAGGACTAAACCAGGACTAAAGCAGGACTAAAGCAGGACAGGGACTAAACCAGGACTAAAGCAGGACTAAAGCAGGACTAAAGCAGGACTAAAACAGGACTAAAACAGGACTAAAACAGGACTAAAACAGGACTAAAACAGGACTAAAACAGGACTAAAGCAGGACTAAAGCAGGACTAAAGCAGGACTAAAACAGGACTAAAACAGGACTAAAGCAGGACTAAAGCAGGACTAAAGCAGGACTAAAACAGGACTAAAGCAGGACTAAAGCAGGACTAAAACAGGACTAAAGCAGGACTAAAGCAGGGACTACTAAAGCAGGACTAAAACAGGACTAAACAGGACTAAAGCAGGACTAAAACAGGACTAAAGCAGGACTAAAGCAGGACTAAAACAGGACTAAAAGCAGGACTAAAGCAGGACTAAAGCAGGACTAAAACAGGAACTAAAGCAGGACTAAAGCAGGACTAAAGCAGGACTAAAGCAGGACTAAAGCAGGACTAAAAAACAGGACTAAAGCAGGACTAAAGCAGGAAAAGGAGGACTAAAAACAGGAACTAAAGCAGGACTAAAGCAGGACTAAAGCAGGGACTAAAAACAGGACTAAAAGCAGGACTAAAACAGGACTAAACAGGACCTAAGCAGGACTAAAGCAGGACTAAAGCAGGACTAAAGCAGGACTAAACCAGGACTAAACCAGGACTAAACCAGGACTAAACCAGGACTAAACCTGGTGAATCAGTGTTTGAGTTTTGTTCAGTTAAAACCTGGAACATTCTTCCTGAAGATGTGACACAGGCTTCGACTTTGACAGTGTTTAAATCCAGGCTCAAACGGTTCTGTTTAGCTGCATGTGACTGAGAGGGTTTTATTCTGCCTCTTCTCTTTTAATGTAAATTTTATGATGATTATTTATGTTTTGATTTGTTATATTGTGATTTTAATGTCTTTCTTATTCTGTAAAGCACTTTGTGCTATACAAATAAACTTGCCTTGCCACTGTTAATATGCAGATTTTGTGAAAAAACTTATGTATTTTCTTTCTAATTGGCATGTTTGGTATGAAGGTACCACTTACAGCGTTTCACATAAACTTAAGATTACTTGACTAATTTAATCTCATTCAATTTGTGGAGTATATATGTCATTTACTGCCTGTAAATATCTTTAAGCAGCGTCTCTTTTATCCGTTTATGATAATACAATGACCAGCAAAGCCTAATTTTGTTACATTGATGTAATTCAGGTTGTTTTTAGACAATGGGGAAGAGGTTTAGACTATGAAGGGCCACCAGAGTCTCCTGTATTAATTAACACTGACATAACCAGTGAAGGAAAAGTGGTTCCTGTCCCCCATTTAAGAGATGGAACAGATTTTTTCCAGTAAAACAGATACCTAAAAATTTTACTTATAACGTACATCAAACTTACCCCATTCTTTGACCAGGTTGTTGGACATGTACAAGACTTTCAAGTTCTTCATGCTTTGGACTCCTTTTAGTTTCTCAATTAAGTTATAAGAGATCCACAGCTCCTCCAGTGTGTCTCCAACAGCCTCCTGCACTCACACACGAGCACATCTCATCACTGTGGCAGCGCTCATAGAAACTTTCCATAGTTTCTGTTTTATATGAAACTCACCAGTCCAGTTAGTGCTTTGATGTTATTTCGCCCGAGTGACAATATCTTTAAATTCTCTGCACCGGAAACCAAACAGATTGTCAGAAATGGTAGGACTCATAAATGTGTCATATTTACAAAACTCACTTAGACCATTGAGATTTGTGATCTTCTCGATGCAGTTTGTGGACAGTGAGAGCTTCCTGTAAGAGACAAACATGCACAAATACTTTACTGTATCCAGTAGCAGTAGTAGTAGCAGTAGTAGTAGTAGTAGTAGTAGTAGTAGTAGTAGTAGTAGTAGTAGTAGTAGTAGTCATGCAGGATAAGAAAACAACATTTTTGATTCAGATAAACAGGACAATCTAAATAAGTGCAATGATCTAGTAGGCTATTAGTATTGTATAATTTGTGACAAATGAAAAAATACATGCATTTCTGTATATTAAGTAGTAGCAATAGTAGTGTAGTAGTAGTAGTAGTAGTAGTAGTAGTAATGCAGGACATTTTTCATTCTGACAGTTTGTTTATACATTATTTGGGGGGAGATATAACATATAACAGGAAGTGCATATTTACTTGATGTAGTTCCAGTGTTATTATCGAACAGCTTAAACAGTATTTCCCATGGAACTATGATGGCCACACAGACCATGTGATTGTATCAGCTCCATAAACACTGATACCTTCACTTATACTGTAAATATATAATAAACATAACTAAATAAACGGTGAAAGTGTCCTAGTCTATCTACATTCAGTTAGAGCAGAAGTCTCTGGGAAACACTGGCAAAGAGTAAATTGTGTACAAATGAACACATATCATTCAATCCCTTAATATCAGACTATTGAATTTGTGTGTCTTTGTGTGTTTTTGCAGGACGTACTCGCAGTTGCTGAGCGTGGACAGAGAGGCGTCCATCTTCTCTATGGGGGGAACCTGACCATAAAGCTTCACTGCTTTGGCTTCATTAGCTTTTTCTCCTGTTTTCTCCTCCTAAAAAACAAAATCACACAGCAAACATTGTTATTTATTCCATGATTAGAGAGACATTACATGCATCACTCACCCATCTGGTCAGAGCCTCTCTCACAGTTGTTGCTTTTGCCTGGAAACAGAAAATGGTCCAATTATTACAACAACAAGCCTGTCAGAAACACTTACCTACTAACAAATCTATGTCAAATGTTCTATATAATGTTATTGCATTGAAAGAACCTAAACTGGATGAAAAGTGCAGTTTGAATCCTGCTTTTTGTTTGCAAACAGCTGAACGCAGAGAAACTGTTGTGGCAGTTACAGAACAGACATGAAGCAGACAGGCTAGCTAATTAAAGTTACTCAGCCACTGTTAGCTCCCAGCCACATCCAAATAGCTTACAGTTACAGCTAGAAACCCAGGTGAGGGATAGCCATCGGTGCGTGGTCATTATTTGAAGCTTATTTGCTAAAAGTGAGTGCTAAATGCGCCAGTAAAGCTCACCATGCTGTGTGGACGTCCGCGCGCTGTTGCTATGGCACTGACAGGCACGGGCCGGCGCATGCGCAGTGAGCACGTGAGGTGACCCACTTTAAAACGCATTAGAAATTATTTTATACTAATTAGCTTTGTTTTATGGGATTTAGGCCTTGGCTGCTGCAGGAAATTGCTATTGCTTGTAATGTTGAATGAATACAGAACAAGTTATAAGGTCATTTTGTTTTTAGTCCTATCCTTATGAGCTAGTCCTGCATTTTATGGGTTTATTTATAGAATGATTGCACAATAAAACAGGAAAAGATGCTATAGCCTGAAAACATGTCGTCCCTGGACAGATTTACAGATAAACATTACAATCTAAACAGCATAGTGCATAAGAGGAATGATCAAGCAAGCCATTAGGATTGAATAATTTGTGGAAAAAAGTGAAATAATACAATACAAATGCATTTCTGTGTAACACTTGTTAACTCTCCATCACCTTTATAGATTCTGGGGGCAGATGAGGATCCAGAGCGTTTAGCTGCATGTTGCCCTCTAGTGACAAAACGCAGGGACAAGCTCAAGAAAATGCACCACTGTCATTTTGTGTGTTTCTCATCGTGGTATAACCTGCTCATTTAGTAAGGCACATATATTTTACTTCAAGGAGCAATGTTATTTTTTATTTTTTTAAACAAATAAAAATCTGTGTCAACTTCCATTCCCGATCCATCATTGCCGTTTAACACAAACAGTGGGGTTTTTGGCTCTGGACTCCACACCTCCTGACAGGACTGTGGACCTGTGTGGATCTATGATGTAAATGTGCTTTAATGCAATCTTAATGATGAACTGTTGATGTATAATTGTAACTTATTCATATTTATGTGTTTCTGATGTGAACGTTCTGCTCTGGTGCTGTTTTGTGTGTTTTGATTGGTGGAGACAGGGCTCTTGAACCGTAGCTCTTTGTAGAAGCAGATATTAGTGTTTTTCAGATTATAGAGTGCGATGACGTCATACTCCCAGATGAGGGGCAAGACACAGATTTCTCCATTGATTACATCGTACGTTGCCATGAAATATCCAAAAATGCGCAAATATTGAACCTGATCATTTATATTAGTGACTAGACCCAGTGACTTGCTGTATTAAAAAACACTGAACCACGTTTTAGCTGCTCTCATCTGTGTAAATATAATGGGCCTAGAAAATGTGATCTGAAACACAGCAATTGAATTGAAAATATGGATCTGTGTAATGTTTAAAGTGGCACTGTAGCCCGAGACAAACTTCCTTTCGTGACTAAAAAAAAGTTTATTTTACCTCACCAAGACCTTTCATTAAAAAGGAATATGTGACATATGACACTGATCTGATCTGTTCTGATGTTTCCTCGTCTCAAACAGACCTGGAGTTGTGTTTTGTTTCATTCTCACATGTTTAACACACAAACCTGCAGATTTAGGCTGAGTTCTTCTCTCTAATGAAAACACTCTGTTCCACCTTGTGATGTCATCATGTGGTGATACAGGAAGTGCTCCACTGTGTTTTTAAACTCCACACACCTTCACTAGAATCATTCAGATGATTTCAGGCCTGGAATTGCGAATCTCTAAAGGTAAAAGGTAGATGTTAACTTAAAAACTACCACTTGATGACATCACAAGGTGGAACAGAGCATTTTGAGCTTTGGAGATGTTACAGACTGAGTGTTACTCAAACATGTGAATGAAACAAAACACAACTCCGAGTCTGTTTTTGAGGAGGAAACAACATTCTAACACGACTTAAAGCTACAAGAGTCCATTTTATGTAATGTAGGAGCTTTAAGGATTTTAGTGACACCTGTCAGTCACTGGAACAAATGAGCTCAGATCTTTAGACCTGTGCAGGTGGTGTACAATGACACAGGCCTCTGCAACTCTATCGCTCACCTCTGACACTGACAAAGTGACGTGACGCGCACGAAGTCCAAACAAATAAACATGAGACACGCACACAAGTCAATGGACAAAACATCACTTATAATACAGATATGGTCAAAGTATACAGCAGTGTACCTCAACGAGAGCTGCGGGGACCCTAGGCCAGAGTTTACTTGAATGATTTCAGATTTAAATGAAATGACATTGAATTTTTTCTAGTGCATTTACAGCCTTATGCTTCTACAGGATCATTTTGGCACGACTCTTATTAAAACTAAGACATGTAATAGTTATAATTGGCTGTATTACTGAACAGATACACAATTATTAAAGAAACATCAGCATTGTTAAAAGTCTGAGACAACGTTTAGAGGGTACTCGAGGCAAAAACAAAATGATATATTGAAACTAAATACTCCCATATTCCCCGTAAATAAATATCACTTATTTATTCACTGATAAAATGATGTCAGTGTTTAAAAACTGTTTTGTATCATCATTAAACTCACCAACTCCACAGGGACGAGCTGATCTGTGGAGAGGTTTTTTTTCAGTATGCCTAAATACACCTGTAAAGATAGTTCACTTCAATGCCATACTTTCCACGTAAAGCAATAACATCTCCATGGATACAACAAGCTATCAGAAAAGTTACACAGTCCAACTTTAATTATTATACTAATGTAATTATCTTTAGCTTTTCACTGTTGTTGTATATGTATATCGTGGTAATGGCAGTGGAATTTGTAAAACTTAATCATTTTTATTTTTATAACTAACTTTTCACAAAGAGATGCATGTACAAATCTACTGAAATAGATTTAAAAAGTTTTATTATTTTTTATTTATTTTATTTTCCAGGCCAGAGTCAAAGATCAGTGATAGTTGAGATGCAAAGTCAAAGAACCCGTAAGAACCAATCCCTGTAAAGACCGTTAGCATAAAGCACGGCTCTCCATCAACTGTGAAAGAGGTCCTCACAGACAAGGCTTCAGTTACAGATCGAGTGACTGCCTTTTGTGTCTGGGGGCGGGGCCAGAGAGACCTGAGAACGCCATATGAAAGTCAGGTGAGCATCCGATGAGTGACAGGGAAGACAGATGTAGATGCTTAAAGTAGGAAAATTCCTTCTCTGCATTTGACCCATCCTTCAGCGCGACTGGGATCATGAGCTGGGATTTTGGTCACAGAAATCATTGGCTGATCTACACAGGAGAAAGATGATGGAGCTATGAAAAGGTGAGAAATTCATCCTCTGCATTTGACCCAATGCTGTTGACTAAAACCGGTCTCTACTCTAGATGTTGAGCTGCGGTTTTGGTCAAAAGACTGAAGAAATTGATAAAAATGCGAAGTGGACTTGTTGGTTGACCTGAAAGAGGAGACCCATCCACTACATTTGACCCATCCTTAAACTCTACTGGGATAGAGGATTCGTGAGCATTTTTTGGGGAAAAGACTGAGGATATAAAAAAATGTAGTGGAGCCATTGACCTGAGAGAGGAGAGAGAGAGAAAAGTTGGGAAATTCATCCTCTGCATTTGAGCCATTCTTTGAAGCTGTTGGATGGAACCTGTCTCGAGCTGTGAGGACTTCACACCATGGCAACCCTCACACTGGACAAACATGTCAAAAGTAGGCAAAACTGTACCCTGCATTTGACCCATACTTATTTCTCCCAATCTTGAGCTGGGATCTTGGTCAGGAGTTGTGTGCTTTATGGACTGAGTGGGCATTTTCATCCTTCAGAGTCACTGGGGCAGCACCGAGGGACCCATTTCCAGATCTTGAGTTTTAAGAAAAGACTTGTGCATTGCATGAGAGAAAGTTGGATTGGCTCACCTCATATCGGACAAGGATGCAACAGTTATGAAAACGTCCATTCACAGACAAGAATGGAGCAGAAGATGTGGAAGATGGGCCTTGATAGAGAGGAGCTGTAACTATGTGGATATCTTTAGACCAAATATTGCAAGCATCAAGACGTCCGCGTTGTACCATTTTCAAGCAAAGTCTCCACAAGTCCTATCAAAATCAAGAACCCACACGACTGCATCTAAATTAGGGCTGGCAAGAATTCCTTTACCGCCAATTAACAGGTCAAGAAGTTTGTCTCGCAACGGTGTGGACTGCATCACGGCTAAGACACTTTTCAAAACGGATATGAACATTTTGAAAGAACATAATACCAATTCAGCCATGATAGAAAAAGCACAACTAAACGCATCTTACAGAAAAACTTGTCAAAATTCAAATAAGAAAATCAGTGTTTGCAATCAAGTAGAAAACAAAGCAGAAATCCAGGATCCAATGAATCATGGTGAACTGATTAAACGACCATTTCATACCCAGTCGCCCGTGACGCTAACTCTAGAGCCTTTAGCGCGACAAAAGAAAGATGACGCGAATCAGGCGGGTGCCAATGCCAACGGGACAGCAGTGCCAGACAGGGTTACACACGATGCCAGTCTTCACCAAGCGGAGCAACAAAGGGGTTTCTGCTCCAGCGAGTCGGCCATTGAAACACAGTCTGAAGACAAAAGTTGGTTGGACAGCAGGCAGAAGGAGGACAGTGATGACTATTACACAGAGGAAAGGATCGCAGAATGGGTCCTCAGCGTCAACTCCAGCCTCTTCAGCACAAGAAAAGATGAAGAGGAGACGCAGAATGAAGAAGAGCAAGACGTAACAACAATTAAAATAGTTTATAATGGAGAGTGAAGTTTAGAAATACAGTGTTAGAAAAGAGGACTTAAAAGTAATTTCCTCTTAGGCACAATATGCAACTTTTTCTGGTGAAGGGTCCACCACCTGCCATTGAAAAGTTATGTAGAGAGCCTTTAAGTAACCTCACCAGACTGAAACGTGGAGCACTTGAGGTCTAGACTTTATCAATCTGCGATAGCGCTCACTGAAAACAATCGCAAAAAGGTGGAGCATAATCCTGAATATTTTTTTTTCTGATTGGTCGAAGCATCACAACGGAACAAAATGAAATAATCAAACTACAGTCCAGTTGAGAGAAAAGCACAGGCACGTTTCCCTGTTCACAAATGCACAAAGCTCTTCTCTCTGCATGTTTTTCTCAGACTAAATAAGTTGGTCTGTGGGCGTTGCCATGTTTGTTTGTTTGTTTGTTTGTTTGTTTGTGTCACTTGTGGCGCCACCTTTGGCTTTCGCACAAACCTCAATGCTTTTCTGCGATTGGTCTGCCCGATTAACCTCACAGCGGGAGTCTCTTAAGATGGATTCTCACGAGCATTGTTAATCTTTTGAGTTGATCAGTTTAAATGTCTTGTTAGAAGCCATCACGTCTGTCTATGTCGTTTTCCAGTAGTTTCACAGACCATGGGACGGTGAGGATGTTCACGGGTCGGCCTAAAGTAGAACAGAGTACTGACTTTTAACTGCCCTGCCCCTCATAAAGGAAGTTAATGTTTGAATGTCAGTCATTGTAATGTAAATGATCTGGCCCAGGGCGACACCTGTACAGTGACAGTCAAACAACAAACAAATTATTAAAAAAAAAAAAAGTTCATGTCTATATGGATACAACAAAAGTCCAAACATAATGGAATGAAAATCTGAAAAGTGTACACAAGAAATGTAGTTTATCAATGAATAAGTTATTAAATATTATTCTCTATAGATGTGTTTATTGCAATTACACCTGTAAGTGCAGGTATGAAAGCTGTTTACTGTGTTTATTATAGCTGTTTGTGTCTATATGTCAGTGTAAGATGGTCGGCATAAGTCTGAGATATTTCTTTTTTTTTTTTCTTCTTTTGGCTTCATTTTAAGATCTTCCATTATTGTATTTTATTGAAGTCATGCAAAAATAATAAAGGGACAGCAACTATTTAGTTTTCAACTGCGCCTCTTTATAACACAGTAGTTTGTCATTATATCAGTGTATTGTCCAGGGCAGATTATTTATTATAGGGGAGACATAACTATGCAAGATGAGTAGGAAAAGTCTTCAGCTCGTAAATAAAACTAGACTAAAATACCAGTTCATGTGTCCAAAGTGTCATTTTATTATAACTTAACCAAATGATATCAGGCCCAGAGAGTTTTTAACTTATGAGAAAATTGTTTGTGAAAATGACACTCCTCAGCCACATCTTCTGTACATTGTTATAAGCATCCTACTCCACAAATGAATGGGAATAAACCTACTTATAAACCTGTATCCTACTGTGCGCCCTTGTCTCTTTGGCTCCTCTTTACGCACGCCTCTGTAGGCTCTCCACAGGTAGCTTATATATATATTTTTTGGGGGGCAGTCTACACCATTAATCGGAGGACATTCCCACTAAAAAGGACACGGGATGCACACACACTCCTTGAGATCCCGTAGCCTGCTCCTCTGTGCGTCCTTGCCTCACTTTGGCTCTTTACGCACGGCTCGCTGGTCTCGCCTCTCCACACAGGCAGCATAGATATATTTTCGGGGGCAGTCTAAAACATTAATCGGAGGACATTCCCACAGAAAAAGGACACGGGATGCGCACACACTCACACGCAGGCTCGCTCCAGAGGTGCAGCAGCCCTGACGTACAGACCGAGGGAGTAAACATGGCGTCAGACGGAATGGTGCTCACAAACCACGACCATCAGACCCGAGTGGGGATCCTGACGGGTGAGCCACACGCCGCATTCAAATACATCTCTCAGAGCTCTATGTGCGCATTTTGTCACCGTTTTTGCGCTCGGATTGCCGTGCACGTCCGCTGTCACAAGGCGAGCTGGCTCCGCTGCAGAGCTAGCCTCAGTTAGCCGCACGGAGCTAGCCGCGGTTAGCCACTCGGAGCTAGCTTTAGTTAGCCCAGTTATCCACACAGAGCTAGCCTCGGTTAGCCACACAGAGCTAGCCTCAGTTAGCCACACGATGCTAGCCGGTACCGTTGGCTGTCATCCGCTGGTGTTAGCTGGATGTTTTACACAGGTGGCACAGATGTGGATTTTTGCCCCTAAACGGCCTAATTACGAGTCAAAAAAGACATATCTGCAGAAAATGTAGCTTTTAAACACCGGTGCATTACAACTAGCAAGATTGATGCGTTATTAGATTGCTACATGACAGAAATAGTGGTTTAAAGAGTGAATTATATGTGAGGCAGGATATATTCACGGCTTTTCAAAATGAGCAGGCTCACATCTGGAGGTGTGCTGAGTGTTTAACCAAAATCTATGTTTTATTTTGAAATTTAAGGCCGTGATTTCCCGAAACTAGATTGGTATTTGCTTTTGGATTGACCACACAGAGCGTTATGCCTAGTTTCTTGCTATGTGCCATTACCAACCCTGCATTATTCATGATCCCTTTGCAGATCCCAAATAGTGGACACTATATCGAGGTCGCCTCCAGTCTGTTCGCAACCATTTTCTCCTCCCTTCAGCAGGAATCCTCTGCACCCGAGCAGTGCATGTGTGCTGTTTAGGTGGCACATGTTAATAGCGCAGTTCTTTTGGTTATTTGGCGTAATGAGGATGGCACAGAGATGGCACAGCGCTGCGTCGTGGCGTGTGCATTGGGCTTGTTAGAGTCAGTCTTACTCATTTGCAGGGTTGATGTTTGCATCCTAGTCGTGCAGTGCAAAGAGGGGGGACGGGGGAACAGCAGCAGAGCCCAGTGACAATCAACGCTAGCCCGCTGCCTCCTAACCACAGCTGCGGATACGTGAGGATAATGCCAAACAGCTAAATGACAAGTCCACGGTGGTTCATAGTATATCTCAGCTAGCATTTGAGGCTAACATGGGCTAACCCCGCTGTCCACTGAGACCTACAACCTCCTGTCACATGCCAGCGCACGTTTTCACCCATTTATGACCAGTGGATATGCGTAAAAATGCGTTATATCTGTGTTAATGGCAACGATGCGTGATTCAAAGGATAAAACCGGGGCCTACTGTTGCATAGGCACTGCAGAATCTGATTAAAAAGGCTTATTAATAGGAATTCTGCAACATTTGTGCAAACATACAGAGGATTTAACGGCCTGTGTCAGTATAATGTCACTGTTGATTCAAGACTGGGTTGTAAATAAACAGAACAAGAGGACCACTTTTGCTCTTTCTGCTGGACTACTCCTGGTTAAGATCTGTTTTGTTTTTTTTGGGTCTTTGCTAATATTAATCTTCTTTTAGACCTGGTTTAGTCCTGCTTTTATCCTGGCTCTGTTCGTACGTGACAAAGATTGGAGAAAGTTTGAGAAGTGCTGCTATAGGTGACATTTTGAGGACTTTTCACAATTCAAAAGATATAAGTACTGTGTTTAAATTGCTATGGCAACGGCCCTCATTTTTCATTATTCTGAAATCTATCTTAATTTAATCCCATTTGTGGCGTTCATCGTTACAAGTATCAGCCCTGTGTTTATTAAATAGTTTATTTGAATGTTATTTCTATTTTTGGATTGGAGTGGTGCCAAATCACCCCACACTCAGTGGGCCAGTGTCCTCTGTGTCATCCAGGAAATGTGTAGTAGCAACAAATGTCAAATGAATCAAATCTACCATGTAAGTCTTTTATATAGTTTTGATGTTCAGTTTTTTCCTCTTGAATTTTAATGTTTAAAAAGAGTTTACTTAACACACAGCAAATACTCTGACCTAAAATTACCTCAGAAATATTCAAAATCACCTCATTTTAGTGTAGCATTTTTTTTGACACATAGCCTGACAGCGCAAAGGTCACAAGTTCAGTTCCCGGATGTTTAAGGACCTTTCAATGTAGTGTTTGCGCTTCACCCAAGACCAAGCCCAATACCCAAGTCTTTCAGCTATGACACTCCTGGCAAAACCTGTCATGAGAATCACTATATCCACTTATTCAATATGTAAAAGCAGGAACTATATTTTTGGTGCTAAAAATTAATCGCGTGTACAGTTTCTTTGTAAAATTTGGGATATTTTAGTTGCATACCAACATGATTTCAGCTGTAGAGGTTGAAAAAGTTACTTTATTTGTTGCAGCTCATGACACTTAACAATCCTGTCTATGTAAAAAATGGTTTACTGGGATTATTTTGCATTATTGTTATTATATTAGTGACTAAAAGTAGTTTCAGTATTATCATTTATCGCAGTATGTCTCCATAGCAATATATTGTGCTTCAAAATTTGTTATCATGACAGGGCTTCTCCTGATGCTGTACTGCTGGTCAAATGCAAAGGATAAGTTTCATATCACATACTATGGGACAAGAAAGCCCCCCCTTTTTTTTTTTTTATAAGAGAAGAGAACCTTTATTTGTTCCACAATGGGGAAATTCCTGTAAATATTTAATATGACTGGAGAAATAGATTAATAAAAGCTCTAAAAATGTGTGTATTATGAAATGTGTGTTGACCACATTAAGGCATGGCATATTTTGATTATCGATTCGTCATTATCAGGGCGTATTCCTCTGTCTGACCTTAAATCGCCTTTTAATCTGAAGTACACCATGGCTAAAAGAGAAATAACATGTGAGCTGACAAATTTGTAGGAATACGCAAATTACATTTCATAATGCATCGGAGTTGACCATAAGGATCATGGGTTGTCTTGTTTAGGCCTGTCACGATAACAAATTTTGAAGTATTGCTACAGACTCCCGTAAACGATAATATTCAAACTAGTTTATACCACTGACACAATAACAGTAATGCAAGATAATCTTTTTTGAATTGACAGCATCATTAACAGCTAAATAAATAACAGATTGAACCAGTAATTAGCCATAGAACTCACTTATTCAAACTTTTACAGCAGAAATGTTAAAATATCCCAAATCTCTCCCCCTATATTCCCAAATAAAGTCCCAAAATATATTGATCCCGCTTTCATATACTGAACGATAAGTTAATATCATGACAGGCCTAGTCTGATTTTGGAAAGATAAAATTCAAGGGCAGAAAGGGATTTTACTGTATATAATGTCCATCCATTTTCTTCCACTTATCCGGGGCTGGGTTGCGGGGGCAGCAGTCTAAGCAGGGACTCCCAGACTTCCCTCACCCCAGACACGTCCTCCAGCTCCTCCGGTGGGACCCCAAGGCATTCCCAGGCCAGCCAAGACACATGGTGACATTGTATACCCAGGACACACTGGAGGGACTATTTTTCACAAGAAATCCCCAGATTAATCTCACGGCTTGCTGTACCCCCACCTAACAAGCACATAGTCTAATTTAATAAGAATGATCTTTTTGACAATGAAGTGAAAAAATCCTTTGACTTTTTTCATGTGGATCCAGTGATGACAGAGATATTAACCATACACCAGGTCAAGAAGTCTGCTTTAGACAACCTTATTGTCTTTTTATCCTAATAATATTAGTTGAGGTTTAATTTGCATGCAGATGTGAAATGACTGTAAAGTGTATGCAGAAGTATCGCTGTATACTAGGCCTGTCATGATAATCACTATATATTTTTTGGGGGCGTTTAGGTTACATGTACGTTTTCTTTGCACTACTGAGAAATGTTTGGTTATTTTCTGGCTATATGATAAGATTTAAGCTGTAGAAGTTTGAATTAATAACTTCTATGGCTCATTACAGATGCAAACTAAGAACTAAATTGTTTCATTCTGCTGTTTATTTATTGCAGCTCATGATTTTTTACAATATTGCAGATTTAGAACAGTTTTTGTGGTTCAAATCTGCTCTTGGGTTTTAGTGTGTGTGTGGCAGAAATAAGTTTCAGTATTATCGTTTATGGTCTAGATTTACTTCAGCGATATATATCCAACTTCTTAATTGGTTATCGTGACAAGCCTTCTATACATCCTAACTTGGAAGTTTGCAGCATATTCGTTTTTTTAATCAGCTCCCGTTGCAGCTTTTTTGTATTATATTTGTTAAAATTTCTGTTCAGGTTGTGCATATCTTCAAAACAACATTCACAAGTGTACAGATCATTTGATCATCTGAACAATGACTTTTTGTTGCTTTCGCCCAGGTTTTAATAAACCTGTGTGTCTTATTGTTTCTATGTCTCAGTAAATGCATTGTTATTTTGATTGTAATGTGCCTGTCTATTCTGTGTTGGTGAAGTGCACTTTGGCCAGATGTCGATTATTATACCTGTCACGTCAACACATTTTGAAACACGATTAATCGCTACAGAGAAATATTGCGATAAACGATAATATTGAAACTACTTTATGCCACTGAAAGAATAACAAAAAGCAGGAGAATCCCAGTAAACCATTTTTAAAATACACCATATCATTAAAAGGCCTGAGCTGCAACAAATAAATAGGAGAATGAAAAGTAATTACCAGAGAAGTTATTTATTCAACCTTTTAATGTTCAAATGTTATCACATTAAATAAAAATGGAAAGAATCTCCCCATTATTGCAAAATATAATGCACATGGGATAAATATTAACTCCAAAATATATTGCTTCAGCTTTGGATATTGTAATTATTGTGACAGGCCCATGCATTATAAATTAAAATTTGTAACGGCTACTTCTGCACATGAACACTACCCATTTGTAATCTTACTTGTGTTTTTTGTCTGAAGTGAGTGACAGCTGCTTTAAGAACCTGGCTGAAGACAGAAGTGGAGTGAATTTGAAAGATCTGGTCCATGATCCCTCTCTGTGAGTCCAAAACACCAATCAAAAACATCAAGATTCAGCATTTATTATCATCTTTAATAACTGTATCCCCGTGCCTCTCTCTGCAGGCTTGGGGGAGTCATAGCCGCCTACAAAATTGTCCCTGATGAGATCGAAGAAATAAAGGTAAGGCTTTTGATCCTGTGTAACTACCTACGCTATGCTTACTGTTAAAATTAGAACTAAACGATTAATTAAAATTGAATTAAAATCACAATACTTGGAAATTTGCAAAGTCTGCAGTTAAAGGTGATATAAGGTCCTCTGCAGAGAACTAAATATCTTGTCTCCAATTGGGTATTGTAGTTATTTAAACCAGTAGCCCTGTGGTTTTGATTGTGATTGCCTGGTTGGCAGTTTCTGTGCAATACCTTAATAGTCCAGATGGGGTCTATAGCAAAGAGTACATTTTCTTATTCCAAGTTCTTGTTTGAGCATCAGAGATATACATGTGTATATATATGTGTGTGTGTACTACGTAAAACATGTATTAAGCCTTCAGCCACTTCACTTCACAGAAAAACCTCGCTTATTGGTTTAAATAGCATGCAAATAATTTGTTTTTATATTTCAGGACACTTTGCTGGAGTGGTGTGATGAACATGAGCTGAACCTTATTCTCACAACTGGAGGAACTGGCTTTGCACCAAAAGATGTTACACCCGAGGTAAACACTACTGGGATGTTACACCTGAGGTAAACACTACTGGGATGTTACACCTGGATGTTACACCCGGGTAAACACTACTGGATGTTAACACACACCCGGGTAAACACACTACTGGGATGTTAACACACCCTGGTAAACACTACTGGGATGTACACACCCGGGGTAAACACTACTGGGATGTTACACACACCCGAGGTAAACACTACTGGGATGTTACACCCGAGGTAAACACTACTGGGATGTTACACCCGGGGTAAACACTACTGGAGGTAAACACTACTGGGATGTGTTACACCGGGTAAACACTACTGGGATGTTACACCCGGGGTAAACACTACTGGGATGTTACACCCGGGGTAAAACACTACTGGGATGTTACACCCGGGTAAACACTACTGGGATGTTACACCCGAGGTAAACACTACTGGGATGTTACACCCGGGGTAAACACTACTGGGATGTTACACCCGGGGTAAACACTACTGGGATGTTACACTCGGGGTAAACACTACTGGGATGTTACACCTCGGGGTAAACACTACTGGGATGTTACACCCGGGGTAAACACTACTGGGATGTTACACCCGAGGTAAACACTACTGGGATGTTACACCCGGGGTAAACACTACTGGGATGTTACACCCGAGGTAAAACACTACTGGGATGTACACACTGGGATGTTAGGTAAACACTACTGGGATGTTACACCCCGAGGTAAACACTACTGGGATGTTACACTCGGGGGATGTAACACACTACTGGGATGTTACACCTGAGGTAAACACTACTGGGATGTTACACCCGGGGTAAACACTACTGGGATGTTACACCCGGGGTAAACACTACTGGGATGTTACACCACTGGGTAAACACTACTACTGGATGTTACACCCGGGGTAAACACTACTGGGATGTTACACTCGGGGTAAACACTACTGGGTTACACCTGTTACCACTACTGGGATGTTACACACTAGGTAAACACTACTGGGATGTTACACCCGGGGTAAACACTACTGGGATGTTACACCTGAGGTAAACACTACTGGGATGTTACACCCGGTGTAAACACTACTGGGATGTTACACCCGAGGTAAACACTACTGGGATGTTACACCGGGGTAAACACTACTGGGATGTTACACCTGAGGTAAACACTACTGGGATGTTACACCCGGGTAAACACTACTGGGATGTTACACTCGAGGTAAACACTACTGGGATGTTACACCTGAGGTAAACACTACTGGGATGTTACACCTGAGGTAAACACTACTGGGATGTTACACCTGAGGTAAACACTACTGGGATGTTACACCCGGGTAAACACTACTGGGATGTTACACCCGGTGTAAACACTACTGGGATGTACACCTGAGGTAACACTACTGGGTTGTTACACCCGGTGTAAACACTACTGGGATGTTACACCCGGTGTAAACACTACTGGGATGTTACACCTGAGGTAAACACTACTGGGATGTTACACCCGGTGTAAACACTACTGGGATGTTACACCTGAGGTAAACACTACTGGGATGTTACACCCTACTGGTAAACACTACTGGGATGTTACACACCCGGGGTAAACACTACTGGGATGTTACACTCGGGGTAAACACTACTGGGATGTTACACCCGGTGTAAACACTACTGGGATGTTACACCCGGTGTAAACACTACTGGGATGTTTCACTCGGGGTAAACACTACTGGGATGTTACACCTGAGGTAAACACTACTGGGATGTTACACTCGGGGTAAACACTACAGGGATGTTACACCTGAGGTAAACACTACTGGGATGTTACACCTGAGGTAAACACTACTGGGATGTTACACCCGGGGTAAACACTACTGGGATGTTACACTCGGGGTGAACACTACTGGGATGTTACACTCGGGGTAAACACTACTGGGATGTTACACCTGAGGTAAACACTATTGGGATTAGGACTGTGCAAAAATATCAAAAGATCCTATAATTTCATTTAATGATACAGTCTCAGGATCATTGGCTGCTGTATCGATTTATGGCCAAGAATATTTTTTTTGTATATTTTACCAAATTATTCTGTCACAGTTTTATGTTTGTGTGGCTTATTTAAAGGGAAGACACTCGTTTATGCAGAACATTTGACATTTTATTAGTAAAATAGATTTATTTCATATTAACTTTGGTTTAACAAAGAATTTTAGTTGTGTTTTAGTAAATATGTTGTGATTGTTCAGAGCCATTAAACTGCACATGTCCCGCTGTACATGTAAATGTGGAGCTCATTTAAGTGTGTGGGTGAAGAATTCTGACCAATGGAACAGTCTGTATTTTTCTAGTTGGTAAAATGCACAAAACAAAATGCACTTTATGTTCATTCATCTTCAATAAATAGATGCAAAATATAATAAATAAATAAAATGTATATTTATTTTTTGTGAAAATAGGGTTGATCATTAAGTGTCCCGTAAACCTTTATTTTTCACCGAATTGTATCTAATCGATTTTAAATATACCGTCTCATATTGTATCGAATCGGCAGTGCACTGCATCGAAATACGTGTCATGGCCTATGTATCTATGTAGCAACTGCTTCATGATACCCAGCCCTACTCATAAATCTCAAAAATCTGTTATTGTCGTCATATTTTGAACTATGTGTGTTGCTCATATTTTCAGTGTGATTACAAGTGTAGTATTACAGACCGACCTATGAAACTGTGAGATGTACCTCTTCACCACTGCCATGGTAACAGACATAAGTTGGAAATGTTTAACTGTTGGGATACAGTAAGACATATCCATTTAGACTCACCTGAATTTGCTAATTTGCTTGTTTAGAATACAGGACCTGTGTGTCGTACCTCAACTCATTCATGCCACTTACAGTGTGTGCAGTGGAAACAAGTCAAGATACACAGACACAGGTTAAGAAGGGGTTGGGTTCAGACTGGAGGGTGATTTACTGCCAGCAGTTAAACTAAACTTGTTGTTCTTCTTGTCCACCTCGGCTTGGAGGTCCTCCACTATGACCTTGATCTGCTGCAGCTGATCACCTGACTCCTTCAGGGACATCTGCAGCTCCTCACATCTAAGGAGGGTAGATGTCCTCTCCTCATCGCTGTGGTTCAAAGCTGGTCTTCTGGTGGAATGAGCTCTCCTCCACCATGGCCTTGTGGGTGGAGTGATATTTTTTCAGCACAGCCGTAAAAGCCATCTTCTGTGAGTCCAGGTCCCTTTGGAGTACTTGAACTTTGCTGCATTCAATGTTAAGGCTCTCATCCAGCTTCTGTGATTTGTTTTGGGCTTCAGGTGTCTGTCTCTGCTCAGTGAGGGTTAGACTCCAGGGAGAGGACCTGTTTGTTCCAGGCCTCTTTAGCTGCCCACCTCTGCTCCATGGGCAGACTCCAGGCTGAGAAGCTGTTAGTTCAGGGCCTCTTTAGCAGTCTGCTTCTCTGCTGCAGTGGTAGATTCAAGGGAGAGGACTTGTGCATTAAGGGCCTCTTCAGCTATCCGCCTCTGCTCAGTGAGGGCAGACTTCAGGACAGTGATCTTCCTTTGCAGAGCCTGCTTCTCCTCCTGTTCCTTCTGGAGCTCCTGTTGGGTGCTGACCAGAAGTTTGTCTTTGCGCTTTGCCACCTCAGTGGTCTCTTGTAGCGAAGACTTCAGAACACTTTTCTCTTCTTTAGACAGGTCTAGTTTCTGGGACATTTTCATCATGGTGGTTTTCTGTTTCTCTATGATGTCGCGGGCGTGCTCCAGCTCCTCAAAGACATCAGGGCTGTAGTAGTGGCTGTTAGTCTTCTGTGTCTTCAGTTGTTGTTCGAGCTCCTCCACCTTAGCTTGGTACCTCTGCTCTATCATTTGTTCTCTCTCCTCGTCTTTCTGTTTGGGGAGATTTTTCCCCAACTCCTTATCCTCTCTAGCTTCATTCAGCTGTTTCTGCAGCTCCTTCTCAAAGACTTTTTTCTCCTGGACCTCCTCCTCCAGCTCTCTCAGTCTTATCTGCTGTTTGGTGTTGACATATTGCTGCCCTTGAAGCTGTTGTCTCAGGTCCTTCACCAGTGGTTTCTCCTCTAAAGAGATTCGAACTTCTAGTGGAACCTGATTTGCAGCTTCTAGTTCCCTCAATCTGTGCTTTTGTTTAGCGTTGATCTGGAGCTGTTCTTGGCGGGCTCTTTGGACCTCCTTAAGCTGCAGTCTCAGGTCCACCACCAGTGGGCTCTCCTCAGGGTGTGGAAAGGCGCCCCTTACTGGTGGAGTATGAGCTGTAGCCCTCGTGTTTTGATATCTGGGTTTCCTGCCGTTCTGCGCCATGTCTCTCTCTGTAAGATTCAAACTGTAATGACTAGTTTAGGACTTCTGCTCAGACCTGGCTATGACCTCACAGCTTTCAGTTCGTCTGATGATGTCATTACGTCATCGTCATGCTACGGGAGTCTGCTTGTGTTTATGTGGTGGAATGTTGTCACGGTGACAGACACAGCCCATTATGATTTTTGATTGTTTGAAACAATTTTGTATTTTTTGTTGTGTTTTTTCAAACAACACAGTTTCAGGAGCCTGTGATCAATGAATGGTCTCGCTTAGGAGTTTGATTTTTAACAAAAAGGTGATTGTGACTAACAGAAAAATTGTTGGCTAATGCTCGCTAGCTTGTGACTGTAACAACAGCACAATTCACCTGTTATAGTTCCAGCTAAATCAGTAATTTATGATCAGATTGTGTTAAAAGAAAACTCAGATTAAAGTCTAACTTGAGTAACAGAGCTTCAGACAGAACAGTGCCACAGTTAGCTTCACCCCTCAGGGAATGTTGAGAGAGTCAGCTGCAAAGTGCTCCTGTGACAGTTGCTATGATTACATAGATGCATACTAGTAGAGATCAGGTATTCTCAAGGTGGAATGCCTGTAATTTTTAACACTAATGGCAATACATTGAATCTCTATTTTGAAAACCATGTATTTTTTGTAACATTAGGTCACCTAAAAAACAGTAAACTTTATAAACACATAAATGTCACAAAACCAGTTTTAAATTATAATTGGCATCAATTTCATTTTGCAGCAGGGTCCAGAGTGCACACTGGTATTTTGGGACTCCCAGCCTTAAAAGTTTGGGAATCATCTTAAGGTTATGCTGGACATTTTATCCACAATGTTGTGTTGAGTAGAAATGAGTCATAAATTTGATAAAAAATGAATACAGTATAATAATAGATTTTGGGGATGAGCTTACTTCTTATATTTTGGGTCTCGTTACACAGTTAGCAGTTGTTCACTGATAACTGTGTGTATTACTGTCACTACTATGTTACATACATATTTCATTCAGTCTTCAATAGCTTTTATTTTTTTTATTTATTTATTTATTTTTCGGGGCGACAGTAGCTCAGTAGGTTGAGTGTTTGTCCACTGATCCGAAGGTTGGCGGTTCAAATCCCGCTCTCTACATAAACATCATTGGTTGAGTGGTTAGATCCACTGACTCGAAGGTTGGCGGTGCAATTCCAGCCCTCACAGATGAATGCGGTCGTTGTGTCCTTGGGCAAGACACTTAACCCACCTACCCCAGCCCTTGGGACAACGGGTGGAAATTAGCCTCTGGCTATAACCCGGCGTGTTTACGTTCATGTCTGTCATGTCATGTCCGTTCATTAACATGCACTGTCCCAACCAAATAAAAATAAATAATAAATAATAATAATTAAGGCGATAAACCTTCACTGTCACAACCTGTAAACTTTGCAGGTCGGAACCTGGATCTCAGAATGATGTAATCTCAGAGTTCAACACCAGAGCTCGTTCCAGTTCTCAAGTGGGAAAAACAAAAACCAGTATATTACAGTAAAGAAGCGCTCAAATGAGCCAAAACGAGGGTCCAGTTAAGTTCGTTTAGTAAAGTTTTAGAGTGAATTTCATCTTTTGTTGACATTAGCTCGCGGTACACGTTAGCAGCATTAGCATAACGGACACAACAGCACATGTGTGACGCAGAGGCTCAATGTCTGTGCAGGAGCAGGTTCACACAGCAGGGACAGTAGCAACTAAAGGGAAAGAAATTGTGGGAATTTGGAGTCAGTTAATCATTTTATTTAGTGATGAGGATTTAAATAGAACAACAGAAACGAGAAGTGAGTGAGCTGAACAGTTGCTATTTTTTGGGATTTAAATGTTTTTACATTTTAGGCAGATTAAACTCATAATTTTAGGGAGATTAAACTCATAATTCACAAGTTTAATCTGCTTTTATAAATGCATTGTTTCCTAATACTTTATCTGCATAAATAGTAGTTTTTGCATGAACTCCCCCTGCAGGTGCAGTCTTGTGAGTGCAGTTTGGGTCAGATGCATCTGTAACAGTTTAAAGCGCTTTTGCCACACCCCCTTTTTAGGCAACCAATCGACTGGCAGCACATATCTTTAGACAATCAAGAGTTCCTTTAGTTGGCTGCAGTCATATTAAACATATTAAACTGTATGTTGCTTGTTTTGTTTCAGGCGACCAGAGAGGTGATCGAGAGAGAGGCTCCAGGAATGGCTCTGGCTATGTTAATGGGATCACTCAATGTTACACCTCTTGGCATGTTATCCAGGTAAACGCGTACTGTCAGCCTCTTATACAAAACGGGCGCTTTCATTCCTATCTTATTTAATACATTCTCTAACGAACAATTTTTGCTTCTATAATTACAGGCCTGTGTGTGGCATTCGTGGCAAAACTCTGATCATCAACCTCCCAGGGAGCAAGAAGGGCTCCCAGGTACTGTTCTGCATATAGTTATTTGTGCTGTCTAAAAATAACACTTTAGTTAACATTAGGATTAGGCTTAGATTAGATTTTTGCTTTATCTTGATGTGGTGTGTTGCCCAAGAACACAAAACAACATGCAGTGCCAGTAGTGGGTATCAAATAGCCACTTTGAGCCCTTGTTTAGTCCTGATGTGTACTTGGTTTGGTCCTGCTCAAGTCCTGGTTTTGATTCAATCCCAGATTTAGCTTTGGGTTGAATCAGTGTTGGGAAGTAACTGAAAACAGTAACTGAGTCTACATATACTGAATACTGATTTTGAGTAACAGTTTTCTGGTACAGTTACTCTTCAAATTGGTGGGATTCATAATACAGTTACTTTCCTAAATTAAAAGGAATACATGGCGGGTTTTCATCATGCAGTTTTGGCCGTGAACTGCACAGTATTAGTGAGGAAAAACACACACAGAGCTCTTACAGTGTGAGCATGTGTGATTTTTCATCTCTCATTAGACATAAATAAATGCATAGAAAACAGTGCAACACAAATAAAGCTGTGTGTAATTAGATGTCATGTTTTTTACACTAATTTCAGTGCAACTCGATGTAAAAGTATTTACAAATCTACACTGCTCAAAAAAATGACAGGAACACTTTGAAAACACATTAGATCTAAATGAAGGAAAAAATAATCTAGAATTTCTTTACTGATAATGAGAAAGTAATTTATTAGTAACAAAAGGAGGCCACATGATTTTATGTAAATGAAATGATCTCCCTACAGAGGGTTAAACCAAAGACACCCCAAAAATGAAACTGAAAAAATGATGCAGCAGATGGGGCTATTTTTGCCAAAATGTCATTATAGTAACTCAAAATGATCCTCAGTAGTTAGTGTGGCCCCCACGTGTTTGTGCCTGACGACGGCGGGGCTCCTAATGAGGCGACGGATGGTGTCTTGGGGGATCTCCTCCCAGATTTGGACCAGGACATCACTGAGCTCCTGGACAGCCTGAGGAGCAACCTGGCGGCGCCGGATGGACAGAAACATAATGTCCCAGAGGTGTTCTGTTGGGTTTAGGTCAGGTGAACGTGAGGCCAGTCAATGGTATCAATACCTTCATCCTCCAGGAGCTGCCTGCAGACTCTGACATGAGGTCAAAGGTCATTGTCCTGCATCAGGAGGAACCCAGGTCCCACTGCACCAGCACAGGGTCTGACAGGGTCCAAGGATTTCATCCCTAAACCTAATGGCAGTCAGGGTGACATTATCTAACCTGAAGAGGTCTGTGCGTCCTTCAGGAGATATGCCTCCTCAGACCATCACTGACCCACTATCCGCTACCCGGATAGCGTAAAGCAAGTCAATACGAACATTTTAAGACCAATATGACAAGGCTCACTGCAGTATCTAGTATCTACAGGGAGAAGGATGACGGTTTTTCAATGTAAAGTGAATTGCAGCCAGAGTCGGAAGCCCGCCCATGATCACTTCCTATTTGCAATGCGCTGGCTAGCATGTTAGCTATATTTATATCTACAGCTTATGCTCAAACCAGAACCAAACCAGGAAGTATGAATGCAGCTAAAGTACCATTGCTCTTCTTCCAGGAGTGTTTCCAGTTCATCTTACCTGCTCTGCCTCACGCTATCGACCTCCTGCGTGAGGCTAATGTCCGAGTGAAGGCCACGCACGCCGCCCTGGAGCAGCTGCCCTCGCCGCTGTCCAACACCCACAACAACGCGCACAACAGCACCCACACCATGGAGAGGGGGACCCAGTGTGAGGAAGAGGAGGAGGAGGAAGAGGAGCGGCGCAGAGGAGGAGGCCGCCATGCGCACAATCATCATCACCATCACCACCATCACCAGCACGGCTCCTCCCACATCACTGCGGCTGCCATCGCTGCTAAGGTAAATGATGCTAATACTGCAAAGCAAATTTTAATCACTGCAAAGGTAAATGATACTAGTGCTGCTAAGCTAACTATAATGGCTGCAAAGGTAAACTATGCCAATGTGGTTAAGATAGCTATATGAACTATGATCACTGCTAAGGAAAACAATGCTAATGCTGCTAAACTAATTCAATCCCTGCAAAGGTAAATGATTTTAGTGCTTCAAAGCTAACTATGATCGCTGCTAAGCTAACAATGCGAATGCTCCTAAGCTAATTACAATCGCTGCAAAGGTAAACAATGCTACTGCTACTCAGTTAATTGTAGCCATTGTGTAGGTAAACAATGCTAGTACTGCTAAGCTAACTATGATTGTTTTGACAGTTAAATTTTTTTTGCCAAAGCAGTTGCCCAACTATACCCACATTTTTTGGTGGGTATGCTAGTAAATGTTCATTGTTTGCAATCTGTTATTTCATTATCAGGGGAAGGTTAGAGTTAGGATTAGGTTTCGGAGCAGGTATTTGGGTTAAATTTAGAGATTTGTGACAAGTATGCTAACCGTGTCTTAGCTGTGATGTAAAGAAAAATGACGCTTAATGTCAACATTGCTAATGCTACAAAGCTAAGTATGATCGCTGCCCAGGTAAACTATGGTAGTGCCAGGTTAACTACAACTACAGAGGAGATTTTCATTGTTTCAATTCAAAATGTATGCATTTAATAGTACAAATACTACAAATACATGGACCCCAAATAAAATGACATAAACTAATGAATGACTATATGATTAAAACAAGTAAAAGGCTAGTATAGCTATGGAAAACTAATGAGGAAACATGTGCTTTACTGTTATTAGTCATTACCTGATTTGGACCTGTTGTCAATAGACTGTGTTCATGTGATACTGTAACATGCTCATAGTTTAACAGTGCCATCTGTGAATTTATTACATTTTTTGTTACCAATAGGGGGGCAGATTTGAAACCTTTTCGTAGCCAATGTGCAAATATGTAAGTGTAAAAACAGATGGAAGAAATGGCAAAAATAATCTATCGAAAAATTGTCCAAATCAGGTTTAAACTTGGGGATTAATAGTTTTATTCCTGCCTGTAAAAGGAAGAACGGCCAATAGGATCTTTGCATCTCCTCTGTTGACTTCTTTCCATTATTTCCTGGATGAGATTTAGAGTTTAGGAGTCGAGGAGGTTTGTGGAGGTGAGCAATGAGAAATGGGATGTGCCCACTGTCCACCGTAGAGACATACCAGGAAGGACCAGTGATGGGGCTGGAAACTGGATAAAAGTTTAATGAATGTAGTGGAGAAAGTGGGACACTGCAGCACAAAGCCACAACTAAAAGGCTAAGAGCTATTTATAACAATACTACTACAAGATTGTTTGTACTTGGATGTAAAAGTCTCACCTTAATATTGGTGGTTTTCAGATCCTAGATTATGTTATACTCTGAGGCAGCTTACACTGTTGAGAATAACATTGCATTTTGTCATGAAATATCTAAAAGGTAACTTCATTTACAAATGTTGAACCTGATCATCTCTAGTTGTGGCAAAACCCTACAAAACTCTGATATGTGTGTGTGTGTGTGTGTGTGTGTGTGTGTGTGTGTGTATATGATATATATATATGTGTATATATATGTGTGTGTGTATATATATATATATATATATATATATATATATATATATATATATATATATATGTATATATATATATATATATATATATATATATGTGTATATGTATATATATATATATATATGTATATATATATATATATATATATATATATGTATATATATATATATATATATATATATATATATATATATATATTATATATATATATATATGTATATATATATATACGTATGTGTGTGTGTGTATATATATATATATATATATGTATACACACACACACACACATATATATATGTATATGTATATATGTATATATATGTGTGTGTGTGTGTATATATATGTACATATATACACACATATATGTACATATACGTATATATGTATAGCCCTGTAAATGTGTGTGTGTGTGTACACACACACACACACACACACACACAGTCGATACGTCTAAATTTATCACATACATTTTAAGAATATATATTTTCAGAGCTAATCTTTTTCATTATGATAAAAATTTTAACTTTGATAAAATCCAATTCATAAATTCATACAAAAGTTCTCACAGTAACCCAGTAACTCGTTACAACCACAAAACTAATCTTTAGAGGAAAGGCAAAAAAGTTGTAAATAAATAGCAATGAGTAAAAATATATGAGTACAAAATAGAGCTGTAACCACAGACTGTGTAAAGAAGTGGACGTCACCCACAGCGTTCGGCTATATCACGCCTCTCAAACTTTTCACAGCAAAGAAACACCAAAGAAAAGATCTGGCTTTCCAGTACCATCAGATCTAAACCAGGTCTATAACAGGACTAATCCAGGTCTAAGCTAGGTCTAAACCAGGTCTATAACAGGACTAATCCAGGTCTAAGCTAGGTCTAAACCAGGTCTATAACAGGACTAATCCAGGTCTAAGCTAGGTCTAAACCAGGTCTATAACAGGACTAATCCAGGTCTAAGCTAGGTCTAAACCAGGTCTATAACAGGACTAATCCAGGTCTAAAGTAGGTCTAAACCAGGGCTATAACAGGACTAATCCAGGTCTAAGCTAGGTCTAAACCAGGTCTATAACAGGATTAATCCAGGTCTAAACCAGGTCTGTAACAGGACTAATCCACGTCTAAACCAGGTCTATAACAGGTCTAATCTAGGTCTAAACCAGGTCTATAATAGGGCTATTCCAGGTTTAATCTAGGACTAAACCAGGTTTAATCTAGGACTAAACCAGGACTAAACCAGGACTAAACCAGGACTAAACCAGGTCTAAACCAGGTCTAAACTAGGTCTAAACCAGGTCTAAACCAGGTCTAAACCAGGTCTAAACTAGGTCTAAACTAGGTCTAAACTAGGTCTAAACTAGGACTAAACCAGGACTAAACCAGGACTAAACCAGGACTAAACCAGGACTAAACCAGGTCTAAACCAGGTCTAAACTAGGTCTAAACTAGGTCTAAACCAGGTCTAAACCAGGACTAAACCAGGACTAAACCAGGAGGAAACCAGTCTAAACTAGGTCTAAACTAGGTCTAAACCAGGTCTATAACAGGACTATTCCAGGTCTAATCTAGGGTTAAACCAGGTAATTTCCACTGTAGTTTTAAAGGACAAAAAAGTGGATAAAATGAAATAAAAACCCACAAACTGAAGAGCTGTCTGCGCACACCACCTGAAGGAGCTCACATGTGTACATGTACCACAGTTTGAGAAACATGGTTCTATACCAGGATATTTTGATATTGTTGCGTTACCTCGCTACAAAATGTACACTTTTTTTTTTTTTTTTTTTTCAAATTATCTCATTTTATTTTGCTTATTTTGTCATGTAATTCCATTCATATTTCATATCTCCCTTTCATTGCATTATCCTGTTTGTCTATTTTCTGTTTGTCAGTAATGCATGTGTATCCCCATCAGACCAGTCATGCTGTGGTTATGGCTAAGGGCGCCCCCTATCTGCCCGGCACCACACCTGCACCCACTCATTTTACCTGCTCCTGTAGCCACGACGACCAGGTGAGACATGTCACGTGACCCGCCCTCCCTTTTCTTTCCTCTCATTGGTCATTATCAACACCACACTTACTGTTGTTGCCAAAAGTGCTGTTTTCAATGAGTTTTTAGTTTCTATGTTTGAATTTAGTTTTATTTAAGACCTGAAAACTACAATTTGTCCTAAAATGTTTTGTTGCAAATGGAATGCAGTTTGTAGATGTGATGGCCGTTTACTTCATTGTAATTGAGGCACATAGAGACCTCTCAGACACATAGGTCTGTAGTTTCTCTGCAGTATTCCAGACGTCATTACGCCCACCTCTATGAAAGTTTTTCTTATTTTGTATCTTGTTTTTCTATATCAAATTTGTAACAAAATATTTTTCCATTGTTAGGTTTGTTCACTGACACTGCAAAAAAGGAATATTTACAGCTGTTAAAATGACATACAAAGGTTTTAAGAAGACTCCCGCACACTGCCTCACTCTTGGTTCATTTTTACTAGTGACCCATACCTGAAGAAGGTCACAGGAGCCGAAATGTTGTACTAATAAAAGTGAACCAAGAGTGAGATGTTGTGCGTGAGTCCTCTTAAAACCTTTCAATCAAACGCCTCTCCTCTAACTCGCCTGTTACCCTGTTTCTACTCAGCTGCAGGATGTGTAGAATCACACACATTGCTAATCTTAATAATGATGCTAATGCTAATATCATTACTGGTCAGAAAATCTAAACTCCATATTTTTACAACATCATGTGGCCCTAGAATTAACAAATTCATATTAGTTTAAGATAATTCGCAAACATTACCCATCTGTCTCTGGTACTAAAGTAAACATCAGATGAAATATTGAGTTGATTTATATGCAATTTATATATGTATTACTTTAATTATGTTCAAGTATTTTCCTGTTTTCTTTTTTGTTTTGACTCTGATCAGAGAGCTTAATAAAGTCCTTGATTTGGGTTGCCAGATATTTGCTAAAACAAACTTTTGTCCTCACGCAGCTAGTGGCATCCCAGTTGAAGTTGTGCTTGTCCTTTTAGCTGATTAAGCGGTTCCCTTTCTGCAGTGCAATCACAATGTATTTTATAAGCAGTTCTGTTATTAACGTCACATATATTTTTTCAAATTAAAATATTTTTAGTGATTATAGTCCCTTTTAGATAAGTTCCAACTGAAGAGCCCTCTGCAGCATTGGCCTGTAGCACTAAGCGCGTTTGTTGTGTGTATGTGTCTGATTGTGTGTAGATCCCGGACTCGATCATTTCGCGAGGTGTTCAGGTGCTTCCTCGAGATTCGGCCTCTTTAAGCTCCACCCCCTCTGAGTCTCCACGGGCAACACAGGCAACCTCCCGCCTGTCCACCGCCTCATGCCCGACACCCAAGGTACACCCAGCACCCAAACAGGCAGCCAAACGGCACCCAAAAACATGCACCCAGAACATGCACCCAGACAGCACCCAGACAGCACCCAGACAGCACCCAGACAGCACCCAAAACATACACCCAAAACATGCACCCAAAACATGCACCCAAACATGCACCCAGACAGCACCCAAAACATGCACCCAAACATGCACCCAGACAGCACCCAAACAGCACCCAGACAGCACCCAGACAGCACCCAAAACATACACCCAAACATGCACCCAGACAGCCACACAGCACCCACACAGCAGCCAACACAGCACCCAAACAGCACCCAGACAGCACCCAGACAGCACCCAGACAGCACCCAGACAGCACCCAGACAGCACCCACAACATGCACCCAAACAGCACCCAAACAGCACCCACACAGCACCCACACAGCACCCACACAGCACCCACACAGCACCCACACAGCACCCACACAGCACCCACACAGCACCCACACAGCACCCACACACCCACACACACCCAAAACAGCACCCAAAACATGCACCCCAACATACACCCAAAACATGCACCCAAACAGCACCCAAAACATACATGGGTGCTGTTTGGGTGCTAAACAGGCACCCATACAGCACCCAAACATGCACCCAATCCAGAAACCAACCACCCACATACCACATGAACCAATGATTGAAGAGAAATCTACCCCCTCCTTTTCAAAATGAAATGTAAAAAAGATGGAAATTTAGTAATTACCTAGATTTTAACTAGCATCAAAACTACTGTATAAGTTAACTTAGTCTCGGGACTTGTGTGCTCTCTGAATTGAATGGGAATGAATGGGACTTTAGGACTGTCTTCAGTTGTGATACATTAGAGAAATGTCCCAAAAACTTGTTCCAGCTCAGGTACAACAGGCTCCAGCTCTAGCACTTTATACTTTTCTCTAGTGGTTTAGTTTTTATTGGCACACTTGTCTTATCAGCCTATTTTATCATATACAGTATCTCATAAAATATATGCAAAGTGCACTTTTTTTCATTTTAATGCGACGATAGAAAAGTGACTTAAAAGTATTTTTCACTGCTATTTACATATAGTGAAGAAAAGTAAAATGTCATCACAGTTTTTACAAACTGCTTTGATGCCAATTGAGCCTCATGACTTTAGTTCAAGTAAACCTGAGTGTTTCTGAATGACAGTAGTTTAAACCACAAATTTCTGTGATCATCCTCTGAACAAGAGTTTTAGGGGTGCGTTCACACTTGCACAAACACCACACTAAAATCAGGACTAAACCAGGACTAAGACCAGGACTAAACCAGGACTAACCCGGACTAAACACAGACCAGCTCAGAATCAGGACTGAACCAGGATTAAACCGGAGACTTAACCCAGACCAGATCAGAATCAGGACTGAACCAGGACTAAACCGGGACTAAACCCGGACCAGATCAGAATCAGGACTGAACCAGGACTAAACCGGGACTAAACCCGGACCAGGTCAGAATCAGGACTAAACCGACAATAAATCAGGACTAGATCAGAACCAAACCAAGTCTACATCATGACTTAAATGAGATCAAACCAGGACAGGAACCGGGACAGGATCCAGGTCTACATCAGGACTTGGGATCAAACCAGGACTAGAACCAGGACTAGAACCAGGACTAGAACCAGGACTAGAACCAGGACTAGAACCAGGACTAAACCAAGTCTACCTCAGGACTTTGCTGGGATCAAACCAGTAGGTGTAAGTGTGAATGCAGCCTTAGCTTATTGACTATTTCCACACATTTAAACCTCCACACTCTGTCCAAATGCAGCCTCTGTGTCTGTGTGCAGGTTCAGTCTCGATGTGGCAGCAACGAGAACATTCTGAGAGCCAGTAAGTTCAGTAAGAGACATTTTATTTTCTCTCATAAACATATGCCCCCTTCAGTTGGTTTTATATTTAAACTTAAACTCGTCTCTGTCCAGGTCACAGCGCAGTGGACATCAGTAAAGTAGCACGTCGTCACCGCATGTCCCCGTTCCCATTGACGTCGATGGACAAAGCCTTCATCACTGTTCTGGAGATGACGCCCATCCTGGGAATCGAAGTCATTAACTACAGAGGTCAGACTCCCAGCTGCTGTCTCTAGACCCAGTTTTAACAGCACAATATCAAGTACAGATAAAGCTGCCCTGTGTAACCTTTTTAGTGAAAAACAGGGACTCTTACTGTGATCAGGGCAGTGGTGGAAGGTAACGAGGTACAAGTAGTGAAGTTCTGTACAAAATTCATTCATGAGAAAAAATAAGAAATTTCTTCATATCGCTACTGTTGGCCAAAATATGCATAATTTCACTACATTTAACACTTAAATGAAAAACACTGAGTGAAATACTTTTACTTTTTACTCTTAAAGTGTCTTTTTAAACAGGTACTTTACTTTTACTTGAGTAACTCTGTAGCTGTACTTTTACTTAAGTAACACAACTGAGTACATGCTCCACCTCTGTATCCGGGTTGCCTTTCCACAGAACCTGGTGCCTGGTGGTGTCATCTGTTTGTCTCCATGGAGATGGATATGTGCAATATCATACTGTGGAATATTCCAGTGGGTTAATCTATTTAGTTTTGATTTAGACCTGATATAGTCCTTGTTTAGACCAGGTTTGGTCCTGGTTTTAACCTGGTATAATCCTGGTTTTGATATTGTTTAATCCTAGTTTAGTTCTACTTCACTTTTGAGCCTCCATTTTCATAATAAACTCCTGATCTTAGAGTACTACAAAACTATATAATTCTTTTTTTTTCTTTATCTATATTTATACAGGGGAACCCAATGAGAGCATCTTTTTCATGGGCACCCTGTTTAAAATATAATATAAGCAGAAAACAAAAAAACAGTGTACAGTATACAAGTCCCTATAAAACATTAAA
Source organism: Periophthalmus modestus (assembly GCA_019594935.1). Lineage (NCBI taxonomy): Eukaryota > Metazoa > Chordata > Actinopteri > Gobiiformes > Gobiidae > Periophthalmus > Periophthalmus modestus. The sequence continues at coordinate 29,273,365 of JAIEZT010000068.1, read as the reverse complement.
AACAGAAGCAGGTGTGTATAAAAACTGGTCACCAGATTATTAAAGTGTGATTGTGTCACCAGTATCCAAAAAAGTACACACAAAAAGTATCCAGTTTTGATTTTCTTTGGAGTGTATTCCATTTTTTTGTGAAGCAAAACGGCTAAAAGCCTCTTTGCCGTCTCCGTTTTGGTGCAGCTCGTCTTTAGCCTAGTGCAGTCATGTGATCTGGTATTAAATGTTCTGGTATCGGTGATTAACACTGTGATTAGCATGATGAAAAACTGCAGAGGAAACTACATAGACCATGATTCTTTGCTCCACTTCAGTACAGCCAGCTTGATAAAAACTATTAAACACTTCAGTCCTAATCTTTTGAAATATATCATTATTTGGCTTGTCTGAGTATTTCTGAGTATTTGTGGTGAATAAGTGACTGTAGTGCAATGAGCCTTCCCAAAACATCTCTGGTAATATCACACAGAGTTTTGGATATTCTCAGACGTTGATAATTAGTGTTATTGATGTCCTGTGTTGTATTGTTCAGATGGTTTGGGCCGGGTGCTAGCTCAGGACATCTATGCCAAAGACAACCTCCCTCCATTCCCTGCTTCTGTAAAAGACGGATATGCTGTACGAGGTAAGATACTAGAGATACAATATATACTACAATATGTTATACACAAATCTGTTTGAACTGAAGTAAATGGAGACGTTGCATATGTTAACCAGAAGTCCCAATGTACATAAACCTTACTGCTAAGAGTTGGTAAAGATGTCCCGCATTCTTAAGATTTTTAACCTTCTTCTAACACATCACAGTGTCATCATTGTTGTTGTTTTTTTTCTTTCAGTTTTTGTTTTGTTTTTGGCAAACAAATATTAATCTGGAATTTCCAACATCAAGGCAGTAATTGACGTTTTAAATGACCTTTAAACCTTATTTTTAGTGTGAAACACTGACTGTGTGGGATGGTTCCAGAGACCCCAAAATCACTGGCTTAGTCCTGCTGCAGTCTTGCTTCATTCTTGTTTTAGCCCTGGTTTAGCCCTGCTTCAGTCTTGGTTTAATTCTGGTTTAGTCCTGATTTAGACCTAGTGTAGTCTTGGTTTAGCCCTGGTTTAGTCCTAGTTTTTCCTGGCTTAGCCCTGGTTTAGTACTACTTCCGTCTTGGTTTTGCCATGGTTTAGTCCTGGTTTTTAATCTTGGTTTAGTTCTGCTTTAGTCCTGTTTTTTAATCCTGGTTTAGTCCTGGTTTAGTCCTGGTTTTTAATCCTGGTTTAGTTCTGGTTTAGTCCTGGTTTTTTAATCCTGGTTTGGTTTAGTCCTGGTTTAGTCCTGGTTTAGTCCTGGTTTAGTTCTGCTTTAGTCCTGTTTTTTAATCCTGGTTTAGTCCTGGTTTAGTCCTGGTTTTTAATCCTGGTTTAGTTCTGGTTTAGTCCTGGTTTTTAATCCTGGTTTAGTTCTGGTTTAGTCCTGGTTTAGTCCTGGTTTTTAATCCTGGTTTAGTTCTGGTTTAGTCCTAGTTTTTAATCCTGGTTTAGTCCTGGTTTTTAGTTCTGGTTTAGTCCTGGTTTAGTCCTGGTTTAGTCCTGGTTTTTAATCCTGGTTTAGTTCTGGTTTAGTCCTGGTTTGGTTTAGTCCTGGTTTTTAATCCTGGTTTAGTTCTGGTTTAGTCCTGGTTTAGTCCTGGTTTTTAATCCTGGTTTAGTCCTGGTTTAGACCTGGTTTAGCCACTAAACGTTCTGCTTCAGTCTTAGTTTAGACCTGTTTTTTCCTAGTTTAGCCCTTCCCAACAAATGCCTGTGGTTTTCCATACCACATATTTGTATAGAACGTCTTGAGTGCGTTTTCACTGTCGTATGTCTCATTTCTATAAATAACTGCATTAACATCACGTCCATTGACCTTTAGCTGCTGATGGCCCTGGAGACCGCTTCATCATGGGAGAGTCTCAGGCTGGACAACAGGTCAGCCCTAATGCACTAACACATGTCTAATACACAACTCACAGAGGAGGCCAATGAGAGGCTCCAGTGATGTGCTCTAATCATGTGACCTAATCATGTGACCCAATATGTAAATGAGTGGTTCTCAAACTGGGGTATGTGGATTCTTATGCGTTTTGTGTTTTCTAATGTTCTAACCCTTGTTCAGAAATGCTGGGTGTAGTCCTGGTTTGGTGTCCCTTTTACTAATCTTAGTGTAGAACTAAGTTAGTCTTGGTTCAGTTCTGTTTAAACCCTTGTTAAATTATCCTTTAAAACCAGGACTTTATGATCCAGGTCTAAACAGGTTTAGTCCTGTTTAGGTCCTAGTTTAGTCCTGGTGTAGTAATATTAGTCCTAGTTTAGTCCTGGTTTGTCCTGGTTGTAGTTCTGCTTTAGTCCTGTTTTAGTCCTGCTTTAGTCCTGCTTTAGTCCTGCTTTAGTCCTGCTTTAGTCCTGCTTTAGTCCTGTTTTAGTCCTGGTTTAGTTCTGGTTTAGACCTGGTTTAGACCTGTTTTAGTCCTGTTTTAGTCCTGTTTTAGTCCCGCTTTAGTCCCGTTTTAGTCCTGCTTTCGCTCTCATTTATCTTGATGAACTCCTGCTTTAGACTTGGATTAATCCTAATTTAGTCTCAGATCTTGTATAGTCCTGGATTTGACCTGGTCCTAGTAGTCCTAGTTAAATCTCATTGATCCCATTTTTGGCCTGAACAATTAGTCCTAGTTTAGATCTGGAATAGGTCCTGAATATCTGCCCTTGTTTCATTTTGATTTACACTTGGTTTAGTCCTGGTCTAGACCTTGTTGTCCCAGTTTAGTCCTGCTGTTGATAGTTGATGGAAAGTTGCTGCATATGTGAAGTATTAACATGGTATTATTTACATATCCAGGAAATCTCATAATCAGACATTTAAGTGTTTAAATCTGTCTGTGTAGCCCACTCACACCGTGATGCCAGGTCAGGTGATGCGGGTGACGACCGGGGCTCCGATCCCATGTGGAGCTGATGCTGTGGTCCAAGTGGAGGACACCGAGCTGCTGAGAGAGTCTGAAGATGTGAGTTTCATGCTTAGACTATATGTATATATGGGTATAGCTAACCTGCTAGCTGCCACGTTCCAAATAGAAAGTGAGCATGATATACATTAGAAAATCGTCACCCCCCCTCTCTGTAAATACTACTCTCAGACTCGTCATTTTGGTCTTTAACTGTTCAAATTGACCCACTTCACATGATCCTGATATTTTTATTTAACTATTGTTTCCGTAACTCAAAATATGAACTTTAAAACAGACAAATCAGGTGCCTTCTTTCTCGAGGTCACTCCTGCTAGCGTTAGCAACCGGTTTGATTGACAGTGTTGCTAAGGGAGGGGTGCTTCAAAACCTTCGCTCAGATTGGCTCTTTGGTTGCTATGATACTCATGGTCGTAATTCCAAATAAGGAACTCTACTCCAGATTGGTCCCTGTACCTGCTCCAGCCGCGATGAGCTTCATGTGGAGCCGAACACTGTGGTGACGTCACACTCACTTAGTCACTTCTTTAAAGAGTCTATGATTTCCTATTTTTATTTGTCTTATTTTTCATTATCGATAGGTATAAAAACTACTATTTCAAGTACTTTTTTCATTTTTATGCGTTTATACCATTCACTCAGATATCACATTAACACTTTATAATAACTACACCTGGTCTTGATTCAGGCTTAGTTAATACTTCCTTAAAGCTTTAACTCCCCTTATGTCATTACGAAGCCTGACTTTCTCCTTGAAATCAAGTTAAATATCTGACCTACAACATTCTCTTGGGATATTTGACCCACATTGGCTCCCCTCTTACGTGTTTCTTTTAGGATAATCTCTTAATCTCGCTGTGTTGTTTTAGGGCACTGAGGAGCTGGAGGTGAGGATTATGGTCCAGGCTCGACCCGGACAAGACATCAGGTAAATACAGACATGAAAGAAGAGGGCTGAGAATCACAGCACACCTGCCAATTTCATATGATACAACATGTAACATGTAACATTCTGCCAAAATTCAATTCATATATTGCAGTTTATGATATCTCTTGAAAAAGCATATACTTTTACTAGTTAAAGTCTTCTTGAGTATCTGTGTAATCCCTGGGTTACTCAAAAAGATTATATAAATATATATTAAAGAGGAGGATTGCAAGATAATCTATTCTGTAACTGGACAAAAGTTTTCGCCACTTGTCCCAGTTACGTCTGTTGACTAACAAACAGAAACTATAACAAACACGTGTGTTAGTTTCAGTGCAGTTTGCTCTTTCCTTCAGACAGATAAGTCCAGTGTCCAACAGTAAATCTGAGCAGAACTGAAGAAGAAACTTGGACGAGCGAGAAAACGTGTTCACTCGAAAACTTTTGTCAAGTGACAGAATTGAATTTTTCTTTTGCTGTCCTCTTCTTGAATATATATTTGTATAATGTTTTTTAAGAACTGGCGAAATACAGTGTGAAATATTAATATCATTATTAATTGTTTCTCTAGTAATTCACTGGAGAATAATCCTGACATTACAACGTTAATATTTTGTCACACTTTTTTAAAGTGCACTATGTAGTTTTTCTGGGGGCTTTTAAACGTATCCACCTCCATGAATATAACATGTTGAATAAATGCAAAATAGACATGTTTAATGCTACATCATGGAACATTCAAAGCCACCCATGACAACCACTATTGAAAAGTTGTGCAGATGCCACATCTGTGAGACCTGTGTGCTGAACCCCTGTGTGTTAACTCCACCCCTCTGGTCCCTCCCCAGACCCATCGGTCATGACATCCGCAGAGGGGAGTGTGTTCTGGCCAAAGGCACCCACATGGGCCCCTCTGAGATCGGGCTCCTGGCCACGGTTGGGGTCACTGAGGTCAGCGTGCACAAGTTCCCTGTGGTGGCCGTCATGTCCACTGGAAACGAGGTACAAGAACACAAAGCACACACACATTTACACTTTACTCATCTACGTGGGGAATTACACAGTACTTTACTTATCCGACACATATAAGCCTGAAAAGATCAGGAAAAAAATTAAAATATGTAATACATAAACAGAACAAGTTCAGTGCTTGTATTAATCGTTTGCTTGTACACAAAATAAAAATGGAAGTTTGAGCCAACATCTGCAAGTGATTAGATGTTTTTTTTCACCAGTAGATGGCAGATGTGAAACATGACTTAAAGGCCAGTCCATATGTATTGCTGTAGAAAGTGGTAATATTTTCACATTTACTGTTAAAATCTACCAGAAAACACGGGTCTTTTTTTGTAACTTCATGACAATAACATGTTTTTGTGAAGCTGCTGAACCCAGAAGACGACCTTCATCCTGGAAAGATCCGAGACTCAAACCGCTCCACTCTGTTAGCCACGATCCAGGAGCACGGATACCCAACAATCAACCTGGGAATCGTAGGAGACAAGTACGATCCCAAAAACTGAACAATACAAATCTCTCTTTATTTCAGCACAAATATGTAATGTTTTTGTGTGTTTAGCCCCGATGATCTGCTCTCAGCTCTCCATGAGGGCATCAGTCGTGCAGATGTCATCATCACCTCAGGAGGGGTGTCTATGGGAGAGAAGGTGAAACTCAGCTCTGAAGCCGTTTTGAAAAGACCGTTTTAAAATGACATCGCAATATTTCAGAAAATTGTATTCATTTTTTTCTTTAATTTAGTTTGTGGCAGTGCACATATTAAAAACCAAAAAACAAACAAAAATAACCATTATTAAAAATGTGTATAGCTCGTCCCATGTTTTGGAAATTAAAGTTTCCTATAATTTGGTTGGCCAAGAAAGGCTACAGAATCCATCAACAATTTATTTAAAGGTACAGCATGTAACACCAAGTGAGCAACACCACTGGCATGTTTTCGGTGAAATAGAAAGTTAAATGATACTCCATGGAAGATTAGATGCAGATACAAGAGAGTATCTAAAATTTCCAGTGCAGTAAAAAAAAAAAAAATAACATGCTTTCATTTTAGAATATTTTCTGGGTCAAATGTTACTTATTGTGGCTTTAAAAACATATCTAATGCCTATTATCGTTTGAACAGATAGTTTCCTTGTTTTTTAGGATTATCTGAAGCAGGTCTTGGACATTGACCTTCATGCTCAGATCCACTTTGGACGTGTCTTTATGAAGCCAGGGTGAGACAGACATTTATACATTTTAGTTTACATTTTTCTGTTTATAATTTAACTCTCTTTGTTTCTTTGTTTCACTAAAATCCTTTCTTTCCCAGTCTTCCAACTACCTTTGCCACATGCGACATTGACGGAGCTCGGAAACTCATCTTTGCTCTGCCAGGTACTTTAGGAATCTTTTGGTTTTCCTTGGAATGTTTTTAGAGGTCCTTCTATCAAATATAATCTGTTATTTTTTGGTAAACTACTATATTGACCAGAAAACCTGAATCTCCTCACCTCTAGCCATCAAGTACACTATGGTACTTTCCTCTGTAACCCCCAAAATTATTCACACAGTACAAAAGTGTGTCACGGGCGGACATTTTGAAATCTTGTGTTGTCTTGTTTTGTAGGAAACCCAGTGTCGGCTGTGGTCACTTGTAATCTGTTTGTTATTCCTGCTCTGAGGAAGATGCAGGGAATTCTGGATCCTAGACCTACCATTATTAAAGCTAGGGTACGTATCAAAAAGCAAGACAATGCAGTTAGACATGGTTGTGTGCAGTAGGGCTGTGCAAAAGCGTTATCAGAATATGTTCCCTACTTTGCAAAACCTGGAGTAAAACCAGTTTAATTCCATAACAAAATAAAAAAAAACAAAGGGGTCACAAAATATTACATATAAATTACATCAGGTCTGTACTTTCTCAATAGGTAAATTTTGACAGTATAGAAGTAATTGTTTGAAATAATTGTGATTTTAATTTGGAGCAAACTAGTTGTGAATATGATTTTTGCCTTTGAGCCACTAGGGTGGGACAATAAACAATAATCTCATTTATCGTGATAAAAAGGGTCGACAATAATCATCCGTGAGATATTTTATATAATTGTGATAATTGCCAACATAGATCATCGCCATTATGTCCCCAGAATATGCAGAAAAAAACTACTTATTCACAGGGGAGTGAACGGGGGGGACAAAAGGGGTCTGTTGTCTGGGGCCCAGAATTGGACCCTCTTCCTATTAATTTGTATTACAGGGGGCCATGTGAAGCTTATTGCTCCAGGCCCCCAGATTTCAGTTGACAGCCCTGCTCATCTATAATATTCTCTGTTAAAGTTGTAATTATTCATATCCATAACAACTTTAAGATATTGTTCTGCACAAAAACGTAAAAACTGGGACTAAACTCGGAACTTGACCCGGACCTTGATCAGGACAAGTGTGCATGCTGAATTGTAGTTCGCATATCGTTGAATGAAGTTTGTGTAAGTCAGAGCCGTCTTGCCATGTGTTTTGTAGCTGTCATGTGACGTGAAGCTGGACCCCAGACCAGAATATCATCGCTGTATTCTCACCTGGCACCACCAAGAGCCACTCCCCTGGGCCCAAAGCACAGGTCAGTGCAGTGGGATAAATGGAGACAGTTCTGCATTTCCACTTCACAGCCTTTTAATAGTGGCTGGTCAGACTTACATCGTGTTTACACTAACTGCAGGTCAGGATGGGACGATAAACAATAATATAATTTAGCGCGATAAACGGGACATTTTGTGTAATCGTTATAATCGCTAACAAAAATAATCACCATTACATCACCAGAATATGCAGAACAAACCTACTTCTTCCTGAGATACTGCTATATCGTAGCTGATTTCACTTACAACAAAGTACAGTACTATAACATCTGTTTAAATACAGAACCTCTTTGTAAAATTGAAATAATATTCATATACATAACATAACTATCGGCAACTTTAATTGTTATCGTGATATAATTTTTAATCACAGTAATTTTGGCCATCATAATAGTGACACCAAATTTCAGTATCGTCCCAAACCTAACTGCAGGTCGGGTTCAGCATGTACTTTGAGTGGGTTACTTGCAGAAAAGCCTGTTACACCAACTACTGTGGTGAGCAATTGACCAAAGTGATGCCTTTTCACACGATAACACACGTCTAATGAAACCGCTCCAGACGCTGCAGTGTCTGGGAAACAGAGACTTCTCATGGATTCTTTCCTTAGACCTGAGGCTCACCCAGAGGTCAGTGTGGCAGGGAGCAGAGGTCAGTGTGGCAGGGAGCAGAGGTCAGAGGTCAGTGTGGCAGGGCACATTGATTTTAAAGACTTTGTAAGACTTTGTGAGCCCCAAACCACACCGCACTTGCAGTCAGTGTACACCCGGCATGTATGAGCATAAATGAAGAACCTGTGGGTTGGATCCATCATGTTTTGTACTGTGTTGTTTTTAAAGTGTAATAGAAATAAAGTTACAAGTCCTTAACATGGTGAGAATCAGTATGTACATACACTGGGGCACTTGTAACCCTTTTACTCTATGGTCCTGACAGAGCTTCTCCCTCTTTCTCTTTCTCTCCATCTCTCCTCTCTTTCTCCTCCCTTTCTCCTCCCTCCCTCTCTCAGGTAACCAGGTGTCTAGCAGGCTAATGTCGATGCGAAGCGCCAACGGTCTGCTGATGCTGCCCCCGAAGACGGAGCAGTATGTGGAGCTGCATAAGGGAGAGGTGGTGGACGTCATGGTTATTGGACGGCTATGATGCAGGTAACAATATACATACATATATAGACACGATTTAAAACAAAACAGAAACATTTATCTTATTTAGATATTCACCAACCACATCTCTCCTTAGATTTAAATGTCACTCGCTACCGATTACCATGGCAGTGCCAGGACTTCCTGTCTGGACAGGAAACGGGCGGGGACAGGAAGTGATGCATGTCTACCTGGTCGCCATTAGCTGTGATGTCATATGCAACAGCCAATCGGAGCCAGCGGAGGCTGAATCCTCTTTGGTCTGCTCTGAGGAGATCACTGTATTTCAATGGAGAAAATGTGAAAAAAATATAAAATATGAGATTTATTCTGTAATATTATTATTATCCTGATGAAAATTATTATGGTTATTAATATTCTTAATTAATATTCTATTTATTATTATTATCATGGTTCTGAATATTCCCATCTTAGTAGTAACATGACCTCTTCCTAATCATTTGCTTTGTGCGTCCCCCTCTCCCGTATAGATATAGACATATAGAGACTCTTTCCTCTAGTCCTGTTCTGTTTCTCTTTCTTCTCCCTTTTACTTAACCTTCATTTCTGCCTTTGCGTCCTTGTATCCAGATAAAAAAGACTGTGGTTACCCCTCCTCCCTGCACTATCACCACATCTGTCCTGGGACACACAGATCCTTGACATTTTTACTGATAATCTACTAAAGAATAAGGACTTTTCTGTATCGAAGCTGCTGATCGTGTGTGCCACAAGTGAGAAAACGACTATTGCCAAAATATGTGGGGAAACCGAGCGATCACAGTCTGAAGAACACTCATGACTCTCCGAGAAGCCATGAACTCTCCGTGTTGGTTAGTGGTTTAGCTTTAACACAGGAAGGAGCTAGGAAGTAGGAGGTTGGAGGTAGGAGGTAGGATGCATCACAGGTTTACAATCTTAAAACCTTCCTCAGAATATTCAGTCTCTCTCTGGTTTAACATTGAAGACAAGTTTGATCCTTTAGACACAATTTAAGTCTGTTTATAATTATTTTCCTGTTTCCACTGCAAATTCATAATCTACATGAGTTAAAATGACTTGAAATCAGATTATGAAGTTTTGTGACTGTATAGACAAATGGACATAGCGAAACCTGCTGCGTTCTGGCTCCAATTCACTTCCTATTGGAAAACTGTGTCCCCTCTCTCTGTAACTACTGCTGTGAGACTCATTTTGGTCTTAAATGTTCGTTTTAACCCGCTCTACACTGTCGCGGTGTTATTATTACAAATCAGGTGCCTTCTTTCCTCCGAGGTCACTCCCGCTAACGTTAGCAACAGGTTTGATTGACAGCATTGCTAAGCACCCTCTCTCTGCTAGTCTGCAGTCTGTGGTCAGTAAATTTGGCTTGTTTTTAGATTTTTATCAAATGTTTCAATGTTTTTCTTCTAATAACAGTAAAACCAATTCCACCCAACTTGAATAAATATATGATTTCTTATCCCATGCACAGGCCAGTGATGTTGCTTTGAAAAGAGAAAATCTAAATAAATCAGCGCGTTGTCATTGTTTAAAAAAGTGTAATGTTCCACAGTATGGCATTAAGCTTACTGTATCTATCTTGCATTGATTCTACTAAAAAGAAATGCAGTGAAAACCATACATTTGTACTGTGAGTGGACTTGCCTCTCCACAGATCTGCCCTGTTACTTGGCCTGGTATCATCACATGGTCTTGACAAGTTTAAGATGAGACAAGTTTAATGCTTTACTGTGGAACATTCTAAACAAAGCGGTAACAAATCCATGGAGATAAGCTGGTAATAGACTCTCCACTGGAAAAGTTGCTTATTGCTGCTTTAATGACAATCGTTTTCTGTTTATTGGTTCAAGGACAGAATGAATAGGCCTGTCATGACACATTTATATCTCTACAGAGAAATACTGCAAGATGATCCCAGTAAACCAGTTTTTAATTAGACACATTATTAAAAGCAACAAATAAACAGTAAAATGAAGTATTGGTTAGCCAGAGAAGTACATTTTTCAACCCTCTACAGCTCCAATCCTGTCACATTAAATAAAACTAACTAACTAAGCTAAAATCCTCCCCACTATTGCAAAGAAAATCAACGTTGAGCCCCAAAATACAGGGTGTCCATGAAGTAAAAAGTATTATAAAGGTGTTTGATCAGATTATTAGACTTGTTCTGTTGTACTCAGTGGTTTCCAAAGTTTTTTTTTTTTTTTACCTTGTTTAATCCACCTCTACATGTGCTGCTTTAGTCCCATGGAGCACGACAGGACAGGACTGGATTTCTCGCCCTGTTCGCTGTAGCAGAGACTCATCAGTGGTCCAGTCACATCTGGATCTTTGGCTTTAGTTCAGTAATGTCCCGTATCTTTAACATCGCCCCATAGAACGAAATCCTGAGGTGTGAGATCTGGTCCATCCCTTCAATCCAACCATCTGGAAATGTTTGAGGAACGAAAAACCACACACAAAAAATACAATGTGATTAAAAACGTTTATAACCAACAGAACTAATCGAATTAATGTTCCAGTATCTCATTGGTTGCCTTTGTAATTCAATGTTTAAATTGTGGACACCCTGCATATAGATCCAGACTTCATATACTGAACGATAAGTAGATACTGAAACTATCGTGACAGGCCTAAGAATGAACGCAAATGAACCAGAATGACACAACTCAAGTCATCTTAACTCATGTGTTTGTGCAGTGTGACGGGTTTAGGTAGCACATCCCCCAGTCCCTCCGTACAAGGGGAGTTTCATTTGTAGGAGTTTAAAGTTTACACACACACAAAAAAAACCCATACCATTCTTGACCAACTGGAGCGTCCCCTGTGAAATAACGCTCAGAATCATGTGGCCTGATGATACAGGGACACTGGTGCTGTCAGAGAGCCCGAACACTGCAGGAAATAACCTCCAAGTTACAATGATTTGAATTTGTGACGTCGATTTGAGCAGCTTTGGTTCGCTCTGGTTATGTAGTAGTAGCTGGTGTTTGTAGAGCTGTTTCAAAATGTCTGACTTAATAGAACGATACTGTTGGGCCACTTTTAATACTTTTCTGACTGGTTTCTATTTTCATTTGTCTTACAAGTAAGTTTCTAAAAAAAATACTAAATTATCATTGTTCAAAGTTTCCTTCAAACAAGAGTCAAACCAGTCAAACAGTTTGGTCGTGGGCAGCTATTAGACAAGTTTTAATGTATTTCTGGCCAGTTTTAACCATAAACTGTTTATATAAATGGACATAGCTAACCTGCTAGCCACCGCGCTGCAAATGGGAAGTGATCATGGCTCTGGCTCCATTTTACGTTACACTGAAAAATGATTTGCTTTTTTGTCTGTAAATCAAGATATGAACATTAATAACGCTGTGGGCTGACATCACACTCGCTCAGTCCACTTCTTTAAACAGTCTGTGGTTTTAATATCAATTTGTGTTTCAAGTTTCGTAAAAAAATAATACAAAAAAAATACAATCATATCTTAATGCATTTTCAAAAATTTGCTTGTAATAATCAAACCAGTCAAATCATTTAATCAAGAGCAAATGTGTAAATTAATCACATTTCTAGTCATAAATTCACCTTAAAATGAAACTTTTATTTTATTTAACAGATTTTTTTTTTTTTTTTAATAAGAAACATCAGTGAAAGCAGTCAGGAATATTTTGAAACAGGTCACATAATGTAGGACCATTTAGTCCACATTTAGTACGTTTATCTAAACTATTTGAAACATCCTAAAGTGAGATTCATCTGAATTCAAGTCATTTTAACTGGTGCAGATGTTATTTTTTCCAGTGTGGTACAAGCTGTGAATCCCTAGTAAAGAGCAGACTGGAGAATCTTGAGATTACATTATTTGCACTACGGGACAGGAGAGAGTTTTCTGCCTCTTGTCTTTTGCGAAACACACTTAGACTTTTGAGAATCGAAGCTCCCCTTTTGAGGTACATTTTGGGCCTTAACCACTCCTGTAGGGATGTCACGATTATCAACTTTACTTTGACTTTTTTATTTCACACTAAAACGGTGCGAGTCCAGTACTTTCATAAACACGTAGAAACATACAAATACTATACAGTTTATTTTAATTTATGCTGTTTGAGAGATCAGGGGTTTCCACAAGAGATACGACATCGAGATGATTTCAAAATATACAAAAAAAAAAATAGAAAGCAGACTTGGAACCAGGAGTGCTCAAAGTTTTGGTTTCAAGTTTTGGAAAATGTGGATCGTTGCTATAGCAATTAACAATTCAAAAGAAAATATTAGATGGTCTAGACTGGTCAAAAGTACTCAAAATGGAGTCTGTAACAAGTAAAGCAATGTAACTGAAACCCTTGAATTAATGATTTTTTTTAAATTTAGCAGCATGACATAAAAAGGAATGAACATTATTAAAGTTGTTTTTATTGTAACAACTGTAATAATTACATAACGAGTTGGGATTATTAGCACAAATATGTAAATCTTATAGTGATGACTTCAGTGCAAACAGTTTAATAGATCTGGGGTTTCTATAGTGGGTTTAAAAGTCTCACACTAAGCTTTGGATCACAAGGCGATTTCAAGATATTTGTCCAAAAATATGAATTTGAATGTTTTTCATAAAAGAACTAAAACATGTCGTACTTAGTTGTTCTGGTGAGGATTTAACTAGGTCCTCACACTCCCCGTATCTATGTGTATTTAAGTTTAAAGTTATGAAAAATGTGAACCGCTGCCATCGCAAGTAACCAGTCAAAACAAAACATTCTATATAGAAAGTCCTCAAAATGGCGGCAACAGAAGGAACTTGAAGTGTTTCTTAAGTGTTGTAACTTAAATAAACTTGCATTTCTTGAGCAGGGATTAGTTCTGAACATAAACCTGTCACAATAACACATTTTAAATCATGATCAGAGAACTATCACGATAAACAATAATATTTAAACTACTTTATGTCACTGATTAAGACTGAAATAATGCAAAATAATCTCAGTGAATCTTTTTAAATAGACACGAGCTGCAACAAAAAAAGAGGAACGTACCAATAATCAGCCTCCACAGCTCAAATCTTATCGAGCTACAACAAAAATACCTCAAATTTTCCCAGCACTCACTGTAAACAAAATGTATATCTATATCGAAAGTTCTCAAAATGGCGGCAACAAGTGGAAAAGACCTAACTAAATGAAACCCTCGAATGAGCAGCGTAAATCAAAATAACAGCTGAATTTTTTGTGATTTTTTTATGTATTTATTTTTTTCATTAATCAGAAATTGGTGCTTCTAATGTTTTATTCTTCTCGTCCGTAAATTCTTCTGGTTCAACACGTGTTAAACTGAACTGAATATTCCTTCTAAATTGCAGTAATCGTGACATCCCTGCCGTCAGTAATGTGAAGTGTAAGTGGCCGTGTGCTGGTTTGTTTTGGTTCGTGCATGTACAGTAGTCGCCCTGCCCCTTCACTCATGTCATGTTTGCTTACTTACAGCTGGTGGTGCTATTGTGGCAGTAGATGTAGCAATGCCAATACAAAGGCAGTGCAGAAGAAGACTACTATAAGAGAACAAGAGAACCTACCTGCCACGTTTTAAAACACAACTTCAACCGTATGAACTTTGTGTGTTTGAATCACTTTGAGTTACGCTATAACGATGTAACACTTCAACTCGTACCTTATGATCGTTGCCATATCGTGGGCTCATGGTATCGTAGGTTTAAAATAATTCTCAAAAAATGCCTTGTTGATTATCATAAATGTATTTATAATGTTTTTTTTTAATGACATATTTCAAGTTTCTATGTAGTTCTCTCTGTTTTTGCCACTGCAACAAAACAATGCATTCTATGGTCAGAGCAGCGAACATCACAGCCCTTTATCCATAAACCTTCATCTTTTGTGATATTTTTACACGAATAATCATATCGTCGTGTCTCCTCGCTTCACTTGAACGCAGCTGTTGCGTTCAGGTGACCAAAAAGAAGTGGTTATGGTCAGTGGTGGAAGAAGTACTCAGCTGTGTTACTTAAGTAAAAGTACAGACACCGGAGCAAAGAAAAGAAAGTAAAAGTCAAACATGAAAAAATGTATTTAAGTAAAAGTCTTAAAGTACCCGTCTAAAAATGTACTTAAAGAGTAAAAAGTAAAAGTATTTCTTGCAGATTTTTAGGTCATGTGAAGCTTCAAATGTAGCAATTTTGATAATGATTTTTCCTGAATTTTGCTCAATAGAAACAACTGAACCAATAGTTTTTTTCCAGCTGTTTTTATTTGTATATTTGTGTTTTGCTCAAACTATGGACTTGATAAAATGAAACTCTCAGCCTTTTCAACAAGTCTCAAACAATAATATAACAATACTTTTACTTTTCAGTCCTGTGCTAAAGTGTAGTGGAGTAGAAGGTAAAGTAAACCTAAAATGTTTACTTAAGAACAGTACTTTACTACTTTTACTTCCACCACTGGTTACGGTGCTTACTGTTGTCAAAAATCAATCCAAGACATATTTTTCTTTGAGCGTTTGTAGATGTAGTTCAGAGACAGAACTGCTCTGTTAAACTGTTCTTATGTAACTGTTTATCAGTTCACCAGGACCATTCAAATGTGTCGCCAAAAAAACATGTTCAAATCACTTTAACCCAGAGGATAAATACTTTTGAAACTGGGTTATTACATTACACAGGTTTCTGGGCATATCATTTCAGTTGGTAGAGGAATTACACCTGTCACGAAGCACGATGTTTCACTACAGAGAAATATCGCGATAAATGATCATTTTGAAACGACTTTACACCATAGATTAAGATTGAAATAATGTGAGATAATCCCACTGAATCATTTTAAATGTCACGTTATTAAAAGACACGAGCTGCAGCAAATAAACACACGAATAAACTAGCCCTAAAAGAGACTCGTGTTTAGTCTCATTCACACATGTTTGAGTAACTCTTTATTATTAGTCTAGCTCAAAGTGCACTGTTCCACCTTGTGATGTCATGAAGTGGCAGTTTTCAACAGCTCCTTTTACCTTTAGTTCAGTAGACTGACAATTCCAGAGCTGAAATGATCCAAATGATTCTAGTGAAGGTGTGTGGAGTTTAAAAACACAGTGGAGCACTTCCTGTATCACCACATGATGACATCACAAGGTGGAACAGAGTGTTTTCCTGTTTAAGAGAAGAACTCAGCCTAAATCTGCAGGTTTGTGTGTTAAACATGTGAATGAAACAAAACACAGCTCCAGGTCTGTTTGTGACGAGGAAACATTAGAACAGAGATCAGAAAATTGAGTAAATTTGGCTCTTTTAGCAAAAAAAATGATTAATCTTCTAAACTCGTGTCATTTTAATGATTATACATTTATATTTTTGTAGTGTTATTTGCAGTTGGCCTTTGTGCTCCTCCCGACTGAGAAACCAACCCAAAAATTCAAGTTCAAACAAGCTTCACATTCAAGCTAATAACCCTCCAAGTTGCTTATATAAATGGGATGAAATAGTTTTATTTTTATTTTATTTAAAACCATATTATGTAACCATCTTTATAAAATCCTAGTTTTTAAAGAGCATGTCCATTCATTGTGTTTACGGCATATACTTTATAATTATAGATATTTCTGCAAATCAAAACCTTATAGTTTTTCTAATGATCACAGTGGGTTGGATTTAAAATACGCGATGCTCTGCTTCGTTCATTCAGGCCTCATTTTTGCTGGTGGCACGCTTATAGCCACAGCTGCCTTGGGGCTAACTGATGAAAATGTGGCTGCCAATCTGCGCCAACAGTCTCTCCGACCACATGACTCGAATAAGAGTAAGCGAGTCCATGTGGGTGAATTGCATGAACTAGTCAGACCCGGGATTGAACCGTTGACCTTAAGAAAACTGCTCCGCCACCCGGGCCACTGTCCTTTATCATAAATAATAAAAAAATATATTTATCTTATTAAATCTCCATTTGTAAAGAATTTGCTTGTTTCATGTACGTTCTGTTACCTTCACAAACCCTCCACTTCTAATTGGACCCGATGGCGCGTTTTGTTCCCGCTGACTTGAACACTTGTCAGTATTATATTTAAACTCCTCTCCTTTTTACTGTCTTCCTCCACTCTTTCTCTCCTCCATCTCCTCCCTCCTTCTCCGCGCTTGCATGTCCACACAGGGAGGGGGCGTGCGTTCCTCTTTGGGCAGGTTTAAAATTCCGATGCCGGACAAAAGTGCATTGCCTAGAGGAATTTCTGAATCTGAACTTTAAACTTTATAAAAAAAAAAAAATGCTTTTAATCCAAGGGTCCTGGCACCAACACTGTCTTCTTATATCAATCGTTTGAAGCTCAGATTTCAGATTTTCTTCAGTTACCTCAAATGCACCACTCACCTCTGGCTTGTGCTGTGCTCATGTCAAGATACTAATAGAAAAATTAACGAATGAACAGTTTGCTCAGTTTAAAGGAGACATGTTTTGCTAAATTGACTCTTTTCTCTTTAAATCAGGCTGGAAAGTTGTCACCACAAGTTTGTAGTAGTTTTTGTTTCATCTACACATGTTTAATTCATACATTGAGGTAATCTTGTGGAGGTAATCTTCTGAATAGACACAAATTGCTCGGGTTCATCTCCCCACATACAACTGAAGCCAGATAGTGCTCCTCTGCGTTTTTAAAGTCCGTACTCTTTCACTTAACTCATTTTCTTCTTAAACTGAGCTTGAATATTCTTTTTTATAGTGTTGTGTTATATGTGACTATAGCCGCACTCCTAATTTATCATTTCAGAATATACACTTGCACCGCAGAGCCCCAGATGCAGAATTCAGAATTTCTGCAAATTGTTCAGTTATTTAAAAAAAAAAAAAAAAAAAAAAAAAAAAAAAATCAAGAGTATTTGTAAAGCCGAGACATGTGTGTGAGGCTCATCAGAGTCAAAATCAAAAAGTGAGCGTTTTTTACGAAAACTTAAATAAATCTCTCTGAAGCATTAAATTATGCATGTTTAATTTCTATAATTTGTGAAGGCAATATTCTGAATAGACAAATGCTCGTTTTTTGTCACATACAACTGAAACCAGACAGTGCTCCTCTGTGTTTTTAAAGTCCGTTTGCATCAGTTAAAGTGATTTTGAACTGACTGCACTGCTCAGTTTGTCTTGTATTAGTGTCATGTTGACCATCATTTTGTATTTTATAAAATGTCCTTACTCACTGTTGGCAGTAGAAAGTCTCAGATGCCCAGTTCTGAATTTTTTGCATTTTATTCATTTAGTTATTTTAAGTTTGAAAACTTGAACGACCAATTTAAAGATAACAAGAAAAGTAATAAAAAAGACAAAGTGCATATCTCTGTTAAAGTGGGATTATGACCGTATATTGTTTTCAGATGCAGACTTCAGATTTTGCATATCATTAAGTTGTAAAATAACTTAATAATATGCAAAAATCTGAAATATGCATCTGACATTTAAAAACATGAGATACACAAATGTAAAAGTCTCACGCACATATAAAAAAAAAAAACACAGAAAGAGCAGAGCATGTCTCATTTAAAGTGCTATTATGTCCAAATATAGTTTTATTTTGAATCAGATATCAGATGCTTAATTCAGATTTTTACATGTCATTTACTTATTTTACATTTAAAAACATGAGATACACAAATGTAAAAGTCTCACACATATAAAAAAGACAGAAAGAGCAAAGCATGTCTCATTTAAAGTGGTTTTAAAGTGACCAAATGTCCTTTTCCTGTTTGTCCTGAGCACAGCACTAGAGCGCCCTCTGGCTCCTGCCCACAGAGGAGCAGTGACACCCGGATAGATCTATTTGAGTAAGTGAAGACGCAGGTTAATGATAAACTGCCTTTGTATTGAGTGATTCGTAACACTGGACTAAACAGTGTCACTGCACACATTTAAACTATGACCAGCACTTGTAATGAAGCAATGACACAGCATTCTACTACTGTATAAAAATCTATTGAAGAAGATGTTTTTCTGTAACAATATTATTGAAACTGAAGATGAATTAATAAAATTATCCTGATTATTCTGTACTTTGGCTTGTGCTCACTTTTCTCCTTTGAATAGCTAAAGCTGCACTGTACGCCACATATTACCTCATCGTCATGGAGATGTATTTAGTGCCCCACTGTGGGACATTTCAGGCAAATCAATAACATCTATTTCTGTGAAGACAAGCAGGTGACGCCACCAGCCCAAGGAACAAGTCAGATCTGTGGAGAGGAGAGTCTGCTGTCATGGAGATGTTATTGGTTTGCCTGAAATGTTCCACAGCATGGCATTAAACACATCTATTTCTATGCAGACACGAAGGTAGCGCCACCAGGCCAAGTTACTAGTCAGATCTGTGGAGAGGTGAGTCCGCTCCCAGAAAGCGTCAATGTTTTTCAAGCCCGACAAAATGAAATATGTGCCAAGTCTATAAGTTCAATGCTATACTCTGGAACATTCCATGTAAACTAGTTCTGTCTCCATGGAGACAAGCGGGCCATAAACCCTCCACCAGAAAAGTGACATAGTGCACATTTAAACTGTAAGGCTCTTACAATATTGACAGGGAGAGTTCAAAATATCTCCACCATTATGGAATATTTGTATTATTTGAGTTTAGAAAAATAATTGACCCTCAGACTTGGTGATTTCACAAGCTACAATTAAACAGGATATTGTATGTATATATTTTTTTATTTTATCTTTGTCATTTTCCTTAAATCTTTGTTAGAAATACAACATTAATTTGCTACATGTATGGGATTAATGTGTCTTAAACTCCTGAATGAGTTTAAGGTTCCAGGGTTCATCATCATTTCCCATCTTAAAGCTAAATATCACACAGTAAAATCTGAATATTTATATGAATTCGCTGCAATTAGCATGACACAGGACTGGCTAAACGGTTTAACTCTACGGTTATAGCTTATTAAATGTTTATTATAGCACTCTGTTGAGTTGAACCGTTGGTATTCGTGTTATTGTGTGTTAATAATAAGCCTTTTCTTTCAGTTCATTATGAGGCGGCTGTAGTAAGTCTATTGTGCGCTGTTCACGTGCGGCATTCCGTCCATAAAGCGGCTGCTCTGATTGGCTGTCCGCAGATTCCTTTCCCCGCCTCAGCCAATCACAGCCGCTCCTCGGAGTCTCTGGCATTCTGGTCCCGCCCACTCGGTCTGGAGTTGACAGAGAGCGAGAGCCGCGCTACAAGTGTCTGCGCCGCTGCACCGAAACTCAGACAAAACTCTACATTTTACCCCGCTGCCGCCCTGGATTTAACCTGACAGCTTTGTTTTTTGGGAATTTAAAGGCACACACTATCAGCTTGGACAAAAAGTAAGTATTTTAACGTTTATTAGCTGAACAGAAGTGGCTTTGTTATCAACAGGTGCTGCAGGAAGGAGCTAACGAGCTAGTTAGCCGCTAATGCTAACCTGAAAACGCCTTGCTAAAGTGACAAACGGTTTTGAAATAACTGTTTAATTACAGATCCTAGTTCATTCATTTGAAATTATCATTCTTAACAGGTAAATACGTTTGTGTCATTTACAAAAGTGCTGAGTTGCAGAGTTTTGTGCTGACCTGACCTGCATTTAGAGTCAAACTGAACCAAAACATGAAACTGCTCAGTGTCAAAACTGGATCTACTCTGAATATCTGCCACAATAAGGATGATTACTGATGATAACACATCATTTTACTCTTTTCATTGACCCCTGTTTTCACTTTATGATGTAAGAAACCCGCGTGTGTGAAATGTTTAGTTTAACAACCATAATCTTGTGTAAATAAACTCATAAACCTGTTTATTTTAGTACTTCTGTATAGTATTTAAATCCACTACAAACACTGTTTCCTGACTCTCCTGACTCTCATGAGCCACGTTTGACCAGTAGATACCGGACAAGTATTTGAAATATGTAAACAAGACAAACTGATAACTATTTAAAAAATGTAATATGATAGAGTAACTTTATCTAGATTCACTAAGTGCCAGGTTTAACACACAAAAATGCAGTAATTTTGTGCCAAATGAGAAAAAACTGGTAGTTTCTTTTTGAACATTTCATCTTTATTGACACAGCAGAATTACCTCATACTTTTGGCATTTCACACTAGACAACTCAGAATTCACGAACTTGTTTTACCAGCTGCCTATGAGTAAAAACAAACTATATAAATCACTACAAACCTAAAGTAACCTTGTATCTGCTACTATCAAGAGAATGGTATGCATGCATGGTGTTCCTGATAAGATTGCCCTATATGGCCCCAGTTTGAGCCTCTTTCTTTAGCACATCATTGTAAAGGCTATTCTCTCGATCGCAGACAGTTGGCTGGCGTTTTACCCATCTGATTTATACCCACTCCTGTTTTTTGGATTGACAACACATACTTGGATTGACAGCACATGCTTGGCCCCAAAGTTGTGGTAATAAATGTGATGTGACACTGCTGGCATTGTGTCTGGGAAACTCTATCAAAACAAGTCAGAACAGATGCTGAAATAAGCAGGATTTATCAGTCTGAGGTGTGAATTTTGTTTGTTCCGCTAAAAGAAAGAATATGTGGTTGATGTGTAAAGTGAATAGCTTATGTATGAACCTGATGTTGTTGCTTGTCATGATAGTACAATTTCAAACTCGTTTTCCATACCAAGGAAGAGACACGATACCGATACCGATTCTACAACAGAATGTGATTTTCCACATTAAATGGTAGTACTGTTCCCCTGTGTGTGTTATATGTGTGTAATCCTCAGTGTCCAGGAGGTTTATACTGGTCCATGGTGTTTGTCCTGGTCTATGTGTCTTATACTTGTGAAACATACAGAGACACATCATTATAAACAGATTCAGGAAAGGTTCATTTCTGTCTTTTTAGTATCGATACCTGCTCAGATGAGGATCTAGTTTCGTTTCTAGTTTTAGTATCGATTAGCATCTGGTTTGATACTTTTCCCTTTACCCTAGTCAGTGGCATATAGCAGTTTCAGTATTATTGTTTAAATCTTTTTTATTTAACACCTCAAAATGTGTTTTCATGCCAGGCCTCATTGTTTGTCTGATTGAAAGAATACTTAGTCACTTTCAGAACTAACCGTGGTTGTGTCTTTTGGAGGAATGTTGGAGTGAGATGTAACGTAGGCTGCGGTTTCAGAGGGAGTGAGTGAGCCTCTTTTCTAAGTCGGTGGCCTGAATCTGATATCAAACCGTATCACCTCAGATTGTGTAGTGTGTAGAATTCACCACTGATTACACAAACGTATTAGTTATCAAAGTGAAAAGGCAGAGTAAACTGTCCGGTCACTCCCAGAACTCCAGCTATCTCCCTCCATGGTGTCTCTTTTCTGCTGTGTCCATATAAAGCCTTATACAATATTTAGTCAACTATAAGACCCCATCATACACTTAATCGACTAAATAATTAAAGGATTCATAGACTGTATATATAAATGGACAGAGCTAACCTGCTAGCCGCCACGTTCCTATAGTCACTTCTGTACACAGTCTGTGGTGGTTAGGTTTCTGACTATAATTTACAGGTAAACCCTATAATCTACTGGCCTAAGCTCAGGGGGTGGAAGTGTTTGTCCTTGTACCTGAATAATGGTAGTTTGATTCCCTCTGACAGCATTGCATTTTTCCATCGTGTCACTGGGCAAGACATCTATCTCCCTCGTGCCTGAATGATTGTGTTGGTGTGACTAAAAAGCAAAACTGGTAAAACTTCAGACTTTAGAGGAAGACTTTTTTTTTTTTTTTAGTTCTGAAAGGCACTGATTAGAATGGCTGTGTTGTTTATGTTGAGATAAATCTTACATAGAATACATTTTTTAATTCAGAAAATCATGATAATTTTTTTTGTTTTGTTTCATCACCAGCTCTAAATACTTCACATTACTTTAAAGTGTTGCGCTTTTGGTTCTCCAGCCAAAGTAGTCATTGTGTCCCAAGCAGCAGCAGCCGCCGACGACACGAGTAAACAGGAAGCTCTTTCACCAATCTGACCTTTACATGTGGGCAGGGGCAGGTATGAGGTCATGTCTCTATGGCAACGGGGTCATCAGTGACTTCTGCCACATGATGAATGCACTCAGACGGCAGACAGAGGGAGAGACCCAGAGTGGAGGAGGAAAAAGGAGTAAGAGAGAGAGGAGGGGGAGAGACTGATGGAGAGAGGTTAAGAAGGGGAGGGAGACAGGTGTGGGTTGCGTTGCAGGAGAAGAAAGTGAGGGATGTAGACATAGAAAGACAGAGAGGGACAGGCGAAAAGAGAAAGTGGGCGAGGGAGAAAGAGGAGAAAGATTGACATAAATGTGAAGTGGGAAGTTGGGGGGAGAAGATAGAGGACAATGAGGAAGAAGAAAGGGAGAGAGAGAGAGAAGTAGATCAGATATAGGAGAGAGAATGAGGAAGAGAAAGTGAGGACAGATGGAGAGAAGAGAGAGTGATGGATGTAGAGAGACAGATGGAGAGAGAGACAGAGGGGCAGAGACAGGGGCAGAGGGAGAGAGAGACACATAGGGAGAGAGGCAGAGGAAGAGAGACAGAGAGAGAGAGAGAGAGAGAGAGAGAGAGAGAGGCAGGCAGAGAGAGAGAGAGAGAGGCAGAGAGAGAGGCAGAGAGAGACAGAGGCAGAGAGAGAGAGACAGAGGCAGAGAGAGAGAGGCAGAGAGAGAGAGAGAGACAGAGAGAGAGAGAGAGAGAGAGAGAGAGAGACAGAGGCAGAGAGAGAGAGACAGAGGCAGAGAGAGAGAGACAGAGGCAGAGAGAGAGAGACAGGCAGCAGAGAGAGAGAGAGACAGGAGAGAGAGAGAGACAGGGAGAGAGAGAGAGAGGGAGAGAGAGAGAGAGAGAGAGAGGCAGAGAGAGAGAGAGAGAGAGAGAGAGAGGCAGAGGGGCATTCTGGCCAGAGGCCAGACAAATACAGACGTTGACTGTTCTGTCTTTCTCTCAGTCTCTGGGTCAGAGGCTTGATTCAGTTTAATTTAAAGTGAGTGGACTGACGGGGAGAGAGTGCAGCTGATATGAAGTCACTCAGTGATGATGTGGCACAGTTCAAGCACACTACAGTTTAGAAGCAAAAGCAAACTGACAGAGAGCTGCAAGATTATTCACAATTTAAATGTAAGAAATTAGCGAATCACTTTTTATTTGATTTTAATCTTCTAATCTTTTAAGACTCCCATAGTGGTGTTATAGCCATCGACTGTATAAATGGACATGGATAACCAGCTAGGCGCCGCGGTCCAAATAGGAAGTGACCATGGGCACACTTCATTGAATTTACACTTTACACTTTACATTAGAAAACTGTGTCTCCTCTCTCTGGACCTGCTGCTGTCAGACTCGTCATTTTGGTCTTAAATGTTCGTATTAACCCTCTACATGATCCTGGATCCTTTATTTCACTATTGTGTCTATAAATCAAGAGATGAACATTAATAACAGACAAATCAGGCGTCTCCTTTCCCCAGAAATCACTGAAGGGGCGTTACCTTCAGCAGCTTCGCTCCTGATTGGCTCTTTGGTTGCTATGATACTCACGGACGGAATACCAAATATGAAATTCTGCTCCAAATTAGCTGCTATACCTGCTCTAGCCTCGATGAGCTTCATTTGGAGCTGAACGCTGTGGGTGACGTCACACTGCTCATGGAGTCTATGGATGTGGGGACCAGACTGTGACTCCCTCTGTGTAAAAATACAGAGACATATCAGTCTGAACTCAGGCAAATACTATACACAAATGTAAACAAATTAGCTTTAGCCAGTTTAGCACTGCAGCTTGGTAACTTTTGTGGGTCACACCTCACTGATAAAACATTTTCTTGTTTTTCTGAAAAGATGCAGAATTAATACAGAATTATAAATCAGAAAGAATTTGGATTTTCTCTTGTTGCATATGTTCTGTAGCTCTACCATTGAGCCACATGCTGCGCTCTAAATCCGCTCTTTTGAAAGGAAATCCCCTCTGTGTCTGTTTTCTTTTATTTTAGACTTTGAAATCCCCATTCATCAGGAGTAGCTGTCCACCAACACCTGTGTGCAGTAACTCAACCTGATTTACCGTTTTACATTCCCCACTGCTTTTCTAACAAACCCCAACTTCAAATTAAGCTTTAGAGGCGCTGGACTTAAAATTATCTTCAAAACTTGAAAAACAAAACTAGTTCATTTCAACAACCCATAGTTTACTCCTCACTTACCTAATTACCTAGTTATTAACAGCAATGAGTTTGTAAACATTTCACAACTTTTAGAAACCAGAGAGAAGCAATGCTAACAAAAACTAGCACGCTAACAACAGCTACCATGCTAATAATACACCTGTGGCAAAAGTAGCTCATCTTCTGATCCAAAGGTCTGTGAATCAAATCCCACTCCTGGCATATTGTTGGGAGAGTGGTCTGATACACTGCCCCACAGGTTGGCAATTTGAACTCCAGCTCACACAACAACCCTTGGGCAAGACACTTAATCCTCCTCCCTGAGTAAGTGGTTCCTTGATGTTAACAGTTGTGACCATTGTACCATTTTCCTGTTTCATGGATGATAAAAATGCTTTATAATTTGATTCAGACGTGGCACAATGTCTCAGTTTGACCCTAAGATTTGTACATCTGGAACATCCCCTTTTAAAAAATGCTTTTAAGAGTGATGAGATTTCCCGTCTGTATGTGTATCTTGTGCCTCATTAGTACTGGCCGGGTGCTAATCTCCTGTATACAGAATTCACAGTTTATTTCTGTCTATGTGGTACAGACCGGTACAGATTGGTACAGGGCCCGAGTGTGTGGACGTGATAAGAGCCGCCACTGTCTGCTCATTCAGCCCTCAGAGGAGAAGAGCACTTAAAGAAATCATTAGGAGGATGTTTTATTGCTTTGTGTTTTGTTTTGTCTGTTAGCCTGTTACTGTGTGTCTCTGGAACATCTCAGTAATGCGTGATAGAGAAAGATGAGGGGATGTGATGTCAAACAGCAAAGCATTCTGGGGTCTGTCACAACTGGGCACAGCGGTATAATAATATAACATCTTTTTTTTATTTGTTAGGGGCTGGGTCTAGAGCAGAGACTAAAAACTCGGTAACAAAAGTGTTGAAATGTGGTATAGGATACATTGCTTTTTATGCTGTAAATTTTCTTTTACATTAAGCACTTTTGGCCATATCACTCTGCTGTAGAAGTGATACATTTCTGATGGTAAATAGTTGCATTTTTATATAACGCTTTTCCACCTTCAAGGCACTCACCAGAGTACACAGACACTGGGGGCAGGGTGGGATAAATGTCTTGCCTAAGGACACAACGACAGCATTCATCTGTGGGAGCTGGAAGCGCACCGCCAACCTGTGAGTCAGTGGATCTGATGTCGAGAGCGAGGTTCGAACCACCGCCCGGCAGTTTCATCTAATAATTAAGCCAAGGCTGAGTGATCCGGCAATAAAAAAATCTACTGTGCTCTGGTTGCTGTGACAGTGCTGTTTTGGTGACATCGTTGAGTTAATCCAGTGCTTTTGTGTTAAATGCAGCTCAAACACAGACACTCTTCCCCTCTCGCTGTATTGGCCCCTGTCATCCTCTGAGTGAGTGACAGGTGAAGTTATTTACTTATTAAAAGCAATATAAAGTCATGTCAAAATTTAACTCCTGATATGGCTCCAAGAAAACCATGATGTGCATTTTCTTGGTTGATGCATCCAACCATTTTCTTCCTCTTATGTGGGGCCGGGTTGTGGGGGCAGCAGTCTAAGCAGGGACTCCCAGACTTCCCTCACCCCAGACACATCCTCCAGCTCCTCCGGTGGGACCCCAAGGCGTTCCCAGGCCAGAGAGACATGGTCCCTCCAGCGTGTCCTGGGTCTTCCCCGAGGCCTCGTTCTTGGTTGATTTTGAAATTTAAATGAAAGAAAAAAACAAAATGACGTTCTTCTCTGAGGTGATAATTCGGTAACGCGGAGCTAGCATGGATTGCATCAGCCCGAATGACGTTAGCTTCTTCCGGCTGTGCAAATGAAACTGTCAATTGACAAGAAGCAGAAGCATCAGAGGAGAGATACCTTTGGGTCTGGATAAGATCATTATGTCAAAGATTGATTCAAACTGCAGCCCCAGAGAAAATATCTGATTGTGTTTATGACAGTAACATATTTGCTATGATGTCGGGTTAGGTAGCAGATCCCAAATGAATAAAATCTTGAATAGAGATATAATCAGATTTTGATTGCGTCTTGTGGCCTTGAACTCCCAGCAACAAACACAACTACTTCAGTCTCGTAGGGCTACATGAAAATGAGGATTTAACCAACAGAAGGTTAGAAAATCATTTGGTCAATAAAAGACGAGCTGTTTAACCATCCGTCTGTTAGGGGGCGCCATACAAAATTAGATAGAATCATTGCTGTAGATTTTTTCCCTTTGTATACTGTGTAAAGCAGAGAAGTTTTGGAGTTGTAGTAGTATCATGTTTTATTTGTAGACGATGATTGGCCTTGGGTGTCGATGAGCTTATTGCAGTCAATTGCTTTGGATTTAACAAATTGGTTTGAGAATTGTAAAAATAAAGTCTACCTCCAACCATAGCCCTCATGTACCTCTGCCATCGTCATGGAGACCAATTGTTTGGATGGATGGAAGCCTAAGTGGGTCATTGTCCTGGTCCTTTCCACATGATTAGTGTGTTTTAATGAGCGCTCAGTGCAGAGAGTGTGTCATCGGCCTTACTGTTTGTACACGATGAACCAACAAGTACCATTTCCCATGATTCTGTCGAGACGTTCTGGGCTAAGTGAGTGTGACGTCACCCACAGCGTTCAACTCCAAATGAAGCTCAGCGAGGCTGGAGCAGGTATAGGGACAATTTGGAGCCCACTTTCATGTTAGGATTTCCAACCGGGAGTATCATAGCCACCAAAGAGTCAATCCGGAGCGAGGCTGTTGAAGGTAACGCCCCTTCCAACTACTGGTTTGGCAGGGGGCGGGCGCTTAACCTTAACCCTAATGCTGTTAATCAAACCTGTTGCTAACACCAGCAGTAGCGACCTCAGGGAAAAAGGCGCCTGATTTGTCTGTTATTAATGTTCATATCTTGATTTACAGACACAACAGCAAAATGAAAACACCAGGATCATATAGAGTGGGTCAGTAGAAACATTTAAGACCAAAATGACGAGTCTGACAGCAGCATTTACAGAGAGAGGGGCGATGGTATCCAAGGTAAAGTGATTGGAGTCGATGGAGCAGGAGCGCGCACACGATCACTTTGTATTTGGAACGGGGCGGCTAGCAGGTTAGCTATGTCCATTTATATGAACAGTCTATGGTATTACCCCAACAATAATCAGATTTTAACACAGAAATTCTCCAAAACAAGTTGAAAATCATTTAGAAAATAAATTGCCGAGCTCTAATTTGAAGCTGTTGTTTTTGTAATAATGGATTGTGTTGTTCTCAAATAGAGCTGCACACGGCCAAAGGGACAGTGTAAGTGAGTTAGCCTTCTCGTTATGGTAATGACTGTGGGTGCATTTCAAACATAACCTGGTTACCTGGAGACACTTACCGTAATCAGACGACACTGGCTATAAATATAAGAAGACCTACACTCCACAAAGACACAAAAATAGGACTGTCATCATAATCACTGTATCCACTTATCATTCAAAAGATGAAGCTGGAACTATATATTTTGGGGCTAAGTATTTATCACGAGGATTTTTCTTTGTAAAACTGGGCAGATTTGGGGTATTGCTGTTGTAGTGTGATAAGATTTAAGCTGTGGAGTCTCTTTTATGGCTCATTCTTCTGTTTATTTGTTACAACTCGTGTCTTTTAATGAAACAGTGAATTTATAATGGTTCACTGAGATTATCTTGGATTATTTCAATCTTAATCAGTGGCATGAAGTTATTTCAATATTATCGTTTATTGCAATTTTCTCTGCAGCGATATATCATGTTTCAAAATGTGTGTGACAGGTCTACACAAAAATAACTTTTCTTTGATCCAGCCAACCTCTGGACTTCTGTAACTGGACAAAATGTTTGGAGTGAAGATGTTTCGCTGCTCATTCAAGCCGCTTCTTCACTTCTGAATAGTATTTTTTCTGTTACTATGTATCATACCTGACGACATTACATAATATTACATAAAACATTAGAGTAGATCTCAAGTGTAAATGAGTGTTGCTCTGCTCATGGCAAATGTGAGCAGAAGACTGTAAAACTTTATGGCATTAAAAACTTAAGAGTAATAATTAACATGTGAAGTGGGTGTTTGGAAATCCGCCCCAGGGACCAGCGTGTACCCCGATCCTGGATATACTGGTTTACTCCTGGTTTAGTCCTGGTTTAGTCCTGGTTTAGTCTTGGTTTAGTCTTGGTTTAGTCTTGGTTTAGTCTTGGTTTAGTCTTGGTTTAGTCTTGGTTTAGTCCTGGTTTAGTCCTGGTTTAGTCCTGGTTTAGTCTTGGTTTAGTCTTGGTTTAGTCCTCTTTTAGTCCTGGTTCAGCCCTGGTTCAGCCCTGGTTCAGCCCTGGTTTTGTCCTGGTTTAGCCCTGGTTTAGTCCTGCTTTAGTCCTGGTTTAGTCCTGGTTCAGTCCTGGTTTAGTCCTTTAGGTTTAGTCCTGGTTTAGTCCTGGTTTAGCCTGGTTTAGCCCTGGTTTAGCCCTGGTTTAGCCCTGGTTTAGCCCTGGTTTAGTCCTGGTTTAGTCCTGGTTTAGTCCTGGTTTAGTCCTGGTTTAGCCCTGGTTCAGTCCTGGTTCAGTCCTGGTTCAGTCCTGGTTCAGTCCTGGTTCAGTCCTCGTTTAGCCCTGGTTTAGCCCTGGTTTAGTCCTGGTTTAGCCCTGGTTTAGCCCTGCTTTAGTCCTGGTTTAGTCCCTGGTTTAGTCCTGGTTTAGTCCTGGTTTAGTCCTGGTTTAGTCCTGGTTTAGCCCTGTTTTAGTCCTGGTTAGTCCCTGGTTTAGACCCTGGTTTAGACCTGGTTTAGCCCTGGTTTTAGACCTGGTTTAGCCCTGGTTTAGACCTGGTTTAGCCCTGGTTTAGTCCTGGTTTAGTCCTGGTTTAGTCCTGGTTTAGCCCTGGTTTAGCCCTGGTTTAGCCCTGGTTTAGACCTGATTTAGCCCTGGTTTAGCCCTGGTTTAGACCTGGTTTAGTCCTGGTTTAGTCCTGGTTTAGTCCTGGTTTAGCCCTGGTTTAGTCCTGGTTTAGTCCTGGTTTAGAGCATCGTCACACATTGGTGAGGACTGAATATATTGAATTATTGTGAGTGGTTTTAAAGGGGCCTCACTTTGTGGAAGTTCGTCTTATCTTGATTCAAATGGAAACATGTGTGGAGGTCGTGGGAATGCTCTCTCCAGATGGGTGCGGTTACTGAACAGTTATAGAAAAATACAATACAATATTAATATTCCTGTCAAGTATTCCGATTAATATTGTTTGATAAAGTTTGGGTTTCCGAAGCACATTTGAAGCACGTCAAGGAGCATTAAAGTGGCTGTGTACATGTGTTTTATGTCATAAAGAAAATGGGTCATATTTTAAAATCGACATTTAGGATCAAAATGAGGCCGCTCTGTACCGTCTGTCTAATTAAAATGCGTTTCTATCATAGTGCGGACCAGTGCTTAGTTAGCATGCTAGTTGTTGTCAGTAGTGGTGTAGTGTCTAATTGTAAGCGTTTTTTATCATTGTGCGGGCCAGTGTGTCGTTAGCATGCTAGTTATCAGCAGTAGTGTACTGTTTGTCTATTTATAAAGTGTTTTTATTGTTGTGCAGGCCAGTTATTGTTGTGTTAGCATGCCGGTTGTTGTCAATAGTGGTGTACTGTCTTTTAATTAAACATTTTTATCGTTTAAGTAGTTGTTATTAGCGGTGGCGTGACAGTAAAACTCCGCTCAGGTCTCTTAAAATTGTGGAACATGCTTATGAACTCATTGCTGTGAATAATTAAGATGCTACGAATGTTTTAGGAAAGTGTGTAAGGAGTTTAAAATGACAAAACATTTTTAAATTGTAAAGAGAACATGGAAAATGAAGTACAAAGATGATACTAGTCACATTCCTGTCAGAACGTGTGTGTGCTGTTCTGGGGGTCACAAGTTTGAAACCATTCAAACAGTGATTTCATCTTTCAGCCGTGGGTGTTTCTCTGACTTTCCCTGTTACATTTGCTCATCATGTTGATCCTCCTCAGTTACTCCCTGTGTGGTTTTTACTCGCTGCAGTGGCCTGGATAGTTATTGTATCAGACTCTCTGGTTCGTTGCTGCTCGGGGCTTTTGCATTAGACTCTTGATGGCAGTGTAGTTCATGTCCATGGGAGTATGTTCTTCTCAGAGTGATGCTCGCAGCTCACTGTTGTTGTAGGAGGAGAGACACTTTAATCCTTCGTCTGTGAGAAGGTGAAACATGGACCACACTTCAGACTCTTCACTGCCTCTAATGCTCTGTGTTTATGGCTCCATTTATTATACAACTATAACAATGTTCATCTTAACTAGAATAACTAAATAATGCAGTAGTAGTGGTAGTAGTTGTGCAAAGAAAATGTACACAAGATAAACACTGACCCCAAAAAATCTTGTTCCATCTAATATATATTGAGCTATGATACAGTGATGTTGGGTTTGGTAGGAGTCCCCCTCTAACTCTGACAGTCCAGGGAGGCTGTTGAGCTGGAGTTATGTGAAGTTAAAGTCGTCTGCAGTGGTTTCCGGAGGATTGTTTTTCTTATTATGTTACAGTCCCCTGGAGGACACATGTCTCTGGAGGTATGTGACCCTGGTCCCTCTGAAAAGTATTAAATGTACTGTATTCTAATAAAGCTGTTATTAAAAATACCATTCTCCACTGGGCTAATATTTGTTGAATTAAACGCTTATGTCAAAACAGATAGATTTCCTCATTATCATCGATATCCTGTGTTTTATAACTTAAAATAATGTATAAATATACAAGGCATAGTGTACTTTGGGTGCTCTGACTGTTCCCAGTAAATGTTTGAATTGGATGTGTGGCGCCCTCTGCTGGTAACAATGGGGAATAAAGTATGTCAAAATGGGTAAATAGCAGTAACTAGGCAATTAGCAACATGATGCTAACAGATACACTTTTGAATGGTAAAAACAAACATAGGATCATCATGGAGATTTTCTGAATAATTTTCATAATATCTCTGACGTTTGCTGAGCTGTGGTCAAGAGTCTCACCTTATTAGAGTAAAACTGTGGACTTTGGAGTTATCCCTAGTCACATCACTGTAGATTGGTTGTGCATTTTAAGTGGAATGTTTCACAGTATCTATTTCCATGAAGACAAGCAGGCGACGCCACCAAGTCAAGTGACAGGTGAGATCGCTGGAGAGGCGAGCCTCTCCTCTCACAGAAGAGTGCATGTTCTGTAGAGGAGACTTGATGGTTGTAAAGTTGAGTTCTTCATCAGTATCAAAGTTGTTATTCACTTGTAAGTTTGTGTTGTCCTTAATTCAAGGCTTGAGTTTCCCCCGTCTCCGCCCACTTCTGTCTTTACTTGTGTGATTATTATATATGTATAAAAAATTGATATAGGGTTAAAAATGTCACTTAGCCATTTTTTAACAGCAAAACATGTGAATGAAAATGCATGAAAATGAATGAAAACTGTGAAGAGACTCTTCAGTTTTTGAACAGGAAGTGAACAGACCTGTTGTATTAATAATATGTTTAAGATCATGTGGTTTACAATGAACAAAATACAAATCATAATCTGCATGTTCTAGTTTCATTCTAAACACCAGAAAAATTACATCTTTTAAGGGACTTTTGAGGAATAAAACACAAATGAAATAAAAGCAATATTGATACTGTGGAACATTCCAGGCAGAGCGGTTACATCTCCATGGAGACAAGCAGGTGAAAGACCCCCACTAGAAAAGTTACATGGTGCAGTTTTAATCTGTGGTGTTAAAGACTGTGTAAAACACAGACATCCCTCTGAAGGAGACATGGTTAAACACTGAGATACTGGAGCTGAGTCCATCCCCCATTTCAGGAATTTAGTTCCCAGGATCTGGCATTCCTGTGTGTGTGTGTGTGTGTCTGTGTGTGTCTGTGTGTGTGTGTGTTTGTGTGAGATAACTTGTCAAACATCAGGCTGTTTTTTTTGTGTCACTTAACTCTTCACCTAATCGTCTTTATTTTGAATCTCTCCTTCACCTGTCGCCTTCAAGGAATCACCTACAAATTTAGTCCAAACTTTGTATCAGTACTTTACTCCGACCTCATTTCTAAGTGTTACAGATTTGTTTAAATTTGTGTGTTACTTTCTTTTGGAAAGCACTTTAGTCACTTGGAGAGATGTACAGGGCTCTATAAATAAGACTGAATGGAGGGTCGTCTTTGAAAGGAGCAGCAGCTAAATCTGGTATGAATCATCTTTTCTTTTGAGAGATTAATGCATTTCTACATGGTCCCAGACAAATAAAGAAAGAAAGAATGAAAGAAAGAAAGAATGTTAATAGTAAGATCCTGTCCAAACAGACTGTATACATAATGGACAGAGCTAACGTGCCACTGTGTTTCTAATAGGAAGTGATCATCGACGTGCTTCCGGCTCCATCGACATTGGCTGTAATTCAGTTTACATAAATATTTGTATTAACCTTCTACCTGAGGGAGGTATTTTTATTTCACTATTGTGTCTGTAAATCAGGGGTCTCAGACTCGCGGCCCGCGGGCCAATTGCGGCCCTCGGGCCTGTAGTTTGCGGCCCCCGCCTCGATATGAAACTTTAATGTTAATGCGGCCCGCGAGTTTGACATGTGTGGCACTTTACAGTGTTGTGTGCGGAGCTGAACGAATCTACCAATCCGACCTGGGGTATATGGCTCTGGGGGCGGGACATCGGCCGGGTTTTGATGCAGAGAAACATTTCTCAATGAGTGAAAGTTACTGTAGCTGCCATGGAGTGTTTTCTTCTGTGCCTGGTGCCTCGTTTCTCGTGAGCACACGCCACATTCGTCCGAGCGCGTTGCGTTCACAACACAACGCTGTTCAGTGGGATATTACACGTATATAAATGTACATAAATATATTCATATATTTACACACGCACGTCAATGGCACTTAGAGATTTCATATGAGGTCTCTCTCTGACAAAATAAATCAAAGTGATGGTTATGTGGTGGGATAAAATAAAAGTAGAGCTCAGTGCTCCTCCTGTGTCTGAGTCACATAGTGGCACCTGTGCATCTGCAATAACAGTCCCCGGTAACCCGGACCAGTTATAGGGTCGCACCGTTATTTGTCGGTCATTGGCAGTGTCCCAATTTGCCTCATGCACAGTTTCAAAGTACACTTCGAAGTGCTGTTCAAAGTGCCCGGCCAACGACGGGCGCTCCTCTGCCTTCGTGCTGAAATGGGACTGGGAGATAGTCTGCAGTCACATAGTGGCACCGGTCCATCGGCAATAACAGTCCCCGGTAACCCGGACCAATTATAGGGTCGCACCGTCAGACAAGCTTTAACATTTTCTCATATTTCTCTCTTTTTTAAACACTCTCAAAGTTCAAACCTTCGTAGGTAAAAAATGAGCACAGTATTATAGTGTTGTGAGATGCGTGTCTGACTCTTATGTGCTTTGGTTCGGTGCGGTGCGTGAGCGAGCGAGAGCGACGTGCGCGTGCATGTGTGGCGCATGTTGGTTCGAGTGGTGTTGAATGAGCCTAAAGCTTGCTTGCTGAAAGAAGGATATATTATTACGGTGCAGTTCACTAATAAAAGCTTTAACAATAGAAAGACGCCAAATACTATACTGTGCTGTAAATAAAAATGACTTTTTTTTTTTTTTTTTGGAGGGGGGGGGGGGGGGGTGCGGCCCAGCCTCACCCCGACTCTGCCTCCAGCGGCCCCCAGCTAATTTGAGTTTGAGACCCCTGCTGTAAATCAACATATGAACATTAATAACAGACACATCAGGTCCTTCTTTCCCCGAGGTCGCTCCTGCCAGTGTTAGCAGCAGGTTTGATTGACAGTGTTGCTAAGCGCTCACTCCCTGCTAAACCAGCGGCGCAAACGGGAAGGGGCGTTGCCTTCAACAGCCTCGCTCCTGATTGGCTCTTTGGTTGCTATGATACTCGCGGTTGGAATTCCAAATATGGAACTCGGCTCTAGATCGTCCCTGTACCTGCTCCAGCCTCGAGGAGCTTCATTTTGACGTCATACTCACTTAGTCACTTCTTTGTACAGACCTAAGTACCCAGCATTCCTCCCGTAGTAATTTGGGGCATTACTACTTGAACAATACCTGTTTTTGATATTTCTTTATTATTAATCATCTAGAACTACTTAAGAGGAAGACACATTGTTTATTATTTCTTTGAAGAAAACATTTTTTGTGTTTTTTTTTGTGTGTTTTTTTTTATGTTAATGTGGGTGATACTTCTTAATAACTTTACGCCGTACTCTACCAGGACTGAAAAGGCATCAAAACTCCTCCTAAGATTTTTTTTTTCTTGGCCTTTAAACAGTACCCAGCCCATTGAGGATCGTAACATTTGAGAAACTATTAAGCAAATACAACTGATAAATTCCTCCGTTTGCAGAGGACACGACATTCCCCCGTCATCAGCTCCTCAGCCTCTTCGTTTTTCCTCGTGTACGTGCGTGTGCGTGGGGGGGGCCTGCTGACATAGCCGTTGCCGTGGTAACACATAGTACTAGGTTGGTGGGGGGTAGGTCGCAGCCATGACGTGACTCAGATCTCACACAGAGCAGCGAGGTACACGGGCCCTGTGCTGTGTGATCAGACAGTTGACCTGAAAAAAAACATCCAAATAACTCTGTGTTTTGCCCCATTGTTCAAAAAACGGCCGTTCACAACATCCCATTGTGTCGTTCTAAGCAGAAGTAAAAACAAACCAGGCATACCGCTACTATGATAAACAAAGCACGACGGTAGAGTGAAAAGCACATACTATAACTACTATATCGACCTTTCAGTATGTGGAAGCTGGAACGATATTTGTGTTTGATTTACTGTCAAATTTTTGGTTATTTTTTGGCTATATGATAAGATTTAAGCTAAATAAAACGTTGAATAAATAACTTCTCTGACTCATTACAGATGCAAACTAAGAATTAAAGTGTTTCATTCTGCTGTTTATTTACTGAAGCCCATGTTTTTTAACTATATTGTAGATTTGTAATAGTTTTCGTGGTTTAAATCTGCTCTTAGGTTGTTGTGTCAGTGGCATAAATTAGTTTCAATATTATCATTAATCATTTATGTTTACTTCAGCGGTTTATTGAACTTCAGAATGTGATAACGTGACAGGCCCAGCAGGAGCCAGAGGAGAACAGATATGAACCAGCTACAGCAGTTTTGCACACAGTTAACAAACCATGGAGGTATTTGGATGTTTGCAGTTTGTTACTTCAGTAATTGGGGCCTCATGATGACCTTTTCAAATTTCTATTTCTATGGGATTACGGTTTAAACTTGTAGCTCTACTAATAGGCCTGTCCTGATAACACATTTTGAAGTATTTTGAATCATAAATCTACAATATTGTTAAAAATCATGAGCTGCAAGAAATAAACAGCAGAATGAAACACTTTAGTCACTAATTTGCATCTGTAATGTGTCATAAAGGTTATTTATTTAACCTTCTACAGCTCAGATCTTATCATATAGCCAAAAAATAACCAAAAGTTCCCAAGTAGTTCAAAGAAAATGTACATGTGATAAATGCTGACCCTCAAAAAGCCCGCCTACCAAAACATACTTGAGGTGCAGATGTTTTTTATTTTATGTTTTGTTAAAATGTGTACTGTGTAACTTTTTCATGTGGAGGGTCTGCCAGATGCTTTCTCCATGGAGATGCTATTGCTTTGTCAGTAAAGTTCCACAGTATGGCTTTAAACGTGTCTATGGTGCATTTCTTCAGTTACAGGGGTGTTGTACTGTTTAAAAACACTGTTGACAAGTGTGCATTCTTATTTGGAGCTGGGTCGCCTTTCCTCAGAGCTGACCAGTAACTTAGCTTGGTAGTGTCATCTGTCTTTGTGATACTCGATGCATTAAAGCCACACCGTGGAACATTCTAGGCAAGGCGTCTGCAACCACTCTCTGAAGAGTCACAAGCGGCTCTTTAAAGCCTCCAGTGTGGCTCTTTGCACTTTGATTGAGAAAAATAAAGTTTAGGGAAAAAATGTCTTGGGTATACTTTATTTCATAACTCTGTATTTGACAGTGTTCGTAGCATACCAAAGAATATTCAATTTGTAGATTTTTTTTATTTTAATTTATAGATTTTTTTACTATCTGTCTGAGCTAATCCCTTGCATAAAATCTGAAAGAATAATCATTTAAAAAGTAAAAGTAAATATTACACATACAATGGACCAGAATGCAGGAAATTACATATATCTTACTCAAAACCCCCAGAGCCACTAAAAATACTTCAAATAAGTCCACAGAGCCATAAAATACACATAAATACAAAATGTTACATATACTTCATTATGTGTTAATAGCTGCAAACAGTTGACTTAACGGTACTTCTTTGAATGAATCTGTTAATCACTTTGTCTCATTGCTTGTAAAAAGGCTCTTTCTGACTTTGATTTGGTTTGAAAAAAGGTTTTCAGAGTTCTGTGCACAGCTTTGCACTTTCAAATGACATTATATTCAAACTCTGTCTTAAGTTAAATAGCGCTGTAACTTTCTAACCCTGGTGCGTATCCACAGGTGAGGATAAGATGGCCTCGCGGCTGACCGAACTGCCCTGCTCCTAAACGCGCCCACACTTTCAGACTCCACTGACCTCTACACAGTCGCTCATCCTCGTGCGCAGAGGGAGAGAGGCATGACCACCTCCCACCTGAACGGCCACGTGTCGGGGGAGGGAGGGGACGAGGAGCTGAGGGGAGGCCACAGGGAGATGGCCGTGGACTGCCCGGGCGAGTTAGGCAGCCGCACTCTGCCGCTAAGACGGTCCGCCCAACTGGAGAGGATACGCCAGCACCAGGTAAAACCAAAAGAAAAACAAAACTTTTTTTTTTTTCGTGCAATAGAAACGACAGAAACAAAAGAATAGTGCTGTGTTGTTACACTTCAGCAGTTTCCCTGTTAATGTAATGTCTGTAAATCAAAATCTGTTATATATTATGTGACTGAGCCGTGTGATGTTAAACCAGAGATTTTTATAGATAACTCTTCAAGTTAGTGTCTTTAAATATTTTGACTATTCATGGGTGACATTTTGAGTACTTATCCAGTCAGTAGAAGCAGCGTTTGGTGCTCATGCTTTTGACCACTCGCCTGACACATATAGTGACACTAAACGTCCTCTTTTACGTCTCATTGGTGATGTTCATGAAATAAACATTTGATATAATTTAATTTATTAATGTGTGACTCAGGATCAGCTCAGTGATCGAGATGTAGCAACAGGCAGAGGTAGAGAATTTTATGTCTATGTTTTTTCCCCATTTAAAATAAATCTAATTATTAATTGCTATGGAAACTGTGCTAATGAGTTCCATAGTGAAAAAAATGTGACTAGGGATGGAACAATAATTGTATATTGTAAATTGTAATAATTTTATATAATCATGAGAATTGCCAACAAAGATGATAAGAAAAAAGCTGTTTATCCATAATCTCTACTAGATCATAGTTGTTTTCACTGATGACAAAGTACAAGTATATAAAAGTTGTTTAAATATGGGTCTTATACTATTAAAATGATAATGATTCATATCCATAACATTTTTAAACTGCCAGCAACTTTAAAGGTCCTATAATACACAAAACTAACTTTTGTGAGCTCTTAGCCCAAAAAACAATTTCCTCCTAAAAAACATCCTGGAGTTGTGTTTTGTTTCATTCATGTTTGAGAAACATTTTATTATTAGTCTGTAACATCTCCAAAGCTCAAAATGCTCTGTTCCACATTGTGAAGAGCACTTCCTGTATCACCACATGACCATGTGACCATTTAATTGATGTGAGTGTTTTGTGTTTGAGAGAAGTACATAAATCTGCAGGTGTGTGTTAAACATATGTGAATGGAACAAAACACAACTCCAGGTCTGTTTGTGATGAGGAAACAAGAGTAGAACAGATCAGAGAATGTTAATATGTCCCCTTTAATAGTTATCGTGATATAATAACACTAGTTTTTTGGGGTAGTTTCACACAGCTCTTTAGTATATTGTTCTGGCTCTATAGATATAATTGTTTGGGTGTGACATTTCATCCACCGTGGCTGTGAATGAGGAGTGAACCAAATGTTAACACATACAAACCCTTAATATCGCCTATAACAAAAAATTATCAACTTTCTTTTTTTTTTTTTTGCAGCTTAGCTCTGTTAAGGGCTATGATCATATTATAAAAAAAATATGCTATTGTTTGATACAGGAGGACCTTCGGAGGCGGCGGGAGGAGGAGGGCCGACAGCTGGACTTGAACGCATCGCTCAGACTCAGAAAACTGTCCCAGAATCCTCAGATCGGCATCGACAACCCCACGTTCCTCCAGGACTCCCTCTCACCTCAGCCTCTGCTCCACAGCCAGGCCCATGCACTGCTGGGTAAGACCTGCCAGCAACTGTCCTCCAGTAACAAGAACAGAATCAAGGGATTGTGACGCAAGGAGTTTAGGTTGGCCCACTAACCAGGTTCAAAGTTTGTCCTATTTGTTTCCAAGGAAAGACACTTCACCCTTCTGTGTATGAAGTTCTTTGCTGGTGAAAGTGACTGTGTGGGTTGGTGGGCTTTAGCATTTTCTCATTGTAACTTGACAGAATAAATATAAAAAGTTGTTCTGCTGACATGGTTAAGTATAAAACCCTTCATCTGGGACACTCTGTTTGGACGTTAAGTGCAGGTATTTCTCTGCTAAAAAGCTCTTTAAAAGTGGGTAAGAGGTGAGACCTTTGAATGTAAATGCAGTGAAGGATTTTGAGGAGGAGATGGAGGGAGATGGAGGGAGATGAGAGATGGAGGAAGAAAGAGAAGTAGAGAGGAGAAGGAGAGGGAGGGAGATGAGAAGGAGAGGGAGGGAGAGAGGGGACAGAGATAAAGGTAGGGAAGGAGAGAGAGAGAGGGGGAGACAGAGTTATGGAAGGAGGGAAAGGGAGAGAGAGCGGGAGAGAGGAATTTGGCATCTGGGAGGGCATTCCTGAGGGAGGGAGAGGCGGACATAAGGACCACTTCAGGAGACTTCATTAAAACTCAAGAAGGCAATGACTCAAAACAACAAACAGAAACACTCCTGTTATAGTTAATGAGAAACAACTTTAATGACTTAATACACGACGAGTGGAGATGGAGGGATAACGTGTGAGTTTATTTTACATATTTACACAACACACGTCATTATCAGCACCACTGATACCAAATGTAGAGATGTGGGTCACTCTGTTTTGGAGTTTTGTCTTTCTGACCCCAAGAAGACACAACTAACTTCTATTGATACAAGGGACCAAAGCGAGGAACTCAAAGCGAGGGACCGAAGCGAGGGACCAAAGCGAGGAACTCAAAGCGAGGGACCGAAGCGAGGGACCAAAGCGAGGAACTCAAAGCGAGGGACCGAAGTGAGGAACTCAAAGCGAGGAACTCAAAGGGAGGGACCCAAAGGGAGGGACCCAAAGGGAGGGTTCCAAAGGGAGGGTTCCCCAAAGGGAGGGTTCCAAAGGGAGGGAC
This sequence comes from Periophthalmus modestus, assembly GCA_019594935.1. Lineage (NCBI taxonomy): Eukaryota > Metazoa > Chordata > Actinopteri > Gobiiformes > Gobiidae > Periophthalmus > Periophthalmus modestus. The sequence goes on along the minus strand of JAIEZT010000068.1, from coordinate 29,232,989 downwards.
CCAAAGGAGGGACCCAAAGGAGGGACCCAAAGCGAGGGACCCAAACCACAGACCAAGAGTTCCAGTCCAGTCACGTCTTTTCCTAGAATCCAGAACACATTCAGCTAAAGTCTTCTTCAAGTCTTCTTAAAATCTTCTTTTAATTATTGCCAAGATTTTGATAAGTCCTGGTAGAATTAAGGATAAACGATAAACATTATATTATTATTTTGACCAAACTGTGCACAGGTCTGTCATTAGAGGAGTGATGTGACTGTGATTTAAAAGCTGAAGTACATGTTGTGTCTGTGCAGAGTTGGAGGAGCTGTTGTTTTCACTGAAGCAGATCCGAGGCTGTTTATCTGATCAGCAGAGTCAGAATGACATTGAGCTGGTCCTCGCACTGTTGAACAAGGTAATACAAACTTAAAGACACAAAACTTAACTTAAAGCCCCACCATGTCACTTTTTAACCAAAATATAGACTCAGATTTTCATGTCGGATGTTTTTATTGCACTGAAAAACATAAAAGAAAACACGTGGCTGTCTCCTTACTCTGAGCGGGCTTGCATCTCCACAAACCTCACTCTTTTTTGGCCTCTTCCTGCCTTTTTCCATGGAAATGTTGTTCCTTTGGCTATAATATTCCACAGTATGGCATAAAACTCATTTGTCTTAGTTTAGACTGCTCTGAAGTGTGGTTTCAACCTTCTGCTTCCCTGGAATAATCAAGGTGACGATGGACCACCTCCAGAAAGTTACGCGGTGTTGCTTTAACTTAACTTAAACCTATACTCTGATAATGTACCTAGAATATAATGACATAGTAGACTACAATCTGAATGCAACTGTTTGTGTTTTAGCTCAGAAATGACGTCTTCATAGAAAAATTGGGCTAAAAGTTATCTGACTTTTTTCCTTGAAGTAAGTCAACAGTTTCAGCTCACAATGCTGATTCTGCTGTTTGTGTGTTTAATTTGGCTCATGTTAGGGTTTGCGTTGGCAGAAAACATGCTCAGTATTAAGAAAAAACGATAACTAGGTGCAACCCAGGAGACTCCTGCCAAAAAGTACAGGTCTCTCCAGTCATTAGGAACGGGTTTGCATAGGTGGGGGTGTACAAGTAAGAAATATTTCAATGAATGTTATTTACCAAATGTTTTAGACTTTTTTTTTTTGTTTTGAAGCATTGTACCTGTGGATTCAGTTGAAAAGAAGTCACCAATAATTGTTTATATATGTTTTGTTTTGGCCTACATTCATTTAATCACTCTTCTAATTATTTTGGGCAGATATGTTGGATCTGGCTCAAGTGATGCTTTTAAGACATTTTCTATATAAGCAGTGGTGAATGAAATACTACATTTTGTTCCTTAAGTTAAAGTACAGATACAGACGTAAAAAGCTACTCAAGTAAAAGTATCACAGGACAAAATTTACTCAAGTAAAAGTATTTAAGTACCTGTTTAAACATGTACTTTAAGAGTAAAAAGTAAAAGTATTTCACACAAGTGTTGTTAAAATGTTAAATGTAGTGATACTGATTAAAAAATAAGACCTATTTTGGTCACAGTAACATTACAAATTGATTTCTTAGATTTTCTTATGAGTTTTGTGTATTTATTTCGGTTTCCTCAAAGTCGAAGCTGGAACTCAGTCAGGATGTTTCGAAGAACTGGGTAAAAACCCCTCAGTCATATGAAAAGTTTTTCACTTTCAGAATGAATGTACTGAGTAGATACTACAGATACTGCTCTCAAATGTAGTGAAGTAAAAGTAAAAAAGCATCCACTATAAATGTACTTCAGTAGATTTTTAGGTATCTGTTCTTTACTGCTTTAACTTTACATCACTGCTTCTAAAACTAAACCACACAGTACTCGTCGTGTTGTGATGAGTTCATGACGTGTGTATGGGTCCTGTTCTAGTGGAGGAAACGCTGTCCGTCGCTGATGAGATTTGTCTTGAATTTTATCCTTGTGTTTAAAGCTCCACTATGTAAATCTCTCGTGTAACTGTCTAAAAATATCAAACTCTCGGTACAAAAAAGTAAATAACCAAAAACTAAGTATTTGTCCACCGATCTGAAGGTTGGCAGTTTGAATCCCGCTCTTAACATAAACATCATTGGTAGAGTGGTCAGATCCACAGATCCACAGGTTGATGGTGCAATTCCAGCTCCAAAAGAAATGAATACTGTTGTTGTATCTTTGAGCAAGGCACTTAACCCCCCCGCCTCCAGTGTCTGTGTACACTGATGTGTGAATGTGTGAGTGTTTCCTTGATATAAAGTACTTTGAGTGCCTTGAAGGAGGAAAAGCGCTGCATAAAAGTTGTGACCATTTATCATTTGTCTTTTGTTAATTTTCTTGTTCCAGTCTGATTTCCAGTCTGCTCTGAAAATCCACAATGCGGTGGCGAGCAACATGCACAAACCCTCCCCTCCGTACCCACACACGCACCAGGCGCTTCCTCTGGCCATGGAGGTGAGACATGCCCCTTGTCCAAAAAATATATCTGCCAACGTCTGTCTTCAAACTTGAATTAAAATTTGAATGATAAAATGTCCATAAATTGCTCATAATTCTTCTGCTGTTGTTTTTAGGTCAGAAATCTCATTCAGACGAGTTCGAACAAAGAAGGACTTGAACTCAGCACCCTCTTGTCAGACGCTCACCTCCAGGTAGAGATGGTGTATAGCAAAAGTATGATTTTTAAGACTGTCGGTGCAGCCTATACAGAGCTAGTAATGTCAGATAGATTGAAGAAGTATTGACATTATCATAGAAAACATCAAAATTACGTTTAGAGCATCAAGAACTACAGTTAACTTAGGATACAATGCAGAGACAGTGGATAAGTTCACATGCATCCAAAATGAAATGCAGACAGCTGATTTTGTTGTTTACATGTCTTTTTAATAGTCTCATAACTCCAAAACACACCTGCCACACCTAAACGCAAAAGTGGGTCACGGGGTCAATTAGGGACACATTATATTCAACAAAGAGTTTCAGAAGGAAATATACTCTTCACTTTAAAATGTATAAATCTGTGTGTAACTTCTCAGGTCCCACACGCAAATTTAAAAATAAGTAAAAATGCCGAGGCTTGAATGAAATGTGGCAGTGTAGCTCATTCTGTGCATATCTGTGGTCAAACTGCTCACATCAAATGCATGGCTCTGTGTGGCTCTATTGGCATAGCACTCATGTTACCTAATGACTTTTCATTCTCACTGTTGTTGGAACTGAAGCTGTAGTTTGGTGAAGTGTGTTTTCCAAATGTTGACTTATTTTAAAGATGCGCTATGTAACTTTCCTGGTAGAGGGTTCGCCACCTGGTTGTCTCCATGGAGATATTACTGCTTTTCCCAGAATGTGGTATAATCTATTCATCTTGTAAGTTTATTGCTACACTGTGTAGCATTCCTGGCAAAGCAATAACATCTCCATTCAGACAAGCAGGCGACAGAAAAGTTACATATTGCACCTTTTTAAGTTTGAAAATGTGAAATACTAATACCAAGGTGACCAAAAGCATGTTTAAAAAGACAAGATGGCGTTACATATGTCAGCTTTATGACTCTACCCTTTTTGCAGTCCTTACTCCTGGCCCATGACACCATAGCAGAGACAGAGATGCAGCCTGAAGCGGTGCCCACACAGGGAGAGACTCTGACCCAGTGGGGTGGAGAGACCGTGAAGCTTGTCCGGATTGAGAAAGCACGAGACATTCCCCTGGTGAGCAAAACAAACGCACCCCAAAAATGTTACAATATTTAGTCTAACTCATTTTTGCTGTTCTACGGGAATGATTTGGGGACTGGACCGGGACTGGACCGGGACTGGACCGGGACTGGACCGGGACTGGACCGGGACTGGACCGGGACTGGACCGGGACTAGACCGAGACTAGACCGAGACTGGACCGGGACTGGACCGGGACTGGACCGGGACTGAAAAATGAACATAAACTTCTCTGAATTACTTACTTGACCTGGACTGTACCGGGACTGTAGCGGGACTGGACCAGGACTGGACCAGGACTGGACCAGGACTAAACCAGGACTGGACCAGGACTGGACCAGGACTGGACCAGGACTGGACCAGGACTAGACCAGGACTAAACCAGGACTAAACCAGGACTGAACCAGGACTCGACCAGGACTCGACCAGGACTCGACCAGGACTCGACCAGGACTCGACCAGGACTGGACTAAGTGGAGGACTCTGTATGTAAGGATGTAAATTTAAAGTCAAATATGTTATACAAAAATGGTTTTTTTTTTTTTTGTGACATTTTTCTTGTGTTTGTGCAGGGAGCCACAGTCCGTAATGAGATGGACAGCGTTGTGATCAGTCGAATCGTTCGTGGAGGAGCAGCTGAGAGGAGCGGGCTTTTGTCTGAAGGAGACGAAATACTGGAAATCAACGGCATCGAAATCAGAGGGAAAGACGTCAACCAAGTGTTTGACATCCTCGTGAGTCACTTTTTATAAATCATACACATTTACATTGAACCGAAAACTACACAGATTAGACTTTTTTCACCATTTTTAAATATTTTACTTTATTAGATGTAGTTTTTAGAGTTGATAGAGTCTAACCATAGGCTGTTTATATAAATGGACAGAGCTAACCTGCTGGCCGCCGTCGACTTTGGCTCCAATTCACTTTATATAAAAAAACTGTGTCCCCTCTCCCTGTAACTGCTGCTGTCGGACTCGTCATTTTGGTCTTAAATGTTCGTATTAACCCTCTACATGATCCTGGGGTTTTTATTTCACTATTGTGTCTGTAAATCAACATATGAACATTAATAACGGACAAATCAGGCGCCTTCTTTCCCCGAGGTCGCTCCTTCTACGTTGGCAACAGGTTTGATTGACAGCTCTTTGGTTGCTATGATACTCGCGGTCTGGTTTCAAATTAGCCGCTATAACTACTAGCCTCGATGCGCTTCATTTGGAGCCGAACACTGTGGGTGACGTCACACTCACTCACCCCACAAAGTTTTATATTGGGAGTAGTGTATAGCAACAGTTGCCAAGGTGATGGTTGTTGTTGAGGCACTGAGCTGAGAGTTGCAAAATGATTTAAAGATATATCTAAAAAAAAAAAAAAAAAAAAAAAAAAAAAAACAGAAATATGATTGCATTGTGAAACTAGTTCAAATAACACAATTCTAAATTCAACAAAAATAATATTTTACTATTAGAAAACATTACAGCCATCATTTACATTTTGCAGTTGGTCAATTGTACTTTTTAATAAACAAAATAAATATGCATAGTGACCAGCAGATAAATTGGTCAATGTTTGTAAGTTGTTTTTTTTTTTTTAGCATTAGCTTTGTGTTCTACGTTGGCCCATCAAACCAAATGCAGAGCGGTACAGAATTTTTATTTTTTATTAAGAAGAACATCAGTTTGACTACATACAAAGGCAAATACTCAGATTAACATGTTCAGCTTGCTTTGTTTTTGGAAAAAGTACAAATTTGGGTGTCATTATTCAAAAGATGACACTCTGGTTAAACAACACTCCAGAGTTATTTGAGGCGTGGGCTTTCCCCGTGTTACATAAACAGTGATGGTTCATTCATAAAAGTGCTGTGTGTGTTTCAGGCCGACATGCACGGCCTCCTGACCTTTGTGCTCATTCCCAGCACTCAGACCAAACCTCCTCCGGTTAAAGAGTCTGTGGTGAGTATCTGTCCGACACTTTAATCAAAGAATATTATGTTGAGAGGCGTGAAGGGGCTGCACTATGGAGAACTGACTTTTGGGGTCGGGGGTTAAACCATGATTAATTGCAATATCAGCTGTTTTATATCAACTCTAAACTGTTCCTGGCTTTAACAGACGTCTTGGCTCATCATTAGTATTCACACATACATTTTCAGGCGTTTTTTATAATCACTACTGGCTCCAGTGTTTGGCAATATGACAAAAAACATTCATCACTTTTAGGAATGACTGAATGTTGATAATTAGATTAACGTCACTACAATATGTCAGGGTGGATTCACATAGAGCCCCCTCTGCTGGAGGGTTTTATAGATAAACGTTATGTAATCTTAGGCTTTTAAGATTTAAGTTGAAGTCATTTTAAATTAAACCACAGGAAATACCAAAGCTAAAGTTGCCTAAAATAGTTTTAAAAGCCCCAAAGTATAATTTAGGCTGCATTCACACTGGTTCTGGTTCAGGACTGGTTTAGACTTGTCTTGGTCCTGGTTTAGTCCAGGTTTAGTCCGGCTTTGGTTTGTGTTTAGTACTGGTTTAGTACTGGTTTAGTCCGGCGTTTAGTCCGGGGTTTAGTCCGGCGTTTAGTGCGGGGTTTAGTCTGGGTTTAGTGTGGCTTTACTCCGGGTTTAGTCTTGGGTTTACTTTGGGTTTAGTTAGTCTTGGTTTACTCCTTGTTTAGTCCGGGTTTAGTCTGGGTTTGGTCCGGGTTTAGTCCAGCTTTACTCTGGCTTTATTCTGGGTTTAGTCCGGGGTGTAGTCCGGGGTTTAGTCCGGGGTTTAGTCCGGGGTTTAGTCCGGGGTTTAGTCCGGGGTTTAGTCCGGGGTTTAGTCCGGGGTTTGGTCTTGGTCTTGTCCAGGATTAGTTCTGGTCCTTATTTTCATGCAGTTATAGTATATGTAGTATTTTGACCCTGGAAAGAGGTCATTGACAGATCTGTGTAATCTTTATAATCTGGTAGATGTTTTAGCAGTGACATGTCGATAGATTAGCTGGACCTGCTCCAGATGTATGTTTAATCCCTCTTTTATCTTATCCTGGTTTTCTCCTTAGGTCCACGTGAAGGCGTATTTCGACTATGACCCCTCAGACGACCCCTATGTCCCCTGCAGAGAGCTGGGTCTGTCCTTCCAAAAGGGCGACATCCTCCACATCATCAGCCAGGCCGACCCCAACTGGTGGCAGGCGTACAGGGACGGGGACGAGGACAACCAGCCCCTAGCGGGACTAGTGCCAGGTATAAAGGGGGACTAGTGTCAGGTATAAAGGGGAACGAGTGTCAGGTGTAAAGGGGGACTAGTGTCAGGTATAAAGGGGGACTAGTGTCGGGTGTAAAGGGGGACTAGTGTCAGATGTAAAGGGGGACTAGTGTCAGGTGTAACGGGGGACTAGTGTCGGGTGTAATGGGGGACTAGTGTCAGATGTAACAGGGGGACTAGTGTCAGGTGTAAAGGGGGACTAGTGCCAGGTGTAACGGGGGACTAGTGTCTGTGTAACAGGGTCAGGTGTAAGGGGGACTAGTGTAAACAGGGGGACTAGTGTCAGGTGTAACAGGGGGACTAGTGTCAGGTGTAAAGGGGGGACTAGTGTCAGGTGTAAAGGGGGACTAGTGTCGGGTGTAAAGGGGGACTAGTGTCGGGTGTAAAGGGGGACTAGTGTCGGGTGTAAAAGGGGGGACTAGTCCGGGTGTAACAGGGGGACTAGTGTCTGGTGTAAAGGGGGACTAGTGTCAGGTGTAAAGGGGGACTAGTGTCGGGTGTAAAGGGGGACTAGTGTCGGGTGTAAAGGGGGACTAGTGTCGGGTGTAAAGGGGGACTAGTGTCGGTGTAAAGGGGGACTAGTGTCTGGTGTAACAGGGGGACTAGTGTCAGGTGTAAAGGGGGACTAGTGTCTGGTGTACTAGGGGGACTAGTGTCAGGTGTACAGGGGGACTAGTGTCAGGTGTAACAGGGGGACTAGTGTCAGGTGTAAAGGGGGACTAGTGTCGGGTAAAGGTAGTGTCCGGGTGTAAAGGGGGACTAGTGTCGGGTGTAAAGGGGGACTAGTGTCGGGTGTAAAGGGGGACTAGTGTCGGGTGTAAAGGGGGACTAGTGTCGGGTGTAAAGGGGGACTAGTGTCGGTGTAAAGGGGGGACTAGTGTCGGGTGTAAAGGGGGACTAGTGTCGGGTGTAAAGGGGGACTAGTGTGTCAGGTGTAACAGGGGGACTAGTGTCAGGTGTAAAGGGGGACTAGTGTCAGGTGTAAAGGGGGACTAGTGTCAGGTGGACTAGTGTCAGTGTAAGGGGGACTAGTGTCAGGTGTAAAGGGGACTAGTGTCAGGTGTAACAGGGGGACTAGTGTCAGGTGTAACAGGGGGACTAGGGGGGTGTAACAGGGGGACTAGTGTCAGGTCAGGTGTAAAGGGGGACTAGTGTCAGGTGTAACAGGGGGACTAGTGTCAGGTGTAACAGGGGGACTAGTGTCTGGTGTAAAGGGGGGACTAGTGTCAGGTGTAAAGGGGGACTAGTGTCTGGTGTAAAGGGGGACTAGTGTCAGGTGGTAAAGGGGGACTAGTGTCAGGTGTAAAGGGGGACTAGTGTCAGTGGTAAAAGGGGGACTAGTGTCAGTGTAAAGGTGGACTAGGGGTAACAGGGGGACTAGTGTCAGGTGTAAAGGGGGACTAGTGTCAGGTGTAAAGGGGGACTAGTGTCAGGTGTAAAGGGGGACTAGTGTCAGGTGTAAAGGGGGACTAGTGTCAGGTGTAAAGGGGGACTAGTGTCAGGTGTAACGGGGACTAGTGTCAGGTCAGGTGTAACAGGAGGACTAGTGTCGGGTGTAAAGGGGGACTAGTGTCGGGTGTAAAGGGGGACTAGTGTCTGGTGTAAAGGGGGACTAGTGTCTGGTGTAAAGGGGGGGACTAGTGTCAGGTGTAAAGGGGGACTAGTGTCTGGTGTAAAGGGGGACTAGTGTCAGTCAGGTGTAAAGGGGGACTAGTGTCAGGTGTAAAGGGGGACTAGTGTCAGGTGTAAAGGGGGGACTAGTGTCAGGTGTAAAGGTAGTGTCAGGGGGGACTAGTGTCAGGTGTAAGGGGGACTAGGGGGGTGTAAAGGGGGGACTAGTGTCAGGTGTAAAGGGGGACTAGTGTCAGGTGTAAAGGGGGACTAGTGTCAGGTGTAAAGGGGGAGGTGTAACGGGGGGACTAGGTGTAAAGGGGGGACTAGTGTCAGGTGTAAAGGGGGACTAGTGTCAGGTGTAACAGGGGGGACTAGTGTCAGGTGTAAAGGGGGACTAGTGTCAGGTGTAAAGGGGGACTAGTGTGTAAAGGGGTAGTGGGGTGTAAAGGGGGACTAGTGTCAGGTGTAAAGGGGGACTAGTGTCAGGTCAGTGTAAAGGGGGACTAGTGTCAGGGTGTAAAGGGGACTAGTGTCAGGTGTAAAGGGGGACTAGTGTCAAGGGTGGGGGACTAGTGTCAGGTGTAAAGGGGGACTAGTGTCAGGTGTAAAAAGGGGGACTAAGTGTCAGGTGTAAAGGGGGACTAGTGTCTGGTGTAAAAGGGGGACTAGTGTCAGGTGTAAAGGGGGACTAGTGTCTGGTGTAAAGGGGGACTAGTGTCTGTGGTGTAAAGGGGGGACTAGTGTCAGGTGTAAAGGGGGACTAGTGTCAGGTGTAAAGGGGGACTAGTGTCAGGTGTAAAGGGGGGACTAGTGTCTGGTGTAACAGGGGGACTAGTGTCTGGTGTAAAGGGGGGGACTAGTGTCAGGTGTAACAGGGGGACTAGTGTCTGGTGTAAAGGGGGACTAGTGTCTGTAACAGGGGGACTAGTGTCAGGTGTAACAGGGGGACTAGTGTCAGGTGTAACAGGGGGTAAAGGGGGGACTAGTGTCTGGTGTAATGGGGGGACTAGTGTCTGGTGTAACAGGGGGGACTAGTGTCTGGTGTAAAGGGGGGACTAGTGTCTGGTGTAACGGGGGGGACTAGTGTCAGGTCAGGTGTAAAGGGGGACTAGTGTCTGGTGTAACGGGGGGGACTAGTGTCTGGTGTAACGGGGGGACTAGTGTCAGGTGTAACGGGGGGACTAGTGTCAGGTGTAACGGGGGGGGGAGTCAGGTGTCAGGGGGACTAGTGTAACGGGGGGACTAGTGTCAGGTGTAAAGGGGGACTAGTGTCAGGTGTAACAGGGGGACTAGTGTCTGGTGTGTAAAGGGGGACTAGTGTCTGGTGTAACAGGGGGACTAGTGTCTGGTGTAACAGGGGGACTAGTGTCAGGTGTAACAGGGGGACTAGTGTCTGGTGTAAAGGGGGACTAGTGTCTGGTGTAACAGGGGGACTAGTGTCAGGTGTAAAGGGGGACTAGTGTCAGGTGTAATGGGGGGACTAGTGTCTGGTGTAACGGGGGGACTAGTGTCAGGTCAGGTGTAAAGGGGGGGGGAGTGTCTGGTGTAACGGGGGGACTAGTGTCAGGTGTAACGGGGGGACTAGTGTCAGGTGTAACGGGGGGACTAGTGTCAGGTGTAAAGGGGGACTAGTGTCAGGTGTAACGGGGGGACTAGTGTCAGGTGTAAAGGGGGACTAGTGTCAGGTGTAACGGGGGACTAGTGTCAGGTGTAAACGGGGGGACTAGTGTCAGGTGTAACGGGGGGACTAGTGTCAGGTGTAACGGGGGGGACTAGTGTCAGGTGTAAAGGGGGGACTAGTGTCAGGTAACGTGTCAGGGTAACGGGGGGACTAGTGTCAGGTGTAACGGGGGACTAGTGTCAGGTGTAACGGGGGACTAGTGGGTGTAACGGGGGGACTAGTGTCAGGTGTAACGGGGGGACTAGTGTCAGGTGTAATGGGGACTAGTGTCAGGTGTGTAAAGGGGGACTAGTGTCAGGTGTAAAGGGGGACTAGTGTCAGGTGTAACAGGTACTAGTGTCGGGGTGTAAAGGGGGACTAGTGTCAGGTGTAACGAGATGGGCGATATGGCAAAAAAAATTGCCCTATTATGTCTGAATGCAAAGATGAAAACTGTGTGTTTATTAAAAAGTATTTCAGCTAAAAAGCTAAAACTTAAAACTACTGTACTGCAGTTTTCTTTTTAAAAAAGTGATTAATAAACTGTACATCTTAATATTAAAGCTACCATCTGTAGTTAGACTGCACAGGTAAGTCTGAACAAAGGCCCCATAAGAGGAGGTGGGAGGGGGATTAGGGTTCACATCTGACATCTACAGATGGTACCTTTAATATTAAGATGTACAGTTTATTAATCATTTTTTAAAAAGAAAACTTCAGTTACAGAATCAAATGGTGTTCATATAACACGGGTCGTCAGGAACCTTTTTGATTCAGAGAGCCATGAAAGCAAAATATTTGGGAATTTATTTCAATATAATATATTTAAGACTGAATTCAACTAAATGTGAGTATAATAAGCCTCTGCATTTATTCTTTTAAATAATGTTGTTATAATACTCACCATTAATGCGACTTCTACTTGATTTTTTTAAGATGTGAGAATGACATGGTCAATACAGCAGTACTCACACTCACATATTAAAGGAAGTGTCAGAATATACTGCATTTTTTCACACAACTACCTCTATTTTATATATGCATTTGCATTTTTCATTTTACGCATTAAATAAGCGACTGGGAAAATCCTCGCGGCTCCTGTGCTCTCATTCTCATTCGTCATCTTCAAGGGACAGAGGCAGATTAACGTAATGGCGGTAAAATATCTAAAGAGCCTCGTGCCTCTGCTTTGAGATGCTGTTTGAATTTGTATGAAGTACAATTGGTTGCAGAGTTACGGTAATAAAAAGTCCGCAACCGCGAGTCTGTCAGCGACGATAGCACCTGACGCTAAAGGACGACAAGGGAGAGTATTTTATGTTTTATCTGCGAGCCAGATGCAGTCATCAAAAGAGCCACACCTGGCAAACACAAAAAACTTACAATTTTGTCTTTAATAAAATAAAAATGTTTTAAGCCCAAATCTTAAACCAGTTTTCAAAAATGTTTTAAGTTGTATTTGTTTTTGTGTGACAGGAAAGAGTTTCCAGCAGCAAAGGGAAGCCATGAAACAAACGATAGAAGAAGATAAAGAGCCTGAGAAACCCGGTGTGTATCTCACTGGAACTTATTCAAATAATACTGGATTCAATGTCTTAAACTTTTCATTTTTTATTTGGTAGGGAAATTGTGGTGTGCGAAACAGAAGAAGAAGAAGAGGAAGAAAATGCTGTACAACATGCACAGGAACGATGGTAAACGACATTCTGAACTATATCATTTCTCTTTTCTGTGTTGCAAATCAGCCTGGATTGTTTTTACTTACATCTGCACTTTTGTTTAGTGTTTTCATTAAAGCAGCTCTAATGTGCTTGTGTCTTTCTATATAGTTATAATCTCTGACACCTGAGGATCATTATGTTACAATTTGCATATTTTAAATCGCAATATTGATCTAAAACGACTCAATAAAAGAAACAAATCCACTGACTTCTGCCCAATGGGAACTAAACATCATCACAACAAGGCGTCGCATGCTATCGGCGCCCCCTATGGATAACTGCACATCACACTAGCGAGTAACGGATTTTTTTTCCATTTTTTACCAAAATGATGACGCAAAGCTCCCCAATCCTCCATGTATCACTGATTAAGAAAATAAAATTGGAGAAGGAAGTAAGCTGAGAGCAGTGAAAACGGGGATTGATCAGCAAAATGGCGTCTTGAAAATAAGACATTAAAGATTAAACTCAAACATGAATCACTCCAAAAACAACTTCAGAGGCTCAACGAGAAGAAACGAATAGAACATGATTAAAAGCTCTGAAAAGTCAATTTTGCAGAATAGGTCTGATTAAAAAAGTTATCACCTGTTTGTCAGAAATATGTTTATTTTATATTGTGAATCTGTTCTGTCAATATACTCTTTCTATTAAGTCATTTTAGATCAATCGAGCTACTTAAAATGAACAAAATTGAAATGATGATCTAGACATAAATGCTACAGTTTATTCCTAATTACAAAAAGCCTATTATGTCTCAAATATTTTCTCTTGTTTATATTTTGTCTCAGATCTTGATAACGATGAGATCCTGACCTACGAGGAGATGGCTCTGTACCACCAGCCGGCGAACAGGAAGCGTCCGATCGCTCTGATTGGTCCGGCGAGCTGCGGTCAGAGCGAGCTGAGACAGAGGCTGCTCCACAACCATCCAGACAGATTCGCAGGAGCCGTGCCCCGTAAGAGATCAGCTTTTATTTATTTTATTTTACTCATTATTATTGCACAGATCTTGAGATATTTCATTGTTTTCTTCACAGACACAACGAGGAGCAGGCGTGACGGAGAGCTGAGCGGTCGGGATTACCATTTTGTGTCCAGACAAACCTTTGAGGCAGAACTAGCGGCGGGTAAGAGTAACTGCTGGTAAATTCCATTATAGCCGTAGCCCCCTTCTTTGTTTTGTACTGTGGTTCATATCTCTAAATATCTGTGTTCAGGAAAGTTGATTGAGTCTGGAGAGTTTGAGAAGAATCTTTATGGGACCAGCACAGACTCAGTTCGACAGGTCATCAACACCGGCAAGATCTGCGTGCTCTGTCTGCACACACAGGTCAGGAACAGGAGCTTAACTTGTCATTATGTAAGGTTTTTCACACTAGTGTTACTACACTCTGAGCAGCGTCTGTGTCTTTGACATTAAGTTGACGAAGGTGCAACCATAGACTATATAAAGAAGTGGATTAAGTGAGTGTGACGTCCCCCACAGCGTTCGGCTCCAGTCAAATGAAGCTCATCGAGGCTCGAGGAGGTGTAGCGGCCAGTTTGGAGCCGAGTTCCATATTTAGAATCCTGACAGTGAATATCATAGCAACCAAAGAGCCAATCAGGTGCGAGGCTGATGAAGGTAACGCCCCTGGTTTAGAAGGGAGTCAGCGCTAGCGGGAGTGACCTCAGGGAAAGAAAGCAGCAGATTTGTCCGTTATTAATGTTCATATCTTGGGTTATGGACATAATAGTGAAATAAAAACCACAGGATCATGTTGAGGGTTAATATGAACATTTAAGACCAACATGAGTATGACAGTAGCAGGTACAGAGAGAGAGAGACACAGTTTTTCAATGTAAAGTGAATTGGAGCCAGAATCAGTGAAGCCATTTCCTATGGACCTCCTTTACATCGACTCATCTAGTGACAGTGTGAAACGACCTTGAAGTACCGTAAAATTTCGGCCTATAAGCCGCTTCTTTTTTCCGAGGCTTTGAACCCTGTGGCTTATTTATAGATTTTACTGGCTAATGGCCAGCAGGGGGCACTCTCTGACAGTAAATGTAAAAGTGAGGCAGACGAGGGGAAAGATCATGCCCTGAAGAATTCACTAGTTTTGATTTTGAACCGTCATTTTGCTCATCATGAAAAACACACAAAGAAATGAAAATGATGCAACTTTTAAGTTAAAGGCATCGATCTGGCATCAAAGACGGAAATGGAGCTGCTGCTCGTGAGCTTGGCTTTAATGAACCGTTGGTGCGACGCTGGAGGCAGCAGCGGGAAGAACAGTGTAGTCAGTGTAACAAGAGGACAAAAGCTTTCAGAGGAAATAAAAGCAGATGTGTTGTTGGTGCTGTTTTATTTTCTAAACCTGCAGTGTGTTCATCTCGTGTTGACGCCGTGTTGGTGCCGTACTGCCGATTTTCAAGTACAGAAAAAAGCCTGTCTTCAGTTAAAACAAACAAAAAAACTTCCGTGTACAGTACCGTGTTTCTGTGTAAAACCTGCAGCTTATATTCAGGTGCGGCTTATATATGTACAAAATGTATTTTCTTTATTTAGCTGGTGTGGCTTTTATTCAGGTGCAGCTCTATAATCCGAAAATGACGGTACATTTTTAACAATATTTCACATGTTTCTAATCATGTTTCTTGTCCGTCTGCCCGCAGGCTCTGAAGGTGCTGAGGAATTCAGATTTAAAGCCTTACATCATCTTCATCGCTCCTCCCTCACAGGAGCGACTGCGCGCCCTGCTGGCGAAAGAGAACAAGAACCCGAAGGTACAAGACAGTGTGTTCAAGCTGTGTGAACTCCATGTGCATAAGCCTGTTTTTGTTCTGTTCATTTGGGGAGTTTCTGACCCTATGAAACAAATTGTGCACTCCATATTTAGACATTCTATTGTAACGTTCCTCTGGTGTAAAGAGACACGCCTAATCTCTTCCGGTTGTTTACTTTCTGAACACAAGGGGCGCTGTAGGTCGTAACCCACGCCAAAACAAGAGCAAACAGCAGCCTCAACTCACTCGAGTCTCCAAAACAGACCAGTAACTGACCAATACAACCTTCACATCAGCGTGTCGGCATAGCAACCAAGTATCACTTACACAAGCAGTTACAGCAACAACCACAGACTGTTTATATAAATGGACAGAGCTAACCTGCTAACCGCCATGTTCCAGACAGGAAGTGATCATGTGCGCATTTCCTGCACCATTGACTCAGGCTCCAATTCACTTTACACTGAAAAACTGGCCCCTCTCTCTGTCCCTGCTGCTGTCAGACTCGTCATTTTGGTCTTAAATGTTCGTATTAACCCTCTACATGATCCTGGGGTTTTTGTTTTGCTATTTTGTCCATAAATGAAGATACAGACAAATCAGGCGCCTTCTCTCCCCGAAGTCACTCCCTCTAGCATTAGCAAGTGCCCACTCCCTGCTAAACCAGTGGTGTGGGCGGGAGGGGCGTTACCTTCAACAGCCTCCCTCTGGATTGGCTCTTTGGTTGCTATGATACCCGCGGTCAGAACTCTGCTCTAAATTGGCCCTTTTAAATGAAGCCCCGATGAGCTTCATTTGGAGCTGAACTCACTTATTTCACTTATTCCACCTCTTTATACAATTTATGTTCACAACACATAAAGAGTTTCAACAAAAGGTGTCAACTCTGATCAAAACAAAATATGAGACCGTTACAGTATCATGAGCGGACGCCTCTGTTTTCTGTTTTGTTCCATGTTTAGCCCGAGGAGTTGAGGGACATCATAGAAAAAGCTCGGGAGATGGAGCAGAGCTGTGGACACCTGTTTGACGCCATCATCGTGAACACAGACCAGGACAAAGCCTACAACGAACTCCTCAGACTCATCAACAAACTGGACACGGAGCCGCAGTGGGTGCCCTGCTCCTGGCTACGCTAATGCTAATAATACCAATGCTAACAATACAGAAACGCCACAGGCTCCAGGTCTACACTGCAAACACAAAATATGTGAGTTAAAATGAATTGGATTTAAAATATTTAACTTGATTTGAGTAGTTTTTGACATTTTTTAGTTGGTAGGTCTACATTTTGAACATGTTTTGATGTATTTTTTTCATCTTTGTAGCTAAATCTATCCTTGGAGTATGACTTTTTGACTTTAGTTGACTAGGTACAATTTTCTTCCTTCACTGACAGATATCTGGTGTGAAATTAGAAAAAAAAAAGTACACTGGAAGTATTAACTGTCAAAAAATACTCAAAACAAGATTGATATTTTCAGTCATGTGGATATTTCCTTATTGCAGTGTAAACTGTTTCTATGTGGACTTCTATTCACCTTATTCTGGACGTTGCCATGTGCCCCACCTTTACCATTCAGGTTATATCATTTTCATAGACTGTATTTATAAATGGACATAGCTAACATGCTAGCTGCCGCGCTCCATCGACTCTGGCTCCAATCCACTTTACATTGAAAAACTGTGTCTCTCTCTGTACCTGCTGCTGTCAGACTCATTTTGGTCTTAAATGTTCGGATTAACCCTCTACACGATGACGCCTCCCAGAGAACTGATGCAGTATTGACTTGTTTGTGAACATTTTACACAAATCAATCTACTTTATGTCTTATTTTAGCGGCAAAACTTTTCTCAAATTCTTCATTAAAATAAATAAACTTCCTGCTACTGGAAATGCCAAAACAGCAGAAGTTTGTATTCGGAGCAGGTAGAAGTAAAGGGCCAGAAAAAGGTGAATAGATGTACAGCCTGTGGAGATACTGAGACACTTATTTCTGGATTTTAAACTGGACCTGTTTTACTGCTGCTGCACCACGTTAACAACACTTAAACACGACAATTTACTACAAACTTCACCACCACAAAATCACTGACAGGACGACTTCAGCTGCTCTCAACTGGACTGTGACTGGAGAGCACAGCAATGGGTTTTATGTTTTGTTTTCCCCCTTTTTTCATCTTTTTAAATATATTTTTAATCTCCTCTGGTCCCAGTAATTTGGCAGATTTTTAAGTCAGATGCCCTTCCTGTTGCTACCAACCATCTACATTTTTCTACTTAAAATATATATATTCAAGTATCATTCAACATAATTTATTTCTTCTTACTATTCCATTCTGTGTCTCCATTTTAAAAAAATCTAAATTCAGACTCGCAACTTTAAGCACTACTTTAAAGGTACGCTATGTAACTTTTCTGGTCTCCGTGGAGATATCTTTGCTTTACCTGTTTTACCAGTATCACATTAAACATATTTATCTTGCATGTATTCAACTGATACTTTATAAAACATGCATTTTTACTATGAGCAGGGTCGCCCTTCCACAAACCTGATTGGTGACGCGTCTTCTTAGCATCTTCATGGAGATGATTTTAATTTGAAACTGTGGAACATTCCAGGCAAAGCAGCAACATCACCACGGAGACAATCAGGGGGCGGATCCTCCCCCAGAAAAGTTTTACACTGCACCTTTAACAAAAACACTACACAGTTGTATTTGTGGCACTAGTGAGTATCTTAGACCACACGACTCTACTTTTCATTCATTATTCTGATCTTTTTAATCCTTTTTATGTTATTTTTTTATCCTAGGAACATTTCAGTTGTTCAAATTAAAGATATTAAAATAATTATGGAAATGTTTGTAAACTTCTAATTTACAGTTTTTATACAAATATGGCGGCAGGTCTGCGTCAGCCATGTGAAAAAGACTAAATGTGAACGGCACATATTTGAAATTTACTGAGATAATTACTTTTAATATGAAGAAAATGACACTACTTAATCCGTAGCAGCAGAGCTTTATCTGTGACTGGGCACTTCTTTCTACTGGACAAACTACTGTTAACCTACAACACACTCGACACACAGTTGTTTTAAGCTCCTGTATTATGCTATCATTTACTTTTATGTCATTATACCCTTGCCATAAGTTTTTTTGTTTTATTTTTTATTAATTGCAATCAGTCAATCGCAAATTTCCTTTACAAACAGCAAAATCTGGTCCTGAATGTTAAAATCTGCTAACACACCTCTGTATTTCTCCCAAGCAAATCTCATGGATGAGCTTTAAAGGTTTAGTGAGACAAAGCCTGATTTTTAAAGCAGAAGTTCCAAATCTCAACATGATTACAAAACCTAACATTCAGCAGTATTCTAAAAATGTCCTGGGCTTTTTAAAACATACCTGGAGTGTATTTTGTGTAACTAGACTCATTTTCATCATTGCAGAGCTTAAATTGGACTCACTATGTAGCATCCATCTGTTAGCAACGTGTTGCTAATAGTGGTTCTACTGATTAGCCATTTCAACATTGTCTATTCTCACCTTTGCCAGTAGAGGGAGTTCTGTCAAAGTGTAAGGTATATTTCCCAGAATAAAACATTGTCCATATATATCCACCATTTCAAACAATATAAACCTGTACAAATGTGTCAAAGTATTAAAAATGTTTGAGTATAGAATAATACGGGAGCTTTCTGAAGTGACTTTGGACTTCTGTCTTAGTAGATTGACAATTGGGCCCTGGAACCAAGAGGCCAAGAAAGTCGTAGGTTTTAGTTTTGTCCTTTTCAGCTCAAAAATGCTGATCTAATTCTAATGTATTTTAGTATGTGTGTGATTTTTGAGTGTAGAAACGAATGTGTGTGCGCCTGTTTATGAATACAGTTAAGTATTATTACTGAAGTAGGCCTGACCACTGTTATATCACTGTGTAGAGCATTTATATATTTGTAAAATGAAAAATAGATTATTATGAGAATGCACCAATAGGATAACTGGCTTTACTCCCTCATTATTAACCTCCTGGGCGTTGGTTGAGGAGATTCAGGGGGTCAAAGCTCGGTGGAATTATCTATTGAATGTAAATGTAATTGAAACCACTTTTTCTTGTCACTTGTTTTTGAGAGAATCAACTTTTTGTATGAGTATTCACCATAAATAAATAGATGATTCATAGAAAACCATTGTGACTCTTTTGTATTTGTTGATCCAGCAGCAAAATCCAGAAGATCCAGAAAAAAAAGACTTGAATTCATAATATTTCATCATGATTTGAGAAGATAAAACTCTTGGATTTAATTACAAACATTTTTAACAGGTTAAAAATTATTTGAAACAAAATCATCCAGAGGAGTTTGATTTTTATTTATGTCTTACATCAGTGGTGGTGGGAGATAAGAGATAAGAGTTCATACATAGTAGTTAGATAACTTATTCTAGGCTTAAGCCGATCTAATCAATACAAATAAAATATATAATAACAGAATTTGTAATGATTTTTAGTCATTTTAACTAAAGCAAGACAAGTTTATTTGTAACAATAATTCAAAGTGCTTTACGGAATAAGAAAGACATTAAAATCACAATACAACAAATCAAAACATAACTAATGATCATAAGATGAACATTAAAAGAGAAGAGGCAGAATAAAACCGTCCAGTCATATGCACAGAACAGAACTGTTTGAGCCTGGATTTAAACATTGTCAACTTAAATATTCCTTTTAGAGCTATTTTCAGGGCTTTTTGTATATGCAACTCCAGCTGGTGTCCACACGATGGCGCTGTTTTCTAGGTCTTTGACTCTGTTCAAGTCAGTGGAGTAAAACTCAAAAGAAAAACCTTGTGGAGTAGTGCGGGTCTGGTCATTGATGCAGAACAGTCCTGGGGTTTTGTCATTAACTGTTAGGCTTACAAATGCATCTTACCACCTCTTCAGTTAAATTTTAATCGTTTGGCCAAAACCACAAAACAATTCAAAGTTGAGACCTGCCTGTGCACGTTTTTTTGGTCTTAATTGTTCAACCTGCTCACTTTTATCGCCTTTGATCTCGTCTCTTTTCCGTTTACAACCTGTTCAAACACCAAAGAGCCATAATAACGAGAGAATTATAACAACGGATATATCGGGCTTTAGTTTTTAAGTTAAAAACGTGAATATACAAAAGACAAGTTACAATAAGTCGATAGTGTCGATAGCAAACCTCTACAATAATCCTCTGAATACGTTACTGTTAACGTCTGAACAAAACTATGTCTTTAAATAACTTTTTATTCCGACAAAAGAGATTATAGTTCTCTTGTTTTACTTAACTCTTTGGTTGCTTCGGTTTGATTCAAGGTGACGTCAGCCTCGTGAAAGATAGCTGGTTGTGATTGGCTGTTGGGGGCGTGACGTTTGTGTTTTGCCGTAGCTGATTGGCTCGTACGGCTGTCCATCAAACTCCCGGCCCCGGAGTCAGGTTGATGGAGCGCAGCGCACAGGGGAGAGGTAGAGGGACAGGGATGTAGCAGCGGACCGCGTGAATTTTCACTCAAATGGCGTCTGTTTTGTTTAGTTTCGGTCAACGTTTTTAAAAGCACATAACGGAAATAGTTTTTACGCCTGTTTTTGTGTTTTTTCACTCGCTTTACGGCGCGAGCTCGGTCTCCCTGACAACGCGACCAACTGAGCTCAGAAGTTTGGATCAAGTGTTTCACCTTTGCTCTGGAAAATGGACACACAAACCTCACTTTTCTAAGCAAAACTACTCTGGATTACACTTTAAAATGCCTTAATCTCGTTTTTACACAGATTTCATTTTGCATTTTCTCCCCAAAGTCTGAGTTTTTTGGGGAAACGGGACAAAGCGACACAACAGAAGGAGGTGGACTCTGGGGGAGCCGATGCCTGCTCCTCCTGCTGCTCCTCCTGATCCTCCTGCTCCTGCTCCTCCTGCACCTTTTGCACCTCCTGCAGCTCTTGTCCTGTCCCACCTGGAGTCTCTGTCCCGGGACACTGCCTGATCCGGGTCTTTATGGTGACTGTGTCCTGTGTGGTGCATCATGGATGTGACTCTATCTGAGATGTTGGGGGCTTTTATGGAGTCTCCCCTCGTGGTTTGGGTGAGTGCTCTTGTGTTTAGATCATTCACACCATTTGAACAACTAAACACATTAAAATGAAACCTTTTAGCACAAATATCCCACTCCAGACTCCAACCAGCCTGCATTTATGTTCAGATCACTTCCTGCAAAAGTTGTGTTTGTGGCTGAGTCAAATGCACTTGTGATCATGCTTCAGTGAACTCTGACCCTGCAGCTCAACAGGTTCATTATGTTTTTCATCTTTATTTACTGATATTATAAACAATTCAATCTCGTCTTTGCCACAAATGTTCTAAACCTCGACAAGATTCTCCACAAGTTCCACAGACAAAGTGTTACGTAGGAATGCAGAAAAATGCATAGATAAATGAAATGCATAAGTACATAATAATACAAAAGGTAAAGTGCACAGTACCAGGGGCTGTCCATAACATTTAAATCATCACATT
Organism: Periophthalmus modestus; assembly: GCA_019594935.1. Lineage (NCBI taxonomy): Eukaryota > Metazoa > Chordata > Actinopteri > Gobiiformes > Gobiidae > Periophthalmus > Periophthalmus modestus. The sequence goes on along the minus strand of JAIEZT010000068.1, from coordinate 29,211,690 downwards.
TTTAAGTTTTATAGCATCTTTTTTTCCATAAAACTTAGAGATGAGGAATAAAAGACAAAGTTCTTTATGAAATGTGAGGATGGTTTGGTGTTTAACATTCTCAGCTCATTTAAGCCTCCTGCAGCGACCGGAGGAACTGGACAGTGATTAGAAACAAAATCCACTTAAAACAGCCCAGAGGAGTGTTCATCATCACAGGAAAGTGAAACCCGCCTCTCCTCAGTGTCGTCCATTAGACACGGTTATAAATTCTAGTGTTTATAGAGTTTTTATTGAACCCACAGCTCTAACTCCAGGCAGAGGTCAGTGGGCAGGTCGTGAACTTCCAGTCTGTACGTGACCTGGTTTCAGTGACCTCCCTGTGTCTGTGTCCGGTCTTTGTTCAGCTTTAGTAAACAAAATTTACATCAAGAAACAGAAGACCTACAAACTCATAAATGACCAAATAAATCATGCAAAAATGAAGCATATTAAAGTTGCACTGCGTAACTTCTGATGTGTCCACCACCTGCTTTAAGCTTCTTTATCTTCATGGAGATAAGTCACGGTACAAATCAGGTCTGTGGAGAGGTAAAGATGCATGTTTTTTGAGCACGAAACCACCTGGAATTGAATGAATGTGAGATGGATGTTTTTAATACAAGGCAAGTGTCATTTCCACGGAGACAACCCTCCACCTGAAAAGCTGCATAGTGCACCTTTAAAAGATGAAGTTGATTAATGTTTCATAATAATATAATCATTTGAGCAGCAGTCAAAGTGAGGTCTACTTCCTCTAGTTGCAGTGCATTTGTTCACTTTACACTTTATCCTGTGTCTGTGTCCTCTGCTGTATGAATAATTTAATGATTACTTGCTTAAAAAGTGCGTTTAGAGCATTCAATGGAGATTTTTTATAAATTGTTTACTAACTTTTGAATAGTTAGCAAGGTAAGCAGTTATCAAAAATGTAGTAAATAAAAAACTGAAGAAGTTCTGTCACATCTGTACTGTCCCAGCTCAAGTCCTAGTCTTTGCTCTTCCCTCTGTTGGTCTCTGTATTTTCAATCAGAGGGTCTCATAGGATTTAAAGATCTGTTTGGTTTTGCCAAATGAAAGAGGTAAAGTTTGCAAAGCCCTCAATCTGCAGAGCGAGTGGGCTGCAGATCAGACTGCAGCAGCGCAGGAGCGCGGGGGGCAGGAGTGCGGGGCAGGAGCGCGGGGCAGGAGCACTGGGCAGGAGCGCGGGGCAGGAGCGCGGGGCAGGAGCGCGGGGCAGGAGCGCGGGGCAGGAGCACTGGGCAGGAGCGCGGGGCAGGAGCACTGGGCAGGAGCACTGGGCAGGAGCACTGGGCAGGAGCGCGGGGCAGGAGCGCGGGGCAGCAGCGCGGGGCAGGAGCACTGGGCAGGAGCGCGGGGCAGGAGCGCGGGGCAGGAGCGCGGGGCAGGAGCGCGGGGCAGGAGCACTGGGCAGGAGCGCGGGGCAGGAGCGCGGGGCAGCAGCGCGGGCAGGAGCACTGGGCAGGAGCGCGGGGCAGGAGCGCGGGGCAGGAGCGCGGGGCAGGAGCACTGGGCAGGAGCGCGGGGCAGGGGCGCGGGGCAGGAGCGCGGGGCAGGAGCGCGGGGCAGGAGCGCGGGGCAGGAGCGCGGGGCAGGAGCGCGGGGCAGGAGCACTGGGCAGGAGCGCGGGGCAGTGCCAGAGCTGAGTGGGACAGTCATCGCCACAAGCTATAAAGTGTTTGGGAAACAGAGGTTAGAAATGGAAAAAGATATTTAGTAACTCAGTTCTGAGTTTGACCCAGTTTGTCATTGAACCTACAACCCAACTTCTGGGCTAAAGTCACTAACATAAGACTCTTTGTAAATAGTGATACTGCATTAGTCTGATACAGCTGGAACTAGCGGACTTGTATGTGATTGTCTCCATTATCTGCACTGTACAGTCGGCCTGTGTGCATTACATACTTTGAAACGATAATAATAATATTGAAACTACACAAAAACTAAAAAGAAACACTAACCTGAGCAGCAAGAAAAGATGGCAGACTGAAGCTATAATTAGCCGTAGAAGTGACTCTGCAGCTCTAATCTTACTGTGTTACATCAAAAATGACAAAAATCTGACCATTTTAAAGAAGCTGGGCTCACGATAAATATTACCCCCAAAATGTTTGTTTCCATGTTTCATTTACTGAACGTTTAGTGGATATAGTGAGTATCGAGGCCTGTACACGTAAAACATGCAGCAAAAGACTCAACAACAAAGATAGTGCCACTATTAAATTAAAATGTCAAAATAGACCGTTTTTTAAATCAATATTACATTTTACTCAAATATTGTCGAGAATCCTGTACTCCGAGTATTTCAACCTTTATTTGCTAAAAAATCTATTTTTTGCACATCTGCTTTTGTTTGGTGTTGTTTAAGTGAAGCACTTTGTGAAGCTTGAGCTGGATTTTAAATGCCCTATAAAAATAAAATTGTATTGGACGACTGAAGTAATTGTTGGTGCGGCTGTATTTGTGTCACCTGACAGCGCTGCCCCCTGCTGCCCCGGGGTAGAGTGACCAAAGGCTCAATCTGCTCATCAATAAGTTGGTGAGGTGACAGTGCCAGTCTTTTTATCTGTTATGAACTTGTTATATTGCATTGGTTAATACTGACAGCTCCGATACCGATTCTGATACTGTGGTCTCCGATACGATTCTGATACTGTGGTCTCCGATACCGATTCTGATACTGTGGTGTTAAGTATCTGCCGTCTGATATGAGCCAAAGAAGAGTCTGAAATCTGCTTCTATTTCCTTAAACCAAAAATAACATAAGACAAAACTGATCCACGTGTTATTATGTGTTATTATTTATTCCACTAGTAGCTGCTAAAGATCTTTTGTGTGAATAAAACTTTATGAGATTAAATGCCTGGAAGCTGGTGTCTCATCCAGCTGTTTTTTTCTGACCAGTATCACTATCGGGGCGCCCCTCACATTGTCCTGTAAATTCTTATTGTTTTTGCATCTTTCATCAGGTGCGGACTCTCGGGCCTTTGGCGTCCGGCGAGGAGGCGGGGACAGAGGACAGAGTCAACATGTTTATGGAGCTGGTCGATGGAGTTTTTCTGCACAAAATCATGACACAAATGTAAGTAATGCCCCAGAAGGAATGACTAACCCTGAGTCAAGTTTAACAGTGTCGTTTTTTGGGGCATAAGACTCTGGGTGAGTGCTTTTTGGAGCGGTAACATGGCTAATCTAGTGCTTCCTGTCTGTGTGTCTGAGCAACCACATCCTGACAGAGCCACTTTCAGGTCGAGATGCCAGATGTGAGGCTGCAGGAGAGAAAGTGCCGCTGTACAGTCGGTGAACGGGTTTGACATGTGTGAAGTAGTAAAGTTTGGAGCTAAAGTTGGTAAAGGCTAAAGTTGCTCAGGCTATAAACACACACACAGGCTATATATGAACATTTTAAAAGGGAAATGTTATGCAAAAAGACTTTATGAGCTTTAAACCATGTTATAATGTTTAGCCTCATCGTTAACCCACTGTGTTTGGAGTTATTCATGCAAGAAAGATTCTGAGATTGAGATTACACAGACTTGTTGGAGTTTTTGATCTGCTTGGTACCATGATCTGAAGCCGTGAGCTTGGTTGGGCAGTGCTGCTGTTAAGTGCAATGTGTTTACACTCACATACTGTAAAGCACGTGTGTCAAACTCAAGGCCCGGGGGCCAAATATGGCCCGCCATGTCATTTTATGTGGTCCCGCGACAAGGTAAATTAAAGTGTATGTCTTAAAATGTCAGTTTGTCAGGAAATACACAGTTACACAGTCATATTTTTTCCATCCAAGCAAATTTGAGGGCAACCATTTTGCTGACGTGGCCCTTGGTGAAATTGACTTTGACAGCCCTGCTCTAAAGGGGTAAACGGGAATCGGCTCCTTAATTCTGAACTAGAGGTCAGTGGTTCAGTTACTGTCATCATGTAATTTTAGATTAATTAAATAAAATGTGAAACGTAATCCAAATATGTCATAGATTATATATTATAAATATTACTCAGTGTGGGACCAGCAGACACAAGCAGGAATTAATGAGTAAGCTGAAGATTTGCTATTTTTTGGTATTTATATGTAAAAAGACAGATTAAACTCACGATTTACAAGTTTAATCCGTGTTTATATAAATACATTGTTTCCTTGTACTTTTTTCTTCATAAATAATAGTTTTTGCATGAACTCCCTCTGCAGGTAAAGTGAGTGCAGTTTGTGTCAGATGTACAGTACACACACAGTGTCATAACCATGTTGAAAAGTCACTGATACAAGCAACAAGACAGGAGGCATCAACGTAGGGCCCAGGGGCTAATTTCAGCCCGGAAATACTGTCTGGGAGGCCCTAGAGGATTTGACAAAAAAAAACTGTCTGGATATGTTAATTAATGATACTACTACTACTATACTAAACTATCTGACTTTGATCGAACTGAAACCAGAGCTGCAAATCCAAATATAAATGATATTAAGCTTGATGGGCATCTGTATTATTATTGTTAATGTTGACATGTTTTTCTCATCCAAACACGCTGCACCGTTTACTGTGTGTTAACTTCTATATGACAAATTAATGTATATTCTAAAAGTGACTAAAACTTTGGTTCAAAACGTGTGAGTCATTTATCTCCTGCACATTTGACGAGCTCTAACTTCTTCTGGTTGTTGATGTTTAAATCGATCAGACCTGCGTTAACCCCTCATTGTCCAGACCAAATGTTCATATGTTACTCGGCTGAAACAGTTTTAATCCAGTGCCATTGTTCTCCTCGTTCAGATGTGGGCTGTTGTGACTGGAGCGTGATTAGGAAAGAGGAGGGTCAATGGAAAGTGGGTTACAGAGGAGGGGTGGGGGGTTAGCAGTAGTAGCAGTACCAGCTGAGTTGCCAAGTCTGCTTCTTTATAGCGACTTTGGGTTTCATTTTTTGGAAAGCTGTGAGTTGTGGGTTCTGTTTTCCAAAATAGTGTCTTATACCTGTGAAACATACAGAGACACATCAGTATAAACAGATTCAGAACAGGGTCATTTTTGTCCTGTCAATGGGACTCTCTTAGTATCGATACCTGCTCAGTATCTAGCAGAGTATCTAGTTTCGATACTAGTTTTAGTGTCGATTAGTGTCTGATTTTGATACTTTAGACAACCCTAATTGCAGTAGTGTGTGTGATGCCTTTACCTTTCACATTCAGCACCAATTTACAGTAAACTCTTAAATAAACTTGGTCTAAACCAGGAATAAATAAGTTATAAAACCACAAACGGACCAGAACAAACTAAAAATATCCAGCACCTTCTGTTTGACGTCCTTAGCAGTCCTAATGGCACTTTTGTGTAATAGTTTTATTGGATGTGCTGCTGCTGGGGCTTTAATCCTCTTCCCGCTGGTTCACTGTGCACTGGTTTCTCTCCAGTTTGAGTGAATTGATTTGATGTGACGTCATGACAGGCTCTCAGCGGGTCAGACAGGCCCCCGCTCACGTCCTCACCTCCCCTCAGACCCCTCCTCACCCCCTCACCTCCTCTCAGACCCCCTCCTCCCCTCTCCTCCTCTCCCCCCCCTCCTCCCCTCCCTCCTCTCAGACCCCCTCCTCCCCTCACCTCCTCTCAGACCCCCTCCTCCTCCCCCTCCTCCCCTCCCTCTCTCAGACCCCCTCCTCCCCTCCCCTCAGACCCCCCCTCCTCTCCTCTCAGACCCCCTCCCCCTCCTCCCCCCCTCACCTCCTCTCAGACCCCCTCCCTCCCTCCTCCTCTCAGAGACCCCCCTCACCTCCTCTCAGACCCCCTCCTCCCCCTCTCAGACCCCCTCCTCCCCTCCCCTCCTCTCAGACCCCCTCCTCACCTCCTCTCAGACCCCCTCCTCCCCTCTCCTCCTCTCAGACCCCCTCCTCCCCTCCTCTCAGACCCCCTCCTCACCTCCTCTCAGACCCCCTCCTCTCACCTCCCTCTCAGACCCCCTCCTCACTCTCCTCTCAGACCCCCTCCTCTCCTGTTGAAATGCTAATGAGTCTGACACAGGCCAAACACGCAGCAGCCCCTCTCCTTTTAAATCCTTCAGCTGAACAATAGTGGCCCCTAAATAGAGACACGGTTTGAGATGGGCGATTTACAGCCTGTCTGATCATATCCAAGTGGTGAAGTTGTTTTGAGGAAACGATAAGGTTACTTCGAGGATTGCACAATATAAAAGGCAGATTTCATTCATGAGTTTCTGGATTAAGTCTGACTCGGGCTGGTGTTGGGTTTGTTTCTTCAGTTACTGGTCAAACTGGGTCAAACAAAAAACTTAAGGCATGTGTATTTTGTGCTTTAATTTAACTGAAGTTATGTTAAAAAATATTTGAAATATCTTATATCATGCAGCACTAGAAACTGAAATAAGTTGCAGAAAAACTGATTAAATTTCCAAATTGTTCGAACAATCAGAAGGATTCATTTCTGTCAATGTCAGTGTCTATAGTGACACCTGCCCAATGATTTAAAGCTGCACTGTGTGACTTTTCTTGTGGTGAGGATCTGCTTGTCTCCACAGCCTTGACTGTATCTGAACAAATATAACACCTCTCCACAGATCTGACCTGTAACTTGTCCTTGCAGCGTCACTTGCTTGTCACCATGGAGATGAGTTCAATACAATACTAAAGCTGTAACATCTATGGAGACAAAGCTTCACTGTGTAACTTTTCTGATGGACAGCCCACTACCTGCTTAACGTGAAGTGACTTTTTCACTTTGATTAAATGTGTGAAATGAGAGTTGGAAAGGCCCCTAAGCTTTTGTAAAATAACTGAATTAAATGCCAAACTTAATACATGTTTGTTTTTTGATTGTCTCCATAGCGACCCAAGCCCCACCCACCAGAGACTGAGCAAAAACGTGAACAACGACGTGGCTCTGCGGCTCCACAACCTCACGGTGCTGGTGCGACACATCAGGACCTACTACCAGGTAAACTCAAAGTACAGGGGGAGTGTGGGCACAGCCTCACACCACAGTGCGACGAAGGCTCTGGGTAAACGAGGGGCCGAGGAGGAGGAGTCCGCAGCAGTAAACCTCCCTCCCTCAGACGAGCTGCTCTGTTTTTAGTGCACTTAGAAATGACAATGAGAAGAAATATTACCGTACAGTTGCATCTCAAATCTTACAAACCTGCCCTGTGTCTGGGCGTGGGTGGTGTATCGGTTCTAGTATCTGTCTCGGCCGATATCGATGGATCTTTGACCATATCAGTTAGAGACGAGCCGATATTTGGACTTTTTAGCATATTGGCTATTCGCGTTAAATCTCCAGCATTTTGTTTCTAAAATACAGACAAAGCTTTATATTAACATTTGAATACAAAGTGATACATGCACAAAACCTGACTGCACTAATTTGGGGAAAATAATATCCATCTTGCTAATAATATCAAACCAATATTTGATTTTTTTTTTTTAGTGTTGCCCCAGTCTGTATGTGCCCATGTGTCATCTCCAGTTTGTCCTGCATCAGATTTGAGTAACAAAGGAGATGGAAGGAAATACAACAGATCAGAACATAAATAATCATAAAACTAACATTAAAAGGAAGACAGAATAAAGAGTCATATGCACAGACAAGCACAACCGTTTATCTGTCTGTATTTTTACACAAACATGTAACAAGTTCATTTATATCACAGACAAATACATTTTGCTATAATTTTTACAAAAGTGAAAAGTTCCTTTCTCAGCTTTACTTCAAAAAAGCTAAATATCTTTATCTGCAAATATCAGCTATCGGCCACAGCAGCTCAAAAAACAAAAAACCCACATGGGCCGATCCCTAACTGTGATGTTGCTTTTTATACAGCCAACATCATTTCATTTATCTGTGTAAACCCTCAGTCGTGCAGGTCTCATCCATAGCAAAAGACGAAGTTCAAATCTGTCTTCTTCAAACCGCTTCTTCATGAACTGAAGACGAGACTTGGATGAGCAGTGAAACGTCTTCACTCCTACAACGATTTGTCCAGTTGACAGATTTGAACTTCGTCTTCTGCTATCATTTCATTTAAGTAAAAAAAACTGCTATTAGACCTGCCACGATATCAAATTATGAAGCTTGATATATCACTACAGAGAAATATCGCAATAAACGATAACATCGAAACTGCTTTATGTCACTGATTAAGACTGAAATAATCCAAGATCATCTCAGTGAACCATTTTAAATCGACTGTTTCATTAAAAGACATGAGTTGTGACAAATAATCACCAATAATGAGCCATAAAAGAGACTTGTTCACACCTCCACAGAACAAATCGTATCACACTACAACAAAAATACCCCAAATCTGCCCAGTTTTACAAAGAAAAAGTCCTCGTGATAAATACTGAGCCCCAAAATATATAGTTCCAGCTTCATCTTCTGAAGTGGATACAGTGATTATGATGAGGGCCCTGCTGCTGTATTAATTGCATTTGTTTATAACCCAGAAGATCTCCGTGTGATGGTCAGAATGGACAGATACTGTTCTTGTGTCTCTGATGATTTGATGTTGATGTTTAGTCTCTCATCTTGCACTTATCTTGTTTCCGTTTATTTCCACTGCCCCCGTGTTTCGTGGAGGCCTTGTCCCTCTTGGGTCTTACACTTACAGATAGTTGTTGCTTTATGCTCAGCTGATGTCTTGTGCCTGGAGCTGAGTGTATCTGCTGTGATTTTTACAGTATCATGTGTGAATCTTCTGACAAGGTTCCCTCTTCTTCCATATCTACAAATATGAACAAACATATACTAGTCTATAAATGCTCCTGTGGCACAGACAGTGTAAAGAAGTGATGTCGCCCACAGCGTTCAGCTCCAAATGAAGCTCATCGAGGCTGGAGCAGGTAAAGGGGTGAATTTAGAGCAGAGTTGGATATTATGAATTTCGACAAAGTGTCATAGCAACCGAAGAGCCAATCCGAACTGACGCTGTTGAAGGTAACGGCTCTTCCTGCCCACGGCGCTGGTTTAACAGGGAGCGGGCACTTAGTAACACTGTCAATCAAACCTGTTGCTAACGCTAACAGGAGCGACCTCGGGAAAGAAGGACCTGTGTGTCTGTTATTAATGTTCAGATGTTGATTTACAGACACAATAGTGAAATAAAAACCCCAGGATCATGTAGAGCAGGGGTCTCAAACTCAAATTAGCTGGGGGCCGCTGGAGGCAGAGTCGGGGTGAGGCTGGGCCGCACCCCCCCCCCCCCCCCCCCCAAAAAAAAATATATTTACAGTATAGTATTTGGCGTCTTTCTATAATACTGTGCTCATTTTTTTTTTTTTAATCTACGAAGGTTTGAACTTTGAGAGTGTTTAAAAAAGAGAGAAATATGAGAAAATGTTAAAGCTTGTCTGACGGTGCGACCCTATAATTGGTCCGGGTTACCGGGGACTGTTATTGCCGATGGACCGGTGCCACTATGTGACTGCAGACTATCTCCCAGTCCCATTTCAGCACGAAGGCAGAGGAGCACCCGTCGTTGGCCGGGCACTTTGAACAGCACTTCGAAGTTTGAAACTGTGCATGAGGCGAATTGGGACACGGCCAATGACCGACAAATAACGGTGCGACGCTATAACTGGTCCGGGTTACCGGGGACTGTTATTGCAGATGCACAGGTGCCACTATGTGACCGCAGACACAGGAGGAGCACTGAGCTCTTTACTTTTCTTTTATACCACCACATAACCATCACTTTGATTTATTTTGTCAGAGAGAGACCTCATATGAACTCTCTAAGTGCCATTGACGTGCGTGTGTAAATATATGAATATATTTATGTACATTTATATACGTGTAATATCCCACTGAACAGCGTTGTGTTGTGAACGCAACGCGCTCGGACGAATGTGGCGTGTGCTCAATAGAAACGAGGCACCAGGCACAGAATATAACACTCCATGGCAGCGCTACAGTAACTTTCACTCAATGAGAAATGTTTCTCTGCATCAAACCGATGTCCCGCCCCCAGAGCCATATACCCCACCGTGATTGGTAGATTCGTTCAGCTCCGCACACAACACTGTAAAGTGCCACACATGTCAAACTCGCCGCATTAACATTAAAGTTTCATATCAAGGCGGGGGCCGCAAACTACAGGCCCGAGGGCCGCAATTGGCCCGCGGGCCGCGAGTCTGAGACCCCTGATGTAGAGGGTTAATACGAACATTTAAGACCAAAATGAGTCTGACAGCAGCAGGTACAGAGAGAGACACAGTTTATATGTAAATGTTCATGTCCTGCATTTATATAAACAGTGTATGTCCTATATTTAATAATCTAATATAGATGACAGCGTGATCACTGATGAGACTGCCTGATGCATGTACTTCATGGATGTCTATGGTGGAGTGTTCAGCAGTTTCCATGGTGACACAATGTGCATATGAGCAAACACAGCCAAAAAAGTTGTAGCATAGTTTGAAAACTCTAAGAAAAAAAAACCCAAAATGATTTAAATGGCACATTTTCAGGAGCCTGTGATCAGTCTCTGAAAAGACTCACTGAAAAGCTGTTGGGGGTACTACATGCATGTCTATGGCAGAATGTTCAGCATTTTCCTTGATGACACAGTGTACATATTAGCAAACATGACCAAAAAAGTTGTATAAGAGTCTGAAAACTCTAAGAAAAAAAAAAGGATTTAAACAGCACATTTTCATGACTGTGTTATGTAATGTGACCACCCAATAGGAGCTTGCTCTGATTATATCTGCCCTAATCTAGTATTTGGCACAAAAATGAGCCCGTGCAGTAGATTTTTTTAGTTGTAGCTCTTCGTAGCCTCTGGTTTGTCCCTGCTCCACCCGTCTCAGTTATGTGGCTGTGTGGCTCAGTACATGCAGTTGTTGTTATTTGATATTTGGTCTGTAAATGGTGACAGATTGTGTGTTAAGTTTGCCGTAGCTCTGAATGTCGCACACTTCAGGTCCGGAGGTCAGATCTGATTGCACTGAGCGTTACCAGCAGCAATAAAACAGATTAGATGCACCAGTTTGAGTAATCAAAGTTAAACAGGGCAATCGTATAACTGTCTATAAAGTGTCACCATTTTACTTTAAGGCCCTATATACATGAAAATGACTCCTGACAGCTTTAAGTCATGGTACCTGGAGTTGTGTTTTGTTTCTTTCACATGTTTGAGTAACACTTTATTATTAGTCTGTAACATCTGCTCTGTTCCACCTTGTGATGTCATCAAGTGGTATTTTTCAACAGGTTTTAACAGCTCCTTTTACCTTTAGTTCAGTACAGATTGAAAACTCGAGGTCTGAAATGATCCAAATGATTCTAGTGAAGGTGTGTGGACTTTAAAAACACAGTGGAGCACTTTCTGTATTACGGCATGACATCACAAGGTGGAACAGCGTGTTTTCTGTTTGAGAGAAGACCTCAGCCTAAATCTGCAGGTTTGTGTGTTAAACATGTGTGAATGAAACAAAACACAACTCCAGGTCTGTGTGTGAGGAAACCACAACAGTGATCGATAACTTAGATCAGGAAATAGTGTAATATGGTTCCTTTAAAGTTGTCTATGAATTTGAATATTTTTTACAACCAAAATTCCCAATAAATGAGCTTCTAGTTGTTCCCTCGAGTTTGCTTTTCGGGTCATAGTTCTTGTTTATGTTTTCAATCTAAAATTGAATCCAAATAAGTAAAAGTGGCGATATCTCTTAAGTAATATCTAATGTGTTTTGGTGAATTCATGGCCTCCAGAATTTGAATTTTGAGTTTACCTCTGAGCCCTTTATAAGAAGCTGCAAAAATAGTAGAATGAAAATAAACGGATCAGAAAATGCACCAACTGAGCTGCTGTGGAAAATGCCATCTGATTACTGATTACTGTTACTAGTTTCTGAGTTGTTTTCAGGAACTATACCTTTACTCCTGCGCAAGTATTGTATTTTATAGTATAATAGTACTCCTGGAGTTTGTTACGCTGTTATGTCCATCCATTAACATATAAAACCGTCTTCAGTTCTGGTCAGATTCCTGCTGGACAAAGCCTTATATCTGTCTGAAGGAGGCGCTAACTACACTTTCTGTTTGTTGGCTAGCTCTGTTGTGCTACTGTAAGTGTGCATTGTGCTTGAGTCCTACTTCGCATAATCATTCAAGCCCCTAATGAGTGATTTCACACCTACAGCAGCCTGTTCTGTCCAGTTGACAGATTTTGTATTTTTCTTTCACTATGGCTCAGACACAGATGTTATGTTCTGACAGGTACTTTCACTCTTGACTACTTTGTCTTTATCTTTTATTTACTACTACTTGACTATTTTAGTAGTATTTTCCCCTAATACTTTTTTTATTTACATATTTCACTATTTTGAAGTTCTAACTTTGAAGTAACAGTACTCTTGCGTAACTCTACCCACCCTAGGCTTTTCTAGTAAAGATAAACATTTACATCAGATTAACTCAGTACTAAAACATCATGATTAAACATTTCCACAACAGACGATAATACATTATATAAGTAGCTTTGGCTCGTCCCAGACACTGTAAAACCACACGGGCCCAGTCTATAGAGGGCACACGCTCTGAAGTGGGTCAGTCCGGACACGATGGGGTTAATCTGACCGTGATGGTTAATCTGTAACATTCAGAAGCGTGACCTCATCCGCACGCGCTCGTAGTACACTCCTGGGCTTTCTTTGTGATTCATAGGGAACCTTGAAAACATCTCAGAAAAGACTTTGAAGGATTAAGGGGCTGTAGTAAGAAGAATAGATGAAGAATAGAAGAATAGATTTGTTAACTAAAGACATGCTCTGTTCATTCATAAATTCACTAAAATTGGGCACTGATATTGACAAAAATTGTGGGACCTTGTGCAAAAATAACTATGTAGAAGCAGCCTACTAGTAAACGGCTTATTCATGAGAAACAAGAGATTAAAGGGCTCGTATTACTCTATTTTCTGATCTCTGTTCTAATCTAGTTTCCTCGTCTCAAACAGACCTGGAGTTGTGTTTGTTTCATTCATGTTTAACACACAAACCTGCAGATTTAGACCGAGTTCTTCTCTCAAATAGCGGAGCACTTCCTGTATCAGCACATGACATCACAAGGTGGAAGAGAGTGTTTTCAGTGTTTTTAAACTCCACACACCTTCACTAGTATCATTTGGATGATTTCAACCCTGGAATTGCCAATCTCTACTGAACTAAACACTTTTTTTTAAAATGAGGAATATTTTGCTCAAAAATATTAACAGTAAATCATTTGTATAGATAAATACACAAATTAAAGGACCTATATTACACAAAACTGACTCTTTAAACCATGTTATAATACTGTTACCTCCTCAAAAACAGACCTACAGTTGTTTACTTTCATTTACTCATACACATACATGTGTAACCCTTTTGTAATGGTCAGAGTACATCTCCAAAGCTCAAAATGCTCTTTTCCACCTTGTGATGTCATGTAGTGGTAGTTTTCAACCCTTTCTTTTTTATGGTTCAGTAGAGATTGACAATGCCAGGGATAAAATCATCCAAATGATTCTAGTGAAGCTGTATTTAAAAACATATTGGAGCACTTCCTGTGTTACCTCATGACGTTTGAGAGAAGAACTCAGCCTAAATCTGCAGCGTTTGTGTTAAACATGTGTGAAAGAAACAAAACACAGCTCCAGCTCTGTGACGAGGGAACATCAGAACAGAGATCAGTAAACGGTGTAATATGGGCCCTTTAAATCTAGTTGATAAAGCTATTTGCGTTTTTGCACCTCTGATGTGTGCAATATTTAAATTTTATGCCTTGATCATTTTATGTTTTAACATTTGTATATCTGCTCTTGCTGAATAAAAAATTGACAAAATGTAGTTGGGTCTTGGGTTCATAAACGGCGAGTGACACATCCCCACAGACGTCATCATGGCTGCCGCAGATAACAGAGTCAGATGTAGGTCTATAACCAGCGCTGCCATAATGTGATTCAGAGGACCTGCATTTCACCC
>JAIEZT010000068.1:29065182-29192682 GCA_019594935.1 Periophthalmus modestus | reverse complement strand
AGTGGACCAAACCAGGACTGAAAGTGGACCAAACCAGGACTGAAACTGGACCAAACCAGGACTGAAAGTGGATCAAACCAGGACTGAAAGTGGACCAAACCAGGACTGAAACTGGACCAAACCAGGACTGAAACTGGACCAAACCAGGACTGAAACTGGACCAAACCAGGACTGGACCAAACCAGGACTGAAACTGGACCAAACCAGGACTGAAAGTGGACCAAACCAGGACTGAAAGTGGATCAAACCAGGACTGAAACTGGACCAAACCAGGACTGAAACTGGACCAAACCAGGACTGAAACTGGACTAAACCAGCACTGAAAGTGGACCAAACCAGGACTGAAAGTGAACCAAAAAAAAAGGAAAAAAAGAAAAACTGCTTAAACAGGACTGACCCTGGACTCAACCAAGTCTTAACCAGGACTAAACTCGGTCTAAAAGCAGGTCTAATCCCAGACTAAACGTTGCCATTTTCCTGTCATAGACATCTGCTGCTCGGCACCATGTTTTATTCAGTAGTTCTGTGTTTGTGTGTCTCTGAACTGAAGTCTCGTGTTACTGTTCTTTATGGAGGCAGTGAAACCGAATCTGGACCTGAACTGGACCAGTTGGAAACCAGCGGCTCGTTTGTGACCGGTGTAAAAGGAGAGGACGTTATGAGCCCAGTGACACAATGGCGATCTGCCTCATTACGAAGGCCATAAACTTACACTAACTTACACAGGGCTGTTTGTGTGGACTGAGGGCTGAGGGAAGAGTTACCCAGACAATTTCACTCAAACGGCAATGAATTTGATACCTGCGGGTCCACGTCAGCTGTCAGGACTACTACGAAAGCATCAAATCAGCCTGCTACTTTTTACCCATCACCTCAAACATGCCAAGCCACTTTACTTCTACATGATTTAAAACAAAGTTGTACCAAAGTACAAAAAGAAAAACGGAACACAGCACAAAGATGGAAAAACAACAACCAAACATTTTCAACAAGACAATAGTAAAATACAACACTAGTTAAAGCCACATCATAGAGTCTTTCACCGAGTTTTAAATGATCTGTAGATGTGGCGTTCTTTACATGGATCAAGAGCTCAGCCAAAGTTTCAGGGCTATGACGGAGAAGACTCTGTCGCCTTTTTGAGACGGGATGGAGGAAGTGCACTGAGGTCGATGAACCTGAGCCTGAGAACAGAACCAGGAGATCAGACGGGTAACGTGGGGCAGAATCATTAACGGATTTAAAGAGCTATAAAGACAAATGTGGTCTCTTTTTTGGTACCTGTCAAAAATCTGACTGCCACATTTTAGACGAGCTGTAATGTGCCGATGCTGGTGTTTGGGAGACCCACATATAAACATAATTAAAACACAGGGTGTCCATAAAGTCTCTTTACAACTTAAAACATGTATTCCAAAGGCAGTAGATCAGATCTCTTAATCAGACTTATGTTGTACTCAGTGAGTACTGATAACCGCTTTAAGCAGATACAGGATTTCACTGTTGTTTGATTTAAATGTGGGAGATATAGAATAAATAATATTACAATGACAACAAATATATCTCCACTGCTGCTCCGTAGTTGTTTTTGGGCCTGTGTCGAAATCCACTTTGTCTTTGTATTATTTTAGTAAATTGGCCACATTCTTGACCACATGTAGAGCCTCAAACAAAGCTGCGGCCAAATTAAACCTTTGCTTCTCTGCTGTCTGAAGCCCTCAGAGAGATTACACTCTGACACAAAGTAATGCTAACCTGAGTCTTTCTTACATGGGGACCTGGCTGCAAGCTTTTGGAAAAATAAATATCCACAGCGTTCAGCTCCAAAGCTCATCGAAGCGGGTCTGGGGGTGAATGTGGAGCCCACTTCCATGTTAGGAATTCCAACCATGAGTATCATAGCAACCAAAGAGCCAATCCGGAGCGAGGCTGTTGAAGGTAACGCCCCTTCCTGCCACTGGTTTAGCACGGAGTGGGCACTTTGCAACGCTGTCAATCAAACCTGTTGCTAACGCTAGCAGGAGCGACCTCGGGGAAAGAAGGACCTGATGTGTCTGTTATTAATGTTCATATGTTGATTTACAGACACAGACGTGAAATAAAAACCCCAGGATCATGTAGAGGGTTAATACGAACATTTAAGACCAAAATGAGTCTGACAGCAGCAGGTACAGAGAGAGACATAGTTTTTCAATAGAAAGTGAATTGGAGCCAGAGTCAATGGAGCTTTAAGAGTGCCCATGATCACTTTCTATTTGGAATACAGCTCCTAGCAGGTTAGTGATGTCCTTTTATATATCCAGCCTATTATTTCAGTACATATTTATAGAAATCTAAACTACAGGTACGACGAGATAAGATTTTTCTATTTTCTTTATTTTTTGATAACTGTGCCAACTGATTGCGATATATTGTGTTGCTCTGTTGGTCGTCATTTTAATGCAAAGTTCTTATTTGGATAAATTTGCACAAATTGATCCAATGGTCCAATCATATTATCCAAAGTTCAAACCTGTTTTTCAGTTGAGCGCAGAGGGTCATGAAGCGGCTCTCCTCCCTTTCCTCTGCTCCTTTGTGCCTCGTTTATTTAGCTGCTGTTTCCTGTGACTGAATCAAATCACCATAAGTCCCTCATCACAGGACGGTTCGGTCTGATGGACCCAGAGAGAACCTGTTATGGGCTGGAAAAGGGCTCGGTTTATTTTCCTGGATGGGACCTGGTTTAGTCCCAGTTTAGTCCTGCTTTAGTTCAGGTGTAGTCCTGGTTTAGTCCTGGTTTAGTCCTGGTTTAGTCCTGGTTTAGACCTGGTTTAGACCTGGTTTAGACCTGGTTTAGTCCTGGTTTAGACCTGGTTTAGTCCTGGTTTAGTCCTGGTTTAGACCTGGTTTAGTCCTGGTTTAGACCTGGTTTAGTCCTGGTTTTTAGTCCTGGTTTTATCCTGGTTTAGTCCTGGTTTTAGACCTTTTAGACCTTTTAGTCCTGGTTTAGGAGTCCTGTAGTCCTGGTTTAGTCCTGGTTTAGACCTGGTTTCGTCCTGGTTTAGTCCTGGTTTAGACCTTTAGGCCTGGTTTAGGCCTGGTTTAGTCCTGGTTTAGACCTGGTTTAGTCCTGGTTTAGACCTGCTTTAGTCCTGCTTTAGTCCTCGTTTAGACCTGCTTTAGACCTGCTTTAGTCCTGCTATAGTCCTGCTTTAGACCTGCTTTAGACCTGCTTTAGTCCTGCTTTAGTCCTGCTTTAGACCTGCTTTAGACCTGCTTTAGACCTGCTTTAGACCTGGTCCTGCTATAGTCAGGTGTGCTTGACCTAGGGACCTGTACAGTTTAGACCGGTTGCTTCTAGTCCTCAGGCTGTTAGTTGGCTCAGCCAGACTTTAGAGCTCAGCTTTAGGCCCACTGCTGTTGTAGACTTGATTTAGACCTTCAACATGTTTTTAACTTCACAAAGTGTTTAGCTGGTCAGGTGTGCAGTGACCGCAGTGAGGGTCGCTATATTTTTCCGTTGTGGTGAGTTTGTCAGTCAATCTACGTTCCTCTTTGGTCCTGCATGCGGGACAAGATCGCGGTTCTACTCCTCAGTCACACGGGAGGGGCTGTAGAGCCGCTGCTCCTTCACGTTGAGAGGAACCAGCTGAGGTGGCTCGGCATCTGCTGTCTCTCAGGCTGTTTCCTGTTGGCTCAGAGCCCAGACTCAGGGAGGAGCTCAGGTCTGGCCCACTGCTGTGTGTGGACTGTCTGGGGTGAGGGAAGTTTTTCCTTAACTGCTCAACACCCGGCCCCGGATAAGCTTCACATGGATGGAGTGTAAGCTGTATGTGTCCAGGTCACATGTCTGTAACAAGCTGCCAGTGCACAAGTGTTTCACACTTTAACATGAACTTGAATCACTGTTTCACTGTTTGTACTAGAGCTATGCAAAGTAGTAACTAATGAGACCAACTGAAGCTACGCTCTGGGTATCAGCTGTGGGGCAACATAACAAAGTAAAAGTAGTAAAGTACTGGACTTAAGTAAATACAAATACCTAAAATGTATACTTAAGTGCAGTTTACAGTGGATACTTTTTATTTTTACTTCACTACATTTGAGAGCAGGTATCTGTACCACTCCACATTTTTAAACTGGACTGAACAGTAAAAGTATTTTTTTTTTTTTTTTTTTTAGAGACCTGCTGAAATGGCTTAGGGTTTAATTTTAACATCTTCATAGTTTGGCCTAAACAAAAATATTCAAAGAAAAACAGCTGGGAATAAAATCTAAATTACATTGTTTCTATTGAACAAAATTCAGCTCAAATCTTTATCAAGATCACTACATTTGAAGCTTTATTAGATCTTAAAATCTGCACAAAATACTTTTACTTTTTACTCTTTAAGTATGTTTTTAAACAAGTACTTTAATACTTTTACTTAAGTAGATTTGGTCACGTGATACTTTTACTTGAGTATTTTTTTGCTCCAGTATCTGTACTTTTGCTTAAGTAGTAGTTGAAGTTATTGAGTACTTCTTCCACCACAGATAAATGTCTTACTGTACTTATGTTCCTGGTTTATGTATTAGTAAAGCAGTTCAAAGGTCACAGCCGACAGTGAGAGTGGGCAGGTTATAATAGTTGAGCATAGTTGACTTACAAAACACTCAAATACGTGATTGAAATACGTGAATACCATGTGACCACTTACTGTTGTTGTGTCTCTGGGCAAGACGGGCATAAAAGTCTGACTCAGAGTCTGATTGTCATTATTTTTTCACATTGTGTTGTATTAAACTTGATTTTTTTCTTCTGTTACAGGAGACATTGCAGCAGTTAATAGTGATGCCTCTACCCAACATCCTTTGCATCGCTAAGGATCCAATATCAGGTAAACATGGCCGAATTCTCACATAATAAACACACGCAGTGATAATCATTTTGCTGATCATCATTAAAAAAAACGCAGGGTTGTGTTTTCTCTCTTTTGTAACTGCATCTTTCCTTAAAGGTGCTGATTCTCTCCATGGAGATGTTATTTTTTTGCCTACATTTTCCACAGTATGACATTAAACTTGTCTGTCTCCACGGAGCCAAGCAGGTGATGAAACCAGTTACAGGTCAGATCTATGGAGGGGCAAATCCACTCACAGTAAAACACATTCATTGTACTTCTTTGCAGCTGTAATTGAATAGATGGTTGACAAGTTTAATGCCATACTGTGGAACAATCCTGGTAAAGCAATTACATTTCCAGGGGGACACTCCACCGGACCCTCCACTCCAAAAGTTTCCTGGTGTATCTTTAATATAGAGATGTTTATATAACCTGCCATAATGATCACATTCATTCAATGAGTTATGCAGGATAAGCACTTCTGGTACAAGGAGAAGTGTGTGACACAGTAACAGGTCAAGGAAACGGCTGGTTTTGTGTTTTGAATGTGACAGACAGCTGGTGTATTGTTAAATGTTCTGCTCTTAAGGCCATTTGAAATAAATAGCTGAACATAATCATTAAGGTTAAGGCATTACAGTAAATGTGTCATATGCCTCAGAGAAGCTCAACTGTGCTGATGTTACAGAAAACAAGAGTAATGTTGTGTTCTAGTCAGCAGTTCAAGAGGCTTAAGTGATGCTTCGAACTCTGGGGATTTTCTGATCTCAAGAATTAAACTAGCTTGGGCAGTTTTCCAGCAGTAATTCTGGAAATGGACCAGGACTTAATATGAACTCAACTGGTACTGAAAGAGAACTGAAACAGGACTAAAAGAGGACTGAAACAGGCCTAAAAGAGGACTGAAACAGGACTAAAACTGGACTAAAAGAGGACTGAAAGAGGACTGAAACAGGGCTAAAAGAGGACTGACACAGGGCTAAAAGAGGACTGAAACAGGGCTAAAAGAGGACTGAAACAGGGCTAAAAGAGGACTGAAACAGGGCTGAAAGAGGACTGAAACGGGGCTAAAAGAGGACTGAAACGGGGCTAAAAGAGGACTGAAACGGGGCTAACAGAGGACTGAAACGGGGCTAAAAGAGGACTGAAACAGGGCTAAAGCACGGCTAAAGCAGGACTAATACAGGACTAATACAGGACTAAAGCAGGACTAAAGCAGGACTAAAGCAGGACTAAAGCAGGACTAAAGCTGGACTAAAGCAGGACTAAAGCAGGACTAAAGCAGGACTAAAGCAGGACTAAAGCAAGACTAAAGCAGGACTAAAGCAGGACTAAAGCAGGACTAAAGCTGGACTAAAGCTGGACTAAAGCTGGACTAAAGCTGGACTAAAGCTGGACTAAAGCAGGACTAAAGCAGGACTAAAGCAGGACTAAAGCAGGACTAAAGCAGGACCGAAACCCGGACAGAAACCCGGACTAGACCCAGACTACACTTAACCTGAACTACCAGCACTTAACCAGCACTTAACCCCAACATAACCTCAAATTTGTTAATATTTTTCTTCAGTATATTTAACTGCATTGTTCAGTGACATTAGTGTTCCTTGTGATATATTTAACACTCTACCCACATATTAAGTTAACGGGGACAATTTAAAACCACTTTTATTGTTCATATTTAGGTGGCTCCATTGGTTGAGGGCAGTACATGTGTAACAGTAGTTTATTGATGCCTTGAGGTTTGACACTCCATCTGAATGAACCATTTGTAAGCCCTGTTGCCATAGCGATTGTGAGCATATTTAGACAAATTGACATGAGTAATGGCTGTTTTGTCGCCCACAGCTAAAAGTATGGAAGAGCTCAAGAGGCTTTTATTACTGATACTTGGCTGTGCTGTTCAGGTAAGACACACAAACACACACACTTGCACATATAAGGTGATGGTATAGAGTTTATCGTCCTCGTGGTGATATTTCCCCGCTGCATTTGACCCGTCCTTCAAAGCAGACGGGTCAAGCGCAGGAGCAGTGGGCGATTAAGGAAGTGACTGTAGCATGTGCGTCGTTTTGCTTTGCATGTCTGAGCACAGCCGCCTGATAAGCGTCTGGGTGGGACTTCAAAACATCAGCAGTATTTTTACTTAAAGGTACAGTATCCAGCCTGCGCCCCCACTGCACTGAGAGAGGTACTGCAATCACATCTGAACTGGAGTGGCTTGTGCTGGATATACAGGACGCACACAGGTCTTTTCTCAGTGTATGGTCAGTTCATGTGAAAGTTCAGAGCTGCAGAATTCACTCACTGATTCACTAGCGCTGATAAATGACTGACTGCAGGTGTATTTCGGTCATGGAAATACAAATCAGAGTCTTTTAAGGTTTGAAGCAACTTCTTTTAATCGTCAGAACTGGCATCCCAAATGAGAGACTCATGTGAGTCGTCTTCCTCATGGTCTTTTGTCTCCTCTCTTTGTTTCTGTCTTTTGTCTGCACCTGAACTGGCTCGTCTGGTCCAGGAAGCAGGAAGACCACAGAAACGATCAAACATTAAACCACATGAAAACGAAGCAGACGACAAACAAAACAACAAGTTATTTTAGGATTCAAGTGGATTCAGCATTGACCCAACAGTATCACAGCCTGGATTACACTTAGCTTGTCTTGTAGGGATTCTTTTCACTATTCTGCTAATTTGCACTACACTACTTATGCTATTACGTAGGCAAGACGTTTTACCCTCTTGCCTCTTTTGAAGTGTGGTGGAGAGAAGTGGTGGTCACCTATTGGGAGCCAGGTTTGCATCATATTGTCCTAAGGCAGACAGGGCTACAGAGGCACTGTAAAACTTTTCAAAGTTTAAACCAAACACACAAACACCACTATCTGTAAAGCAAATCAAGGCTAAGACTAACTTTATTTTGGAAAAAATCTAAAAAATCCACACTAAGGGGCCTGCTATATAAAAAACTGGTACAATATATAAAAAACTTAATCATAAAGAGCAAGTAGAATAGCAAAACAAATGTAATCAGCGTAAAATGAGTAAAGGTGATGTTGTAATGATGTTGTTGTTTTGTTTCCAGTGTGAGCGAAAGGAGGAGATGATCGAAAAGATTAAACTTCTGGACATCGAGACCCAAGCGTCCATCGTGTCTCACATTCAGGAGGTCAGAAAACCACTTTGGTGTTATAAGAACGTCACTGTTTAGAGATTTATTCATGACTTTTCCCAGTTTAATATTACCATCTCATTGTGATGAAGGTTACAGCACTAACACTCGCCTCATTGTGCACAGAAGAATTCACAAACAGCCTGCTCAAAGTGTCGTTAGTGTCGCTGTTCAGATCTTAACATCATTGCAGGTTTGAATGACTGGAGCAGGGTTTGCTATTAGATTTACCCAATTATTTGACTCAGCATATTTTTGCGATGTTTTTTTCAGTTCATTGTTGTCCCAGATTATGTTTAATATGTCCCAGATTATGTTTAATATGTTATCCAATCCCACATCTGTCAGCACATATCAACAAAAGTGATTTCCCCCCAATCGCATCAAAAGTGGTGACATTATTTAACCCAAAAGACATGATTATAGGCCCTATATTACAGACACATTTAGCTTTAATCCATGTTCTAACGCTGTTCCCTCCTCAAAAACAGACCTGGAGTCGTGCTTTGTTTCATTCACATGTTTGAGTCACACTTTATTATTAGTCTGTAACATCTACAAAGCTCAAAATGCTCTGTTCCACCTTGTGATGTCATCAAGTGGGGTTTTTCAAGTTAACAGCTCCTTTTACCTTTAGTTCAGCAGAGATTGGAAAGGTCTGAGGTCCAGGTCCAGGTCTGAAATGATCTAAATGATTCTAGTGAAGGTGTGTGGAGTTTAAAAACACAGTGGAGCACTTCCTGTATGACATCACAAGGTGGAACAGAGTGTTTTCACTTTGAGAGAAGAACTGAGCCTAAATCTGCAGGTTTGTGTGTTAAACATGTGAATGAAACATGAGGAAACATTAGGACAGATCAGATCAGTGTCATATGGACGTTTAAATTGTGAAGTATTATTCTACAATTCTACAACATAAACACAAACTATATTGTTTAAAGTATAAAGTATTTTAACCAGTCAGAATTATTTTCAAGAAAAGTCAAATATTTCAGGCCTAATAACTAGTCATTTACACTATTCAAATGATGATTCATATTGTGAATTCAGATCTGTCAGAAATGTCTTTACACACACGTCCCACAGACTGAGCCCTGTTCATTGTGAATGGCTCCACTGTCTGAAGTTTAAACCAATGAAACAACCAGACTGTGGGTCTCCGCTCTGAATGAAGTTAACAAGAGCCATGCAAACTGTGTGTCTCATGATTATACGACGACACAGACACAGTGAACATAGATCAAAACAAAAGGAGTAAACACACTGAGTAGTAAACAACTTCTGAAACGGAAACTTGTATCTTATCTGTCGTCTGCTTCTGGACAAATGTTTCCACTTCATCCCAGTGGAGTGGCCAAAATCTCAAGTAATTGTAACGTCACTTTTAAATAACCTTTAAACTTTTAAACTTTGTGACACAAATAATTTGTAAAAAAGTATTTTAAGAAACTACAATTTGAGCAGTGAGCAACATTTTGGATGTAAAGTGTAAAATCTGATTCAGAATGTAACAGTTAATGTAATCACACGATAGACTCCATAAAGACGTGGACTGAGTGTGACGTCACCACAGCTTCAGCTCCAGATGAGGCTCATCGAGGCTGGAGCAGGGACAGGGGTGAATTTAGAGTCGAGTTCCACATTTGGAATTCTGACCACGAGTATCATAGCAACCAAAGAGCCAATCAGAGTGAGGCTGTTGAAGGTAACGCCCCTTCCCGCCCGCACCGCTGGTTTAGCAGGGAGCAAGCACTTGCTAACGTTAGCAGGAGCAACCTCGAGGAAAGAAGGACTGATTTGTCTGTTATTAATGTTCATATTTTGTTTTATGGACACAATAGTGAAATAAATATAGCAGGATCATGTAGAGGGTTAATACGAACATTTAAGACCAAAATGACGAGGCTCACGGCCTCAGTTACAGAGTTACCGTTTTCTGATGTAAAGTGGAGCCAGAGTTGATGGAGCTGGAAGTGCGCCGATGAGCACTTCCTGGTTAGAATGTGGCGGTGGCGGCGGTGGCGACGGGCGGCGGCGGGCGGCGGCTAGCAGATTAGCTATGTCCAGTTATATAAACAGTCTATGGATCACACCGACAAAAAAGTAAATGAGGCACAGAGTCTGCTTACATTTTTTTTATTCTTAAAAAAATTCAAACAAACAGTGGATATTTAACTTATATAAAAATGTTGTCACTTATAAACTTACTCACAGTGAAGCAACCAAAACTTTTACTTCAGTAAGAAGAGTGCTGTTACACTGTTTTACTCACTAAAACGTTCTGTCACATAAGTAAATGAGTCATGGATTTTTCCTCATTTGTCATAACATATGGAACTAAGGAAATTACAATAGTTATAACTGTATCAGGCCATTGACAAAAACTACAGAAACAGCTTACATAAAGTTAAATCCTGTGTGTTTATTCTGGTAAACACAGATACACATGTGTCTAAGGAGAAAAACACTGAGTCCAGTCTCGTGCTTGTTTACTGTCGGGGAGAATAATCCTACACATCAGCTGACAACAAGCAAGAAAACCAACCGCTCTACAAGGGATACAGAACGGATATTTTTAAACCTTGTTAGCCTTAAACCTTGTCTAAATACACAGTTGTACAGTCTGTATGTAAAAGTATTCATTGTGAGGTGGCCTATATAATATTTGTAGCTGATGAAGAGCTGCTTCATGGGCACTGAGTCATACGAAGACCCACAGTTTGACACTTTTCTGAAATAACACGTGCTCAGTTTGCCTTTAGTTCTTCTTTATTAATAATGATTAATTATAATCATCTATGTGAAGATCATGTTCATGATTTCTCACAAGCAACAGTAACAGAAGGTGGAAACAGATCTCAATATTCAGCACTTTAACTGTGTTCATCTGAGTATTTGTTCAGTTTTCAGATGATCGTGTCCCATTTTCACCGGCCACAGACAAACCTTTGTAACAAAACATGATCTGTGTTGCACCATGTTTCAAAAAGTGATCAATTATGTAATGTTAAAGAAAAATCAACTTACATATTTTTAAATAAATCTTGGTTGCTTTTTGTGACTTTTTTCTGCAGTCTTGTGAAAAAAGTCTGTTGTTTACCCAAAGCTGCTCAGGGCTTTTTCTGCCGTAGTGATTTTTTTCCAAAATCGTTTGCATCTTATCTGCTAATTTATTTTGTTTGTTATGTTACTCTGTGTCGGATTTGTTCTGGTTTTACTACACGTTTCTGTTTCTTTTATCGTCTGTTTAACGTCTTTCCAAGTGAAGCTTTTTTTAAATAGTATTGACCTTATTCTGTCCTGCCCACTTTTTCCTCTAAATGCTTCAAATCCTTTTTCCTCTAAATGCTCTAAATCGTGCTTTCTCTGTAGCAGGACTTCTGATTAAGAGGGAATCCCATTCATTTAACCGGAAAGTTTGAGAAAAGTTTCACCTCAAAAATCTGATATAAAGTAGTATTGATTTGTGTAAAATGTTCAACGTTCATGTGACCAACAAGACAACACTGCAGCGATTCTGTGGCTCGTTGAAACGCCTCTGTGGTCCCTGTAGAACTTATTTGCTGTCAAGATCCAGCTCCAAAATAATGCAACCTGAATGCCAGAGGCGGCGCCTGCGGCAGCTCCCAGAATAAGATGGATTATGTGTGTTACAGGTGACCCATAACCAGCTGAACGTCCTGGACCTGTCCTGGCTGGAGGCAGAATCAGAGCTCGTCCATGAAGAGCTCGAGCCAATGTCCCGCAATATGGCTGCGTCGCTACGGCAACTCATCGACCAGAGAGACAAGGCCAATGAGGTACACAGCCTGATACTACCATTCAAAAAATAATACTGAGGAGGTCTCAGTCTGAGGTATGGGTCCTAAAGCCAGAGCACGCTCTCTGATCATAGCATCTACAGGCAGTATGTGTCACTGAACTGGGACTAAACCGGGACTAAACCGAGACTCAACCGAGACTCAACCGAGACTCAACCGGGACTCAACCGGGACTCAACCGGGACTCAACCGGAACTCAACCGAGACTCAGCCGGGACTCAACCGAGACTCAACCGAGACTCAACCGGGACTCAACCGAGACTCAGCCGGGACTCAACCGAGACTCAACCGAGACTCAACCGAGACTCAACCGGGACTCAACCGAGACTCAGCCGGGACTCAACCGAGACTCAACCGAGACTCAACCGAGACTCAACCGGGACTCAACCGAGACTCAGCCGGGACTCAACCGAGACTCAACCGAGACTCAACCGGGACTCAACCGAGACTCAACCGAGACTCAGCCGGGACTCAGCCGAGACTCAACCGAGACTCAACCGAGACTCAGCCGGGACTCAACCGAGACTCAGCCGAGACTCAGCCGGGACTCAACCGAGACTCAACTAAATTAATACTGAACAATGTTTAGTCCTGGTTTAGTCCTGGTTTAGTCCAGGTTTAGTCCTGGTTTAGTCCTGGTTTAGACCTGGTTTAGACCTGGTTTAGTCCTGGTTTAGTCCTGGTTTAGTCCTGGTTTAGACCTGGTTTAGACCTGGTTTAGGCCTGGTTTAGACCTGGTTTAGTCCTGGTTTAGTCCTGGTTTAGACCTGGTTTAGACCTGGTTTAGACCTGGTTTAGACCTGGTTTAGTTCTGGTTTAGTCCTGGTTTAGTCCAGGTTTAGTCCAGGTTTAGGCCTGGTTTAGTCTTGGTTTAGTCTTGGTCCAGTTCTTGGTCCAGTTCTTCTTTGAATCTTAGGTGTTGTTTTGTCCTGACTTAGTTCTGGTTTTGCTCTTCCAAAGTTCTTGTTGGTTTTTTGTTTAGTCCTGGTTTTTAAACTAGCTGGTGCCTGTTTTTACCAGATTAAGACCTGGTTTAGTCCTGAGTTGAACCTGAGAGTTCATGTTAAGTCCTGGTTTAGTTCTTTATTTGGCTCATATTAGTTGTATTAGTTAAATTTGTTCAAAACCCAGTATTTTCCAAGATGTTTGAGAAATATTGGTCATATCACACAAATTAGATTTGTTTGTCAAACTTTGTCGGGTTTAGTCTTGAAATATAATGTTTTTTATTTGTAAATTGGCCCTGGTTTTGCCCGTTTTTAACCCATTTTAATTTGCTGCCAATTATATAAAGCACATTCAAAATAAGCTAATGTTTATCTTACAAAATTAGCTTTAATTTTAATTGAATCTTGCGTGTTGCAGGTGATCGTGGATCTGACCCAGGAGAGGGACTACCTGAGCAGCCAGCAGCCCCAGGAGCACTGCAGGGATCTGGGCTTGAGCAGTCCAGAGCGAGGGCCTAACTCCAAAGACGTGGCTCTCAATAATGGACCATCTTCAGTGAATACGTCCGGACTCACGAAGGAGGAGAAACATCACCTCTCTGTGGAGCTGGCCGATACCAAGGCCAAGCTCAGGAGATACAGACAAGAACTGTGAGTTAACGTCGCTCCACCTGATTTTTACTGTTTTAAAATGTGAAAAACACAACTAATTCATTTTAAACGGTTTGCAGCGGTCCAAAATGATTCCTCACTTTCCTGTCTTATTCCTAGCATTCTAAGTATTCACCACAGCGAAGTTTTGCTGATGCTAATGCTTTGCTAATTAGTAATGCTAACAACAAATAGCATGCTAACTTTATTTTTACTTCCTGGTTTGCAAACAACATTATGCAAAATCTTTTTGTTTTAAACTTTCTACCATGTGTTTCCTCATCATAAACATTCCTGAAGAGATTTTGGATGTCACCCATGCATGTTTGAGTAATTTAGCGATCTCTCCTGGGCCCTATCCAAACCCTCCTTATGTTTAGCTGCAGGATTCTGTCCAATGCTCAGAATCCTACACAAGCCTACGTCACCCATGCCCCCACGTGACAATTCTCCACCTTATAGCACCGCCTGTTTTACCTCATGCTGCAGCTCCTATTAGCTCTTACAAATTACCTTAGCATAAGAAACCACTTTAAAACCCCCAACATCTGTGTGTAATTTTACAATCTTCGTCATATGCCATAAATCTGTCACATTTAAATAAATCTTCAATGTAATCATATATGGCTTCTCCTATTTAAAGCCACAATCTCCTTTTGTTTCACAATGGCTATAATTTACCGTCTAGATCTTGTTCTGTGGTGAAAATCTTCGGTGTTGTCAGTGTCATTCCCGTTAGCTGTGAAATGCTGTCAGCTTGTGTACACATTATGAGGGTGTGCGGCGCTATAATCATAGATGGAGAGTTTTATGATTAAACTTGTCTGGGTGATGTTTTCGCTCAGGGAGGAGAAGACGGAGCAGCTGATGGACTCAAAACATGAAGTGGAGCGACTGGATCAGGAGCTGCAAAGAATGAGACAAGAGGTTAGTGTGAAAAGGTAGCACAGGTTGTTCACATAAAAAATACAAATTCAGATGTCCAAAAGAGGTATGGAATTGTAATGATACTAACATCACAGTCAGAGATTGTGTAAAGAAGTGGTCGGTGAAATAAAACCCCAGGATCATGTAGAGCAGGTTAATACGAACATTTAAGACCAAAATGCTCGGTAAAATACACTGGACAATGTCTCAATTTCAAATCCTGACATGGTTCCTACAAAAAAAAAAAAGGTTGGTGGAAGTAAGTAGTTGTCAGTCTTCAAATCTGAAGGTTGGCAGTTGATGTGTCCTTTGGTAAGACCCTCACATTTCTGTATGAATATGATTGTGGTTATGTAGCTCTCTATGCATTATTAACTAAGGCTGCAAACATATTATATTGACGAAAATAATAATAATAATCATCACATCTCTAAATGACTGTCTCTCCTCAGCACCAGTCCCTGTCGTGTGAGGCTCGTTCGGCTCGTGTCTACAGGGACGAGGTGGACTCTCTGAGGGAGCGAGCGTCTCGGGTCGACCGTCTGGAGGCGGAGCTAACGCGCTGCAAAGAGAAACTCAACGACGTGCACTTCTACAAGACCAGAGTGGAGGTATAAACTGCTTAAAAAATGAAAGCTCATAGGGCTATAGCAAAGTTTTGGATGGACTGAAGACATGGTGTGGTGTAGAAAAAGCACTCAACTTTATCAGGATCTTGCACAAAAACAACTCTATATATAGAGATGTCAGTGTAAACAGCATATTTATAAGTAAAAGGCAGATTGAAGCCCAGTCTCACTCCCTGCATTTTTCTTTCTGCTGTTGTCCACTTAAAACCTAAAGCGTCATTGACCTATTGAAGAACCGCAGCAGTTTATCTTGTGATCAGTGTTGAACAAAAACATATTTTACTAATAGTGACAGTAGCAGTAGTAGTAGTTCATAGTTCGTCTCGTAATATTGTCCGTTTGCATTTCTGTAGGAGCTTCGGACGACAACCAGACGCTAATGGAAACTAAAGTGCTGCTTGAAGAACAACTGTCAGCCTCCAGGGGGCGCTGTGACAAGCTGCACACACTGGAGAAGGACAACCTGCTGCTGAGGGCCAAAATCAACGACCTGGAAATGGTCTGATTTTAAAGACGCCTCTCATCACACGCAAATAACTGACATGAACACACTCAAACGCAAATAACTAAAAAAAAAAACAAATAACTTTGTTTCATATTTATTGCAGCTCATGTTTGGTTTAAAATTATGTATCAATTTTCAATTAACCTTAAAATGTGTTTCTGATTTTTCCCATTTGAAAGATATAATAGAACAAATATGATATAACACATTACTTTCCAATCCTCTTTTTAATAGCACATAAACAGTTTCCAAAGAGCAGCACAGAGTCAGGTAACAACAGCATTAGCAATAAGGAAACTACTAAGTACTGCTCAGTTTAATGTTACTTGTTCTCAAATCATAAACCAGTCAAATCAAATACAAGCAGATCATAAAATATTAACAAATCAATCAAATAAGTTGCAATTAAGATACAAAGACCAACATTAATATGGTTAATCATGCTAGGTCCAGATCTCTGTGTTAAATATTTTTGTGCGTCTTTAGGAGCGTGAGAGTGAGCGCCGGCGTCTGGAGGAGCTGGTGGAGGAGAACATGCTGCTGGAGATCGGGCAGAAGCAGAGCATGAACGAGTCGGCTCACCTCGGCTGGGAGCTCGAGCAGCTGTCCAAGAACCATGACAACAACACTGAGAGTGAGGGTTTTACACACAGGGTACTGCGCTCGGGGAGGAGGGCTGTAGGGCTGCTCACGGTGTCTTAGACAAAAAACTCCAGCTGCAAAAGCTTGGTATGTGAAAGTCGTAGTTGAAGATTCGAAAGCCAGTCAGTCATACACTTTTCTGTATAAATAGTTGATTTTGAGTAGTAGTAACATGTATTTGTTCTCATGAGTGTAGTTTTGGTTGGATACATGGTCAGATTATAGAGATATCTAATAGTTTTGGGAGTTTTGCCACGGCCACTGTTTAGATGGATGGATGGATGTGTAATGGTTGAGTTGTGTCTTTAGCTCAGCCCCACTGTAGAGTCTGCGGGGTCTGCGGGGTCTGCGGGGTCTGCGGGGTCTGCGGAGTCTGCGGGGTCTGCGGGGTCTGCGGGGTCTGTGGGGTCTGTGGGGTCTGCGGGGTCTGTGGGGTCTGTGGGGTCTGTGGAGTCTGTGGAGTCTGTGGGGGTCTGTGGGGTCTGCGGGGTCTGGGGGTCTGCGGGGTCTGCGGAGTCTGCGGGGTCTGCGGGGTCTGCGGGGTCTGCGGGGTCTGTGGGGTCTGTGGAGTCTGTGGGGGGTCTGTGGAGTCTGCGGGGTCTGTGGGGTCTGCGGGGTCTGCGGGGTCTGCGGGGTCTGCGGGGTCTGCGGGGGTCTGCGGGGTCTGTGGGGGGTCTGTGGGGTCTGTGCTGGGGGTCTCTGGGGGTCTGCGGAGTCTGCGGGGTCTGTGGAGTCTGCGGAGTCTGTGGAGTGGGCCCAGTGCTCACTACACTTAGTTCTGTTTAGTTCATAGTTGGGTCGGTTCTTGTTCACATTCACACCACACTTGAGTCTCTCCCATAGGCTTTTATATAAATGGACGTAGCTAACCTGCTAGCCGCCACATTTAAAATGGGAAGTGATCATGGGCGCACTTCCGGCTCCATCGACTCTGGCTCCATTTCACTTTACATTGAAAAACTGTGGCTCTTCTCTCTGTAACTGCTGCTGTCATTTTGGGCTTAAAATGTTCATTTTAACCCGCTCAACCTGATCCTGGGGTTTTTATTTTACTATTTTGTCCCTAAATCAAGATATGAACATTAATAACAGACAAATCAGGTGCCCTTTTTCCTTGGTGCCCGTTAGTTTTTGTTTGTCCCCTGCTAAACCAGAGCAGAAAGGGGCATGCCTCAACATCTATGAATTTCTTTGGTTGTATGATTCTTGCGGTCGCAACTCGACTCCAAATAGCCGCTATAGTATGAGCTTATTTAAAAACACTTGGGTGACGTTCACTTTATACAGTTTTTATGTCAGCTCCATCTAAGTCTCTGGTTCATGAGTTGAATGAATGTGTTTCGAGTCGCGTTTTGAAGCTGGAGAAAGAGAATCGTGAGCTGCAGACGACGATAGAGAGACTGAGAGAGGACAACCACAGTCTGCAGAAAAAACAACTCCACACACAAGAAGTGGACAGAGAGAACCAAAGTCTGAGCAATAAGGTACTTTTTATATATTGTGTAAAGGGCAACATGTAAAACATTTGAGTTATTGTAAATTATTGTTGGAAAAAAACATTACACTTAGTTCATTGTCATTTAAACCAAATATTTCAGACATATCCATGGGTTTCAGAATGAGAAGTTCTTTTCTTATGTGGGTGACTTTCAAACATCTGTAGTTGTTAATAAGAAAGGTCCAGTGATTCAGTACTTCTTGTTAATGACTGGGATTTTTGCATGATGTTGTGTAAGTTTAGTGTCATTTTGTCAACCCATAAGAGGCTTTTGTATCATATTAAGATCATACTTTTACTTTTATAAATCACCACTAGTGTCGAAATGTTGTGTCAAACCCTGTAGTGGTGATGTGACAGACAACGCAGTGGAGGTTCTCAAACTTTTTACACCAAATACCACCTAAGAAAATATTTGGCCTCCCGAGCACCAGAAGATTGTAACATGATCAAAAAAAGAAAGGACTATCCCAGTTCTAACGAGGTCTAAAATAGGACGACTAGTTTAAACAGGACTAACTGTAAGAGGGACCAAAAATAGATTTAACTTTAAATACAGAAGATATTTGAAGTACAGAGGAACCTTTGAAAACCACTGTAATGAACATTCATATCTTTGTAATGAAAAGTCAAATCTGTCCAGTATTAAACAGAAAGTACATTTTGAGTTCAAGTGGAAAGTAGCACATCATTTTTAGTGAGTCACATTTTGTATCTGGCTTTTCATAATATCCTGGTTCAGTTTGATTTTTTTGTTGAACACATTTATATTTGAACATTGAAGAAGTGATGGCTCGTTGTTACTCTCAGCAGCTGCTACCTTTGCCACATATAGAGTGTGTGTTGCTTTGTGCACTGCTACGTACTGATTTCCTGATGCTGAGCTAAATAGAGAGGTCAGCGTGATTATCCATAGGTTTCAGAATGATGAAACATTAGAACTAATTTAAAACGAACTATTACATATAACAATGAGGACTTTCCCCTATGCAAAATATATAACAGGATCTTTAAACCCATCAAAGGATTAAATGGGGTATTTTTGCTCCTAAACTTCTAACAATTTCCCTTCAGAAATTGTCTTTATGTTGTCATTAATACAAAATGTTCATTGCAAAGTTTATGAATACTGTGTTTTTTCATTAATATTGATGATTTCCCATCTCTTCTGCAGTTGGAGCGTCTTCAGGGTTTGTTGGACCAGGAGAGAATGACCAACCAGGACATGGAGTCGCTGGGAGAGGAAATCCTGAAGGAAAAACAGGTTTTAGAACGAGAAATGCACATCCTGAAGGCAGAGAAAGACCGACAGGTACGAGGCACGACAGATTCAATATGTCCCACAGGTTTAAACCATCGACTGTATAAAGAAGTGAGTGTGACGTCACCCAGGATTGTGTAGAGCCAGAGACAGTGCGGGCACAAATGGACTTTCAGCAGCCTCGCTTCAGATTGGCTCTTTGGTTGCTATGATACTTGCGGCTGTAGATCCATATTTGCAACTGGGCTCCGAATTTAGCCCCTATACCTGCTCTAGCCTCGATGAGCTTCATTTGACTGGAACCGAACGCTGTGGGTCACGTCGCACTCACTTAATCCTCTTCTTTATACAGTCTATGAGCATTTACAGAACTTTAAAATCCACCATATTTTGCACTACGTTCCTCTTTTTCCATTCAGATCTTGGAGTTGGAGAGTGAGAAGAAGCACCTCTCTGACGCCATGGCCGCCCTTCAGGAGCGCGCTCAGGCTAACAGCGAGGCCCGAGTCCGAGAGGTGGAGACGGAAAATCGACAACTCCATCAGAACATCACGGAATCCAGCTCCAAACTCGTCACCATGGAAACGCAGCTCAAACTGGCCAATGAGGAGATGCAGAGGGTGAAGAGCAAAGCATCGCGCTGTGAGGAGGTGGAGCGAGAGGCCGCGAGGCTGGAGAGGAGCAGGGACGCACTCAACAGAGAGGTGGGTTATGGGAATTAGACAGAATATTATAACATTTGATTTTACAAACAAAAAACAGATATTAAACACTGTTACACTGGAAAATGCATGAAATATAGTTGTACAGTTGTGCCCAGATACTAATCAATGCTAAAACTAGTATCCAAACACGATACTCACTTCAAAAGTATGTTAACGGGTAAAAACTGTTCCAAGACCTAGGCCTGTCATGATAATTACTATATCAACTTTCAGGATATGAAACTTGGAACTATATTTTGGGACTCAAAATCTATCATGTGCACAATTTCTTTGCAAACATGGGGCGATGCAGTAATTTAGTTGTAATACAATAAGATTTGAGCTGCAGAGGGTTGGAAAAGTCATTTCTGTAGATAATTATTGTGATACTGTCTATTGAAAAATTTTTACTTTCTTGCATTATTGTTATGTGTCAAAAGCTTTAGTTTTTTAGTTTATCACCATATATGTAATCTCTGCAGTCAGATTTTTTGTGTGGGTCAAAAGAGTGATTTATCAGAGCTGCCTTAAGTCCTTTTCCTTTGTATTTTAGTCTTGGTTTAGACCTTGTTGTAGGGTCACCCGAGGTTTAGTGCTTCTTGGTGTAGACCTGTTTAGACCCGCCAGTCTCGTAGTGTATTGCCAGTCCGCAGTGGACCAAGTCCCCAGTCATATTGCTTGTGCTAAAATTTTCTCACCCTGTACAACTACAAAACAATAATATTCACCTGGGAAACATTATAACTGCTAACCCTGCTGTTATTGGGCAGTTGGGTTAACCCGCTGCAAAAATGTCACCCCAATTTAATGTAGGATTTTGTCTAATTCTTATTTTTGTCCAGGTGACTTCTCTGCGTGCCTGTAGCGAGCGCTCGGAGGCTCTGGAGAAGCAGGTTTCTTCTCTGGAGCAGGAGGTGCACAGGCTGAAACGTGAGGCAGAGGAATCCCAAAAAGAGCTCCAGCGGCTGGGCAAACACGAGTCCGAACACAGCCTCTTAGCCAAAGAAAACCTGGAGCTCCGATGTTCAATGGAAAACTTCCGCTCCACAACCGCTCGCTTGTCCTCGCTACAAGAGGAGCATCAGGAAGTGCAGAAAGAGAGACAAGAACTGAGGAGGAAGCTGGAAGAAGCCCAAGACTTGGCACAAGGGGAGAAAAAGAGAGCAGAAAGACTGGAAGCAAATATGGCGGCTCTGAACCACGAAAAACATCGATTGGAGGAAGATTTAGAGAGACAAAAAGAGGAGAAGGAAGAGATTGAACGAGAGAACCAGGAAGTGAAGAGCAGAGAGGAGGAGCTGAGGAGAGAGCTGCAGGAGCTTAAAGTGCAAAGGAAACACTGGGAAGAAACGGACGATGAAAGGAGGAAGTTACAAAAGGATTTCGACCAATCGGAGAAGAGCAGGAAGCATTTGGAGAAGGAGAGCTGGCGAATGAGGACGCTGCTGGAGACGAAAGAGGCAGAGCTAGAGGAGAAGAGCAGGCGATTGGCTACGGTCCAGAAAGAGGGCGTGGCTCTGAAGAAGGAGATGGACAGACTGAAGGAGCTGTCAGTCAAAGCCAAGGAGGCGGAGAGGGAGAATAAAGAGTTACAGAAACAAGCGACGATCGATAAGAGAACGCTGGCAACTCTGAGAGAGGTGGGAACAGTATACACTGCTCACAAATATCCAAACATCCATGCAGTTAAACGCACTCATGATTGTAATTATGTTAATATAAACACTTATTATGAGAGAATAAACAATGTAATACAGTGGTCATCCATTTGTCGGTATTCTGGCGATACTTTGACCTTATTAGACCTGTATTATAGCAAATTTAGTCGTGGTTTAGGTCTGCATAAGTCCTGTTTTTGCCATAGTTCATATTAGTTCAGTCCTTAGGTAGTAATATTAGGGATACAATGATATTTGGACTTTTAGTGTATGGGTTATCAGCCTTAAATCTCCAGCAGAGGGCGATATTTTGTATACACAGATCCTTTGGCCTAAAACTTTAACAGCTTTATATTAACACTTTAACAGCTTTATATTAACACTTTAATACAAAGAGACAAAACACAAAACCTAACTACACAGGTCTCGTATAGGTGCGTTGTAAAAAGGGCTTTGATGGAGTTTGAAAATAATCAAATTTCCTACATATACCGATAATTTATTTTTGGGCAAATTTAGGTTTCTGTTGATCCAAATTGGTCCTACATATCGGCCGATAATGATTTGATATTTTTGGGCATCTTTGGGTTTCTGTTGATTCCAAACAATCGTCATTGGCCACGATTTAAGCTGTAAAAGGTTGAATTAATAATATCTCTGACTCACAGACTCAAACTAACGACCTAAAGTGTTCATTCAGTATTTATTTCTGCAGAATCATTTTTTGGAATTTATTGCAGATTTATATATTTTTGTGTTTTTTTCTGCTCTTGGGGTGTCAGTGGCATTGAGTTTCAATATTATCGTTCATTGTCTATATTTACTTCATCGATAATTGTCTCTGAAACATATTATTGTGACAGACCTACATCTCTGTCTACTCATCATCCAAACGTTCCATTGTACTAGTCCAGGTTTAATTCTGGTTGAGTCTTTGTGTAGTTGAAGTTAAGAGTACCAGGTTAATAATCAGTATCAGTAGTGTGTTTTTTGTTGACCTTCTTGAACCTTTGTTTCATTAAAATGCAGAACTTTGTTTTGGTTTTTCACGCACACAGGAGCTGGTGTCTGAGAAACTAAATTTCCAGCAGCAGAATGTGGAGCTGGAGCGTCTCAATGAAGAACTGGAGAAGATCGGACTGAACCGAGAGAAACTCCTGCAGCAGGAGCACACGA
Source organism: Periophthalmus modestus (assembly GCA_019594935.1). Lineage (NCBI taxonomy): Eukaryota > Metazoa > Chordata > Actinopteri > Gobiiformes > Gobiidae > Periophthalmus > Periophthalmus modestus. The sequence goes on along the minus strand of JAIEZT010000068.1, from coordinate 29,170,226 downwards.
TGGAGGACAGGTATTTATACTCTTCTTTTTATGTGTACCTACATGCCTCACAGCTAGGGGGCGCTGTGGCTCCTGTCGCCTGTCTGCATGTTATCCATAGACCGTTTATATAAATGGACGTAGCTAACCTGCTAGTCACCGTGTTCCAAATAGGAAGTGATCATGGGCTGTTCACTTCACATTGAAAAACTGTGTCCTCTCTCTGTAACTGCTGCTGTCAGACTCACCATTTTGATCTTAAAATGTTCATATTGACCTGCTCCTCATGATTCTTGTATTTTTATTTCGCCATTGCATCTGTAGCTCAAGATTTGAACATTAATAACAGACAAATCAGGCGCCTTCTTTCCCCGAGGTCACTCTCGCTAGAGTTGACAACAGTTTTAACTGACAGCATTGCTAAGCGCCTGCTCCGGCTAAACCAGCCGTGCAGCCGCAAGGAAACAACTCTGCTCCAAATTGTCCCCTGTAACTGCGAGTCTCGATGAGCTTAATGTGACTGGAGCCGAGCGCTGTGGGTGACACTGCCATTCCAGCATTTTGAGATAGTGCACATGAAGTGATTTACCAAAAATAATTCTACTTAACAAGTGAAGTGCGTTAACAGATAGAAATTTTTGTAATATTCTGAATTTGAAATTTTAATAGCAAAAACATATCTCCGTTTTGAAAAATTCCCAAAAGCTGTTTTTCTTTTTGTTTCCATGTTCCAGAGATTTTAGCATTAGGATGGAATAATATTGGGACAGCAGTAAAATACTTCTGTTTTTATTTTTATTTATCCATTTATTTATTATTTAGTTTTATTTTATTAAGTTTTTTGGTCTTCTGTGTGGGAGGGTCGGGTTCTGTGTTATTTTAAGGGAATAACTTTTGTCATTATGCTTTTTGTATAATATGAGAATATATGACTATAGTAAGAGTAAACTACAAGCCTCCGAGGACTTTTTCAAATGACATTTATCTGTTTTTGCAAAGAAACTCTTCAGTCATAGTTTTTTAAGCCTTTTATATGATATCAGATTGTGAAGTCTCCCGGCCTCAATACGAACATAAAGAAAAAGAATCTGTATCAAAAAGAATCTGAATCAGAAACCAGTGCATTTCCATAAACATAACTCTCATCTGGTCACAGCTGTGTTCATCTCGTGTATAAATAGGTTTGTGTGTGACCCAGTTCTTTTGTGTGAATATCAGCAGGTACCAGCTGCTGGAGTCCCGTTTGGAGGAAACGGTCCAACAAACGATGAAACTAAAGGAGGAAAAAATATCAAGTTTAGAAAAGAAACTGGAGGAAAGCCACAGTCTGAACACGTCTCTGCGCTCGGAGCTCAACACTGTGAGAACAACTCATTATTATTATATAATTATATAAGTCTGTCCAGCTGATCATGACCCTGCGTCGACCTCCTGATCAGAGCAGTATTTATATTCTTCTATTTCTGCTTCTGTTATAAGCAACTTTTTGAGAATTTTTCACATTCAGAAGATATATTTAGTCTTAAGATTTATTTTTTCTTAGTCACCATGGCAACAGTCATAATTTTGAAGCCTATGGCTAGAGTGGCACACAGTATGATAATTAGTTGAATCATCTTTATTAAATATAAATCTTGATTTTTGAGTATCTTTGACAACTTGATACAGTTTAATCACCTGAGGTCTTTAACTTCATCTTGTTTCATTATATTTCTGACTGGTAAACAGCCAGTATAATAAGAAACATATATATACTTGAATGAACGCACGATTGTAATAATCTGACAGATAATTTAGCAGAAAAGAAAATATATTTAACATTTGTAATTAAATAAATCATATGTTTTAAAAAAAATAGTGAATACATCTAAATGTGCAATATGTAAGTTTTGTAGTGGAGGGTCCACCACCTGCTTGTCTCCATGGAGATATTGCTTTGCCTGGAATGTTTTACAGTGTGGCATTAGACTTTTCTATCTCCATGGAGACAAGCAGGTTATGCCATCAGGTCAAGTTACACATCAGATCTGCGGAGGGACCCCACTCACAGCAGAATGCAGGTTTTTAAGGTATTTTTTATACCAATAACAACATTAAGATGATGCCATAATGTGGAACATTATGAGCAAAGCAATAGCATCTCCATGGAGACGACAGACCCTCCACGAGAAAAGTTATATAGTGCTCCTTTAAACTAAAGAAATCAAGATTTATATTCTGAATTCCAGTTTTTCTTTGTTTTGTGCTGTAACAATGACTGTGGTGCATTTTTAGGTCCGACAAACATTATCACTCAAACAGGAGCAGGAACAAAACCACAATTCCCAGAAGCACTCAGGAAACGACCGGGGTCAAGGGTCGGCCACTGCAGAACTGCTGCGTATCAAAGATCACCTGATCGATGTGGAGAAGAATGTAGGTTTGAGATCTTGTCCATTTTTTAAATGTATTTATGTAAACTTTGAACTAATTTGTGTTAAATTTCAGAACGCCTCGCTGCAGACAGAGAGCAGTCTGCTGAAGGATCAGCTCAAACAGCTGGAAAATCAGAATAATTCTCTGAACAACCAGATCTCGACTCTACAGCGTCACACCAGCACACTACAGGAGCAGAACTCCGGCCTGCACACTCAGACCGCCAAACTGCAGGTGAGGAGGGACCATTCATATCAGACACATCATTAAAAGTCAGGCCTGTAACGTCTGCTCCCACTGATTTAAACAGGGCTCTTAAACTTTTCACACCAAATGCCACCTAACACAATATGTGCCTTTCCAAGTATCATATCAAGCCTTAATCGAGCTAAACCAGGTCTAAAATGAGACTAAACAATGGCACATATAGATAATGATCACCGTAATCCAAAGGAGGATAAACACCAGTGAACCTCTCTTGATCCATTTTCAAGTGGAAGAGAATTTGAATAGTATTCTAACAGTATACTTTACTTTAGCTTCTTAAACCCTGCGTCTGTATGTTCCAGGTGGAGAACTCCACCCTCTCCTCTCAGAGCGCCTCTCTCATGGCCCAGAATGCCGTGCTGCAGGGTCAGGTGACAGCTCTGGAGGCAGAAGTGGAGTCTTGGCAGAGGCAGAGGGAGGAGGCGTGGAAAGGGCGAGAGAGCGTCCTGAGTGACCACGAGAGACTGATGAACGTTCACGAGAGACAAGCGCACGAGTACGAGGCTCTGATCAGCCAACACGCTGCACTCAAGGGCAAGCAGAGGGCGCTAGAGAGCGAGCACAGAGCTCTACACAACAAGTGAGTGCAACCAGAGGATCTGTCAGAAAAAAAGCCTTCCTTTTGCATCTTTGCATTTTGGATGGAGTTTTCAGTGTTGAGGTAAAAGGATTCTGTTTCGGAACTCACTGCTGCTTCTTGTAGTTTATGTTCAACTCTTTCCCACAAACTGCCACTTAACTGATTTAAAAATATCAGTCACTATCCCACCAAACCAAAAGTAACAATTACAAAAACATGAAAACCTGTTCTGTGCACTCATAGTGGACTAAATGAGGGTGACGTCACCCATAGTTTGGAGCCAAGGACCATATTTGGAACGCTGAGCAGTATCATAGCAACCAAAGAGCCAATCTGGAGCATGGCTGTTGAAGGTAACGCCCCTTCCAACCCGCACCGCTGGTTTAACAGGGAGCGGGCACTTAACAACACTCTCAATCCAACCTGTTGCTAACGCTAGCGGAAGCAACCTCAGAGAAAGAAGGACCTGATTTATCCGTTATTAATGTTCATGTTGATTTACAGACACAATAGTGAAATAAAACCACAGGATCATGTTAATATGAACATTTAAGATCAAAATGACGAGTCTGACAGCAGCAGTTACAGACAGAGGGGACACAGTTTTTCAGTACAAAGTGAATTGGAGCCAGAGTTGATGGAGCCAAAGTGCGGCCATGATCACTTCCTGTTTAGAACGAGGCAGTTAGCAGCTTAGCTATGTCCATTTATACAAACAGTCGATGTGCACTTTGAAGGGACTATGCAAAATTTACTCCTCCTGCTTTAATCATGTGAACATGTTTCATCAAACACCCTCCTCCCACATCTCACGTCCTAATTCAGTGATTCCCGGCTGTTTTGTGCTGAACACCCCTAAATGCTTCTACAGTAAATACATACCTGGTAACTTGTGATGTCTTGTATCCATCTCATCTTCATGGTGACAAACTTTCTCTAATGAAGTTGCATTATCTTTTATCATCTTTTAAAAAAGCCTGGTATAGCAGTCATTTCTTTCTGCCTGAGAGATGCGAGACTAGCGCCCTCTGCAGGTATTTAGCTGGTACTTTTGCATACACCCTCTCTGATAACTAGGGCCAGATAAGGTCTTTTCTGTTCTGTGTACATTTGTCTGAAGTATGACCCCTGCACAGTGTGAGCTCTTTAACAAAACACTGTGGGCTAAAGCATATGACCAGGACAGTGTCATAAATAAATCATTCATAATGTGAGTTTAATCTTTGTTCTCAGGGTCATTTACACTGTGAACATGTTTCTGTTGAGACGCTCTTCATCATATGACAAGAAAATATATATTATGTTGTTTGTGCTTCATTTCTCCTGAAGCGCACAGTACGATACTTACTTATTTTTATATTGATTTATACATTTTGCCTGTGCATTTCAACGATTCAATGAATTCACTCCTTTCTGTGAAACCAGGGTCTATATAATAGTTTTTATAACAACATAGTCTTAGTGGAGGATCCAGTTTTTAAGTCCCCAGTCCACCTACTATTTACCTAATATCATATAGAAGTTAACATTTGGGGCACTGCGTTGAACCCTCAGCAGTTTGAGTCCAAGTGTGTGTGAGTGTTATCGTCCTTTTAGGAAACAGATGATTAAATATAAATGATTTTTAATAACCATCTTAACACTGAACCTCTGCGGTGTTTTGTAGGTACTGTGTGCTGCTGCAGCAGAAGGACAAATGGGACAAACAGGAGGGACAGGGGCAGAAGGAGAAGGAGGAGCTCAGCCAAGAAGTTCAGAAGAATCGACTTTTACTACAAGAAAATCTGCAGCTCAAAAATGAAATGGATCGGTAAATACCCCAGTGTCCCTCCAGTCTCACCAATGGAAAATACTCTGCAAAATAGAGTTGAATTACTTTAATTCAGAATATTCATTATTCACTTATTACTTTTGATAGTTTTCCATGTTTTTACTTATTGAACTAAAATTATGTGACTTCTTTTAAAGACATTTTTGAATTGTTTCACTACATTACGTCGGAGTTATTTTTTAGTTAAACATTTTTGTGGTGGACTTTATTTCAAGCTAAATTATCTTAAAATGCATGTTGAATAATCCAAGTTATAATCTGTAAATTACATACATTTGTATTGATCAAAACATGTTAAAATTAAGATTAATGTTCTGTATTTGAGACATTTTGATTTACACATATTTATTTTTTTGTTTTTTATTTTTTCAGTATAAAAAAAAAACAACTGTTAATGTGAGAGAAGCGACTAAGTGTGCGCTGCTAACGGCTCATTCTGAAGCAGATTCTTCACTTGTGGTTCAAAGTCACATACAGGCTCTTTAATGTTCTTCTTAATCGTTGTAATACCTCTCCTGACCTGCAGGCTGACCGCGAGCCGGACCCATCAGCTGGAGCAGAGTGAGGGTCTTCAGCAGAGGCTCTTGGAGCTGAAGACTTCTCTGAGCGCGGCGCAGACGGAGGCGAGTCAGTGGATGTCCAGATACGACACTTTAATGGAGCAGCACCAAGGCCTGGACCTGACCATGACCAAACTGGACAACCACTGTGAGGTGAGAGGGATGAACACAGGACACAGGGATTTATGATTGTGTCTACACTGCTACTGCTACTGCTACTGCTACTGCGCACTGCTACTACTACTGCTACTGCTAACATACTGCTACTACTACTACACACTACTACTACTACTACTACTACTACACACTGCTACTGCTACTGCTACTGCTATTACACTACTACACACTACTACTACAGCTGCCCTGGGACAGATGACAGAAGCAATATACACACACATTTGCACCACTGGCCACCACCGCGCACACACACACACGCACACACACACACACACACACATATACACATACACATATACAAACACACACACACACACACACACGCACGCACGCACGCACGCACGCACACACACACACACGTACATCCACATACACATATACACACACATACACACACACACACACACACACACACACACACACACACAGACCACATTCACACTAGGTGTCTTGCCTAAGGACAGAAGAATCAAATGTGTAACCTTTTCGTTGTTGGGTGATGCTCTCACCCCTGAGCCACTGTCGTCTTTATAAAGAATCATTCAGGCACAAGCCACAGAAAGTGCTTCATTAAGAAAGAAATGTACAAGACGATAGAATGAATTACAACAGTTCATGATGAAAGTGAATATTTAGAGTTATGAATGCAGCAGATAACACAGTACAACAGTTCAGTCTAATGTAAATGCTGAAGCGACGGGAAAGGTTTTTAAACCCACACGTGTTTGACTCTTGTATTTGTTGTGTTCTATTGTATTTTTGCACGTTTTTTTTATTAGATCACAGTTTATATTGTACAGAGCTTTGGGCAGCGGTGGTTGTTTTTAATTGTGGCTTATGAATAAATTTGACTGGACTCGATGTGTTTTTTTAAATGGGACAGCACATATTAGACAACGTCTGTAATCAGAGCTGACCACAGACTCCATAATGTCCCAGCCTCTTTTTAACACAAATAAGCCCACGTCACCGCTGATTTTAACAGGAATGTCATTATCACAAACTCTTTTCATTTGACTGTCTGTCTTTGTGTGTTTTTAAGCTCTTGAGTCGACTTAAAGGAAACTTGGAGGAGGAAAACCACCACCTCCTGAGTCAAATCAACCTGCTGAGCCAACAGAACCACACTCTGCTGGAGCGGAGCATGGAGAGCAAAGAGCTGTACCACCAGGAGCAGAAGCTGTACATGTAAATATCCAACGCTCTGTACATCCAGTAGAGAAGTGGCATTATTTTAAATACAAGTACATGTTTAATGTCTTTTCTGTCTCAGTGATAAGCTGAACGCTCTCCGGCGACAAAAAGAAAAACTGGAGGAAAAGATCATGGACCAGTACAAGTTCTACGATCCCACGCCCAAAAAGTAAGACTCACCAACTCGGGAATAAAAAGTCAGTTTAAAGTTAAGTTAATCAGTATGACTACTTTACACAACAATTTTTAAATCAAAATTTTTTTACCACAGAAAATATCTGGATGCAACATTTATATTCCATTCTTAAAAGACAAAATATAACGTTTTAAAATCTCACTACAATATTGTGTTTTTTACTCCCTCGTCTCACAGTTACATACCATCATTTCAAAGCTAATTCAGCAAAGTTAATTCCCATATTTGAGTTAGTTAACAGTGTACAATTATCCATATTTTTGTAAATTGACCAGAATTAACTGTAGAGGTTATTGTTCATATGTCGCTCCTGGACAGAGGGTAAAATGGTCACTACAGACTGTGTAAAGAAGTGACTGACGCTGATCTGAGACTCACCTCAGCTTCAGCTCGAATGAAGCTCATCGAGGAGGAGCAGGTACAGGGATGAAATTCATATTTGGAATTCTGTGTCATAGCAACCAAAGAGCCAATCCAAAGAGAGGCTGTTGAGGATAACGCCCCTTCATGCCTGCACCGCTGGTTAGCAACACTGTCAATCAAACCTGTTGCTAACACTAGCGGGAGTGACCACGGGGAAAGAAGGACCTGATTTGTCTGTTATTAATGTTCATATGTTGATTTACAGACACAATAGTGAAATAAAAACCTCAGGATCATGTAGAGGGTTAATACGAACATTTAAGAATAAAACGAGTCTGACAGCAGCAGGTACAGAGAGGATGAAAATTCTTGAATGTAAAACGAGGTTAGCATGTTAGCTATGTCCATTCATTTATACAGTCTGTGATGGTCTAAAAACATAACAATATATGCAGCAGATTTGTGATTTATTCAACTGCATTTTATTAACTTTTACAAAAATTTCTCTCATAGGAAGAGTCAGTGGTCCGGCGCCAAAGCTTTAGCCAAACTTGATCAAACCACGAAAGGACACGAGCCGTGAGCGAGGAGACAGAGAGAGGGAGAGTTTTAAGGAGAGAGAGAGGGCTAAAGAGTGCCCCCGACATCCCTCTACCTGCCCCTCCGCCTCTGCTGCTCCCGGATACACCCCCCCCTCCAGTGCCCCAGCGGACCTCCAGCTCCAATGACAGTGTCCTCGGCAACAGTGGCCACGGAAACGGCGTCAACGGCACCCATGGCAGCAACAGTATCCCCGACAACCACACACCCAGCCTGGGGCCCCGCAGCCCTGCCCTTACTCCCATCAGTAGAGGTACAAGCAAATATTCACAATATGACAAAGTATATTCAACAAGGACTAAACCTGGTCTAAAACAGGACTAAACCAGGTCTAAATCAGGACTAAACATGGACTAAACATGGACTGAAGCTGGACTAAAAATGGACTAAACATGGACTGAACCAGGACTGAACCTGGACTGAACCTGGACTGAACCTGGACTGAACCTGGACTGAACCTGGACTGAACCCGGACTGAACCGGGACTGAACCGGGACTGAACCGGACTGAACCCGGACTGAACCGGGACTGAACCGGGACTAAAGTGGGAATACACCAGATCTAAGACAGAACTAAACCGGGACTAAACCGGTACTGAACCAGGACTAAACCAGAACTAAACCAGAACTAAACCAGGACTAAACCAGGACTGAACCAGGGCTAAACCAGGGCTAAACCAGGGCTAAACCAGGGCTAAACCAGGACTAAACCAGGACTAAACCAGGACTAAACCAGCACTAAACCAGGACTAAACCGGGTCTAAAGTGGGACTAAACCAGATTTAAACCAGAACTATACCAGATCTAAACCAGAACTAAACCAGGTCTAAAGCAGGACTAAACCAGGGCTAATGGAGGACTAAACCAGGTCTAAAACAGGATTAAACCAAGTCTAAAATAGGCCTAAAACAGGACTAAACCAGGGCTAATGGAGGACTAAGCCAGAATTAAAACAGGACTAAAACAGATTTTAAATGGGACTAAAATAAGACTAAAGCCAAAGTAGCTCTAAACCAGTCAATTATTCTGAAATGTGTGCACAACCCCAGGTGTATCTCTAGAGGGCACCGTTGAACAGATCATGTTTTTCGAATAGAGACACATTGCAGGTGCTAGTTTTTGCAGTATTTTTATGTCTTTCACACCTTTAAAACAATGTGTGAAAATTGTCCGTGGCTAATGTCTTTTTAAAAACCAGGACACCACCAACATATACTCTTCTGCAGTTATTCCCCCAATCCAAAATTAGAGATAAACATTTGCTTAAAAGAGCTTTTTATTGTTTTGAAAATAAAACTAACTGAAGCTTGTGTGATAAAAAAGTGACATTTATTAAAGGTGCAAAGCGTAACTTCTCTGGCAGAAGGTCACCTGCTTGTCTCCATACAAATGTAATTGCTTTGTGTAGAATATTCCAGTGTTTTGTCTTTTTATAATTATACAGTGCCGCCACTCGACCAAGTTACAGGTCAGATCTACGGAGACACAGCCCCGCTCACAGTAAACATGCATGTAATTAAAGAAGTGTTAGATGAGCACAATTAATGCCATACTGTGGAAGATTACAAGCAGAACAACATCTCCACTGAGAGAAGCAAGTGGCGAACCTCCCACCAGAAAAGTTGCGTAGTGCGCCTTAAAAATGTTTCTATTTTAACTGAAACAAAACATTAAAACAGTAGTTCAATTTAGGCCTGTCACGATAAACGATAATATTGAAGCTGATTCACTGACGCAACAAACCAAGAGCAGATTTAAACCACAAAAACTGTTCTAAAGCTGTAATTTGTTCAAAACCATGAACAGCTTATTTAGTTTGCATCTGGAGTGAGTCAGAGAAGTTATTAATTCAACCTTTTACAAGTTAAATCTTATTACATAGCCAAAAAATACATTTCACAAATGTCCCAGTAGTGCAAAGAAAATGTGCAGACATAAAACTGACCCACAGACAGACTGTTCTTCACTGTTTAGAGATGATAAGTGGATATAATGATTATAGCGACAGACGTAGCTGAATTATGCCAAGGACTGTCTTTTTATGGTTTTAAGGATTTACACACACGACCTTTGACCCTGCAGATATGTCTTGTGTATTTTAGGCTCTATATGTTTTAACTGGGTCAATATTTGCGGAGGACAGTTCGATGTGGAATCCAGGAAATCGGCAGTAGACATAACGTTTGTTTTAGCTGCAAATTGCCTTCATTTTCTCTCAGTGATTTGAGTCATTATTTCTGTTTTAACACGTCACAGTATGAGCTCCAAAACGGAGGCAAAACTCTTTAATGCCAAAATGTTTTTCAATTTCAAACATGTTTAGTAATGGGTGATTTTCTTTCTCTGCTGAATATGAGGTAAGAAAATTTAATCAGTAGAGAGCATCACTTGTGAGATACTAGCTCTGAATACACAGCACAAGTGCAGATAAGAAAACAAAACAGTTAAAACAACATCAAATCATGAATGTGTTTGTCCTCATCCAGAACAAAACGTATATGAACTTTTAAAATGAACAAATTCAAAGTTAGGGTTGTTGAAATTATGAAAAATACTGTAACAAGTATCAAAACTATATATTTAAGCTAGTATCAACATTTAAAGACAAATCGCTTTGACCTTCCCTGAACAGTTTTTGAGTGATCTTCAGCTAGAACTGGACCACATGGAAACGCAGAAAGTACTGTCAGAAGTCTACTGCATATAGTCCCAATAATGACGTACTGTACTACAAACTGTATATTTAAAATGGGTTCAGTGGGATTCTCCTGCTCTGTGTCAGCGGCATAAAGTACTTTGAATATTCTGGATACGTCGTGCTTCAGAGTGTGGTCAGGTCAGATCTTTTGAGGCACTTTGTTTGACTCAGTTTAAAGTGTTTTGTGGCTGCACTGGTCAGACGTGTTACACATGTATCTGTAGACCTGTGGAGGCTGAACCCGTCCCGTTGTAAAGTGATGTTTAATGAGCCTGAGTCGTTGCTCGGGGGAATCGTGTCTCTCTTTTCTTCTTGGTTTTGCTGCATGACGTTTCCAAATTCTGGGTTTTTCTCATTAATCATTTTCAATTTGTCAAAGTTTTGCATGAAAACATTTGCTTTTTTGTGATTTAATTATTAACCTGTTTCATTTACTCATCTTCTCATCCATCATCTCTCTCTCACTCTTTATCCCCCTCTCCTCCCTCTTCTTCTCTCTCGTCGTCTTTCTGTCTCCTTTCCATCGCTCCTCTTTCTCTACCTTTTGCTATCACCCTCTCCTCTTTCTCTCTCCTCCCTCTGTCCCTGCAATTTTCTTCTACCCTTCTCCTCCATCGCTCTCTCCTTTCTCCTCTCCCATTGTCATGCTCTCTCTTTCCTGTCTCTCCATCACTCCCTCTCTTTGTCGCTTGTTTTTTTTATCACCTTTCTCTCTCTTTGCCTCTTCTGTTGCAACTCTCTCTCTCTCTCTGTCATCCGTCTTTTTCCTTATCCCTCTTTTTCTCTCTATTTTCCATCTCCCTTTCCCTCTCCTGATGCCACTTTTGCTCAATCTCTCTCTATCCCTCCTTCTTTTCCTTCTTTTTCATCGCTCTCTAACCTCTGTCCTTGCCACTCTTTCCTTACTCCCCTCTCCTCCATCTCTCGCTCCTTTCCTCTGTTCCATTGTCATGCTCTCTGTCCTCTCTCTCACTCCCTCTTTCTCTCTCCCTTTTTCTATCACCTTTTTCTCTTTCTCTCCTCTTGTCGCAACTCTCTTTCTCTCTCTCTGTCATCCCTCTTTTCCTATCCCACCTTTTCCCCCTCTATCTATCCTTCCGTCCACCTCTCCTCCTTCTCCTGATCCTTTTGCTCTATCCCTCTCTATCTCATCTCTTTCTCTCTCTCCTCCTCTCACTCTATCTCTTTCTCTCTCCTCCTCTCACTCTATCTCTTTCTCTCTCCTCCTCTCACTCTATCTCTTTCTCTCTCCCCTCCCTGCCTCTCCCTGTCTGTCTCTCACCCTCTTTCTCTCTCTTCCCTTCTTCTTTTGCCACTCTATCTTTCTCCTCCTTGCCTCTCCCTCTCTTTGTCCCTCATCCTTTTTCTCTCTTTTCCCCTTTTCTTTTGCCACTCTTTCACTTTCTCTCTCCTCCCTGCCCCTTCCTCTCTTTCTCTCTCTTCCTCTCTTTTTCCTCTCCCTCCCTCCTTCTTTAGCTCCCACTCCAAAGCGCTTCCGTTTCTTCCGCAGTAAAAGCCAGACCCAGCTCCTCCCCTCACCTTCTCCTCACCCCTTTCTTTCTCGTCGCTCTCCTACTCCTTCTCTCTCCCCTCCTCCCTCTCTCTCCCCTCTCTCCCCCTCTTCTTCCTCCTCTCGTTCTCCTCTCTCTCTTTCTAGACGCCTCCGATTTTGGTCCTCCACTGACATCTCCACTGACTGTAGCCAATCCACTCCGACCAGCGACGTTTTTTAATCCCCCTTTTCTTCATTCTCATCACTTCTAACATCACTCACTCAACTTCTTCACCTCCAAAATCTTTAGATCATTTTCTTTTTTTTTTCACTTTATGCACCAACACTCCCACACTTTACACACTGACACTACACAGATGCTGAAACTGAAAGAGTTCCGGTTTTATTCGTAAGTGTTCATATTTGTGACGTTTCATGCTCAGATGCTCCTCTGCTCGCTGCATGCTCCCGTGACGTTCTGCTAACACCTGAACAAACCTGTCTCTGCCTTTTCTCTAATCTTCCACAAACGAAAAATGGCCCAAAAAGATCAGATTATTTACAGTCAATTGTTTTGCACTTTACTCAAGATGGTTTCCACGCTCCACCGCGGCTCCATATTGAACTTTTGGCTTCCTCATAATGTCTAAATGTGACTAGACTGAAGAAGTTTGGAGGTTCAATCTCTGCTTCAAACTGCCGCAGTGTCCTTGGGCAAGACACTTAACCCCATTTCCAATCACATATTTTTTGATTCAATGTGGGTCAAGACCATAGACTGTTAATATAAATGGACGCAGCGAACCTTCTAGCCGCCGCGTTCCATACAGGAAGTGATCATGGGCGCACTTCCAGCTCCACTGACTGGCTCCAATTCACTTTACATAGACAAACCATGTCCCCTCTCTCTGCACCTGCTGCAGTGAGCCTCTTCAATGTTTGTATTAACCTTCTCTACTTGATCCTGGGGTTTTTATTTCACTATTGTGTCTGTAACTTAAGATATGAACATTAATAACAAATCAGACGCCTTAGCGACAGGTTTGATTGACAGCGTTGCTAAGCGATCGCTCCCTGCTAAACCAGCGGTGCGGGCGGGAAGGGGCGTTACCTTCAACAATCTCGCTCTGGATTGGCTCTTTGGTTGCTATGATACTCGCGTTCGGAATTCCTAATACAAAACTCCAAATTGTCCACTATAACGACGAGCCTCGATGAGCTTCATTTGACTGAACGCTGTGGGTGACGTCACACTCACTTTCTTTTATACAGTTTATGTTTCATTAGCTTTCTTCTTAAAAAGACATTTTAATTTCCTCAAATTTCATAGACATATTTGTACCATTTAACAAAATAATCAAATTAAAGTCTCAAAAGTCCAAGGCCGCGTGGAAGCCTCTGTCTCTCAGATGAAGAATGCAGTGATTTTAGCTGCAACGCTGAACCCAAGTCTAAACAGTTGGCTGATAAACTGATCTGTTTTCTGCTGTGCTTCCAACAGACACTAACCCCTCTGCTCTTCCTCACAACATCATCTCAAAGGGTTTTTCCTCTGCCACTAAACAAGATAAACACCATGATTCTTTAGTTCAGTGCCTAAAACCAGCTGCTACAGGGCGTCTGTGGAAATGGTAATGTTAGCGACCGCTAGTTCGTTAGCATAAGTAAATTCAACCAGGACAGGCTAAAACAGGCCATGAAGGAGCTGCACTGATTAATGTAGTGAATGAAACTCTGTGGTGCTTAGACTCTGACTGGAGACTGTAGTCGACTCGTTATAGAAAAGCCACAGTGGCTCAGTTGGTAGAGCGTTTGTCTACCGATCAGAAGGTTGACAGTTTGAATCTCGTTCTCAGCATAAAACATCACTGGTGGCGCATCAGATCCACTGACCCACAGGTTGGTGGTGCAATTCCAGCTCCCACAGATGAATGCTATCATGGTGTCTTTGGGCAAGACACTTTTTGTTTTCTTCACAGGTATGAACAATCAGGCAGATTTCAGATTATGATCAGATCTTTAGTGAACAGGTTTTCTTCTTTATTTATACAGGGGAGTCTGATGAGAACATCTGGACTCTCATTTTCATGGACGCCCTGGACGTCCCAGAAGCACAGACAAAATGAACAAGTCCATATAAAACATTAAAATTAGGAGTAGGTGTGGATCTAAAAGTTTGTACCAGATTTTTAAATTAAGATCTGAACATAGCCAGTGTTAGTAAAGAGAAGGAGACGAGAGGCTGATGGTCCTGCTGGTGGAGGAGGGGTGTAGCCGTAAAGGGAGGATGAAGGAGGAGAGAGTGCATTTTAAGAAAGCAAATGCAATCGTCCTGGTTGAATTTAAGCTTAATTTAAGCACAGATCTGTCTGAGGCCTTGTTCACTCCTCTGCTTTACACCAAAGTTAGAAAAGACAACACTGCTTGTTGTTTGATGCCTTAATGACAAACAGGTCAGAGGTGAGTTATACTGCAACTACTGCCACTTCAAATCTGCTTATTTGATTCAGTGAGGGCCTCACACACGCACAATAGCGCCCCCTGTGTTTATTCCTGCACTGTCAGCACTGCGCTTCCCGTATTCATGTGGTGTCATTTGTAAAGAGCCATTTGCTGATTTGTGATTTGCAGCTTATCGAATTTTAATTGATTTTTTTCAGGACTAAGCGACCGAGGCCGCGCTGGACACAGAGGCAGCACTCCAGGAGACAGCAACGAGAGCGTGAACGGGGAAGACGGCCACGGGCACGGTGAGATCTGAGGAGAAGGAATTATAGCCATCACAAGTTTCAGGATCACTATTAAAAAACTGATTATTTATGTAAGAGACACTGAAGGATCCTGTCTCCACTGGTCTCATTAAACCTGCTGAGCCTGTAGTTGAGACTTATACAAACATGTTCTGGTTGCAGCATTAATTTTAACCTAATTGAAATCCCAATCTGGATGGACCACAGACTGTACATGTAAATGGACACAATTACATGTTTCTTCAATGATTCGGCTCTATTAACTAAAGTCAACTGGGATAAGCATCACACAAGAACGAACACCTGAATGTCTGAGCACGACATGTGCAAGTAGCTGCTGATGAACTCTATTTAAGTCATGATCTTTACAACATATGAATTAGCTTTATGAATGGGTAAATTTTGAGGTTAGAGGCGTTAACGGTGCTGTACTGGACTTTTACAAAACATGAAAACAGAACTAGTTCATTTTAAGCAGACTGCACTCACTCACTTTCCTAAAGAATTGCTACCATCCTAATTATTCACAGTGATGAGTTTATAAGTGATTTTTCCAGAGCAGAGTTTTGTCATCACAGTAATGCAAACGACAACTAGCATTCTAACAGCGTGCTTCCTGATTAGTGGACAATAAAATGCTTTATAATGAGATGCAGACAGCAGACGGCACACAGCGGTCTCATTTTGACCCCAAAGAGCTGCTTTACACTGTATCTGTACAGGGGCAAAACTCATTTCACTTTATTACATGGAATAAACCTTGAGTCCTGCCTCTTTACAGTGACATGCACTAGTTGAAGCGCTGTATGTGTTAAAATGCCACTCACGACTTTAGGTTCTCCGCCCTGTATATTGCTTCTAAATAAATGATTTCTGTTTCAGGTCCGTCATACAGAGCCCTCAGCTCCACTCCCAACCATCAGTCATCCTCAGTGGGACTGAACAGCACCAGACCAGCCCCCAGCCGCAGACCCAGAGGTAAAACACAACACACGCACCAGATACACTTTAAAGCTCCTATTCTGTGGTAAATCAACTTTAAAACTATATGGAATAGTATTGTATTTAATTCATGTGTAATGTGCCTATAATACGCAATTTTCTGACCTCTGTTCTAATTTTTCCTCGTCACAAACAGACCTGGAGCTGTGTTTTGTTTCATTCACACATGTTTGATACACAAACCTGCAGATTTAGGCTGAGTTCTTGTGATGTCATCATGTGGTAATACAGGAAGTGCTCCACTGTGTTTTTAAACTCCACCTTCACTAGAATCATTTGGATGATTTCCAGCCCTGGCATTGCCAATCTCCACTGAACTAAAAGTAAAAGAAAAGGTAGCTGTTAATGACCACTTCATGACATCGCAAGGTGGAACAGAGTATTTTGAATCAGACGTGAACAGGCTGGTAGTGCAGGATCACTCAAACATGTGTGACTGAAATAAAACATAACTAGCTCTGTTTTTGAAGAGATAACATTATAACACGGTTTTAAGCTCACATGAGTCCATTTTGCATAATATAGGACTTTTAAGCTGTAAGCTGTCTGAATCATGTTTCTAATAGCTACGCTGCTATTTATTGATTTCAACATGAGCCATTTCCAACAGTTGCCAGCAGGGGGGGCTCAGACTACTTATGTTATATACAGTTACAGACTGGTGTCTTACATTTAAGATGCACTATGTCACTTTTCTGTTGGAGGCTCCGTCGTCTTTTCTCCATAGAGAGATTTTTGCTTGGCTAGAATGTTCCACAGTTAGACACATTTTAGCTTGTATATCTCCATGGAGACAAGTAGGGAGTGTCAGCAGGCCAAGTTGCAGGTCAAATCTGTGGAGAGATGACCCAGCCCACAAAATGCATTATGATTATGATTAATGTCAGTGTAATACAAGTTCAAGCTCGAACACTGTGTCAGTACAGCCTCCAGTGTGACCAATAACATACTCGTTATTCTCTCATTAGTTATTCTAAGGAGAGAATGAGCTATTTTACGGGCAAAGCAATAACATCTCCCTAGAGGCAAGCAGATTACCAACTCTTCACCAAAAAGTTGCATAGTGTATCTTTAGTGTAATAAGAGGCCTTTACCTCACGGTATCACTGTAGTAAAAACTCAATCTGCTGGACATTTTCAGGCTTGTTGTACGATGAAGATTCGCGTCACACTTCGACAGACTCCATGTTTGGTTTCCATGGCGGCGCAGGGGGACGCCCAGGGTCAGCGGACTATAGCCACAACACGTCCAGCTCCAACTCTCCCGTCAACTGCAAAGGTACAGAGCTCCCACGTGAGCTGCACTTCAACAACACACCTGGAGGAGAATATTCCACACCGCACCACCGCCGAGGTGTTGGAGTCTGTGTGGAATGATATGAAATTTGGTCTGTTGTGATAATGAAACGGTTTATTGCAATTGCGAGGGGAGGTGGCTAACTGCTAACGCTAAAGCCTAGAACGACTTAAATGCTGACTGTGGAAGCAGACATAGGTGTAGTTTAAATAGTCTGAATCAAGTTAATATTATAATTATTTAGAATATTATAAAAGCCACATTCAAGCAGGTTTATAGAACTCGGAAAACTCTCCTTCTTGTTTTCAAAGTCCAGTTTCATTACAAAGCTTCTAACTGTTAGTCTCAGGTTATTATTAGCTGTGCTGCTAATAAGTAACTTCAACATGTTTCTTTGCTCACTGTTGTCACCAGGGGGCAACATACACTTCCAAATCTACATGTTTTAATTCAAAATTAAAGACTTGGCACCACAAAAGATACATTATTCTGTCATACATCAGTACAGGATGTAGTACAATCGATTCTGAGGTTTGAACCAACTTTGTGCTGGTTGAAAAGTGAGCACCAGGGTCAGATATTATTTTGAATTAAACAAATAACTATTCTAAACATTTATCTTCTCTTCAGATCCCTCCGATCGTCAGGGGCGCTCGGCCAGCCTCTCCAGCGATGATGTCATATGTGTGGGCCAATCACATCAGAGTTTGTCCCGTAGCTCCACCCTCCCGTACGACCACTCTCCTCAGAAGGCCCAGCCGCAGAGAGGGGCGCCCAGGCCCAAAACCCGCCCTGCGTCCCCCGGGAGTGAGATGGTGACGCTGGAACAGTTTCTCCACGAGAGCAACTTACAGTCTCCTCCTGTGGTACAGTTACACAACAGATATACATGTTTTTTAGGACGTGTAAAGGGACTGTACTGAATGTAAAAGCTGCTCTTAGGCATAAAATAAGTCTGCTGTGTTCTGTCGGCTTCTAATTAGTTAGCATGCTAGGTGTTATTAGCATTACCGTGACAGCAAAACTCACCACTGGCCTTTGAAAGCTGTGAAACTTATAAAATCTTTGCGGTGAATAATTACCATGCCAGAAATGCTGGAGGAAAGTGAGAATAACTTTGGACCACTGTAAAACCTTTTAAAATAGTTCTAGGCCTGGAAAGTTCCACAGTATGGCATTAAACTTGTATATCTCTGCAGAAACACACAGGCGACGTCACCAGGATCATTAAGAGTGAATGAAGTTCAGGTGGAGTTAATTTAGAAGCTGGAAGTCTCATTTAACTTCAGAATTCAATTTACTTAATAGTGAAAACCAGTTAAGTCCTGCTTTATTGGAGGTAATGGGTTGATTACAGAGCTCTCAGTTACAGTCTTTCTCTCTCTTCCACCACTCCCCTCTCCCTATCACTATCCTTCCCCCTTTCCCCCCTCTCTCTTTTCTCACCTCCCTTTTTTCTGCCCTCCTCCCTCTCTTTCCTGTTTCTTCGATCATCCCCTCTGACTCTTTCCTCTCCTCAACTCTTTGCCCTCCCTTCTGTCTCTTTTCTGTCTCTCTCTATTATTATCTCTCTTTTTCCTCTCCTACCCTTTTTGCCCTCCCTTCCTCCTCTTCTCTCTGTCTCTCTATCATCCCCTCTCTTTCCTCTCCTCCCCACTTTGACCCCCCATCCCCATTTTATCCCCCCCCCCCCCCTCTCTCTCTCCCCCCCCTCCCCTTTTTTTCCTCCCTCTTTTCCTCCTCTCCTCTCCCCTCTCTCCCCTCTTTCTCTCTCCTCCTCCCTCCTCCCCCTCTTCCTCTCCTCTTTCCCCCTCTCTCCTCCCTCTCCTCTCTCTCTCTCTCTCTCTCTCTTCTCTCTCTCCTCTCCTCCTCTCTCTCCCTCTCTCTCCTCTCTCCTGTCTCCCTCTCCTCTCCATCTCTCTCTCTTCTTCGGAGGCTGAGCTGAAGCAGTGCCTTTAAAAACATTTTGAAACATACATTGCACTTCCTGACGTTTTCCAAGGAAATACAAAAGCACGTTTGGTATCTACAGTTTTTGATTATATTCAGATACAGCACACAAAATGCTCAGGGTTGTTTGATCTAAAGAGACACACAAAAGACATTTAAAGTTACTCTACATTGTATTATTCATTTACTCTCCACACCAGGCGGATGTAAACTCATTTTCAAGCCACAGCTGCCGTGGAGTTTACTGACAAAGACCACGGCTGCCATTTTGTGCCAATGGCCTTTCGAACCTGAAATAATCACCCAGTCACACGCAGATATATGCATGGGCCAAATGTGCCCAAGAACACAGCAATAGTTCACAGTGGTCTCAGAGCGGGAATCAAACCTGAGCTGAGATTCACCTGAGCCAGTGTCCTAAAGCATTTAAAGTCCTATATCACACAAAATGTACTCCTAATGATGTTTCCTCCTCAAAAACACACCCAGAGTTGTTTTTTTCATTCTTACATGTTTGAGTCACACTTTATTATTAGTCTGTAACATCTCCACAGCTCAAAATGCTCTGTTCCACCTTGTGATGTCATCACGTGCTAGTTTTCACATTAACAGCTCCTTTTACCTTTAGTTCAGTCGAGATTGGCAATGCCAGAGCTGAAATCATCCAAATGTATTCCTGTATTACCACATGATGACATCATAAGGTGGAACAGTCTGTTTTTTTTTCAGTTTGAGAGAAGAACTCAGCCTAAATCTGCAGAGTTTGTGTGTTAAACATGTGAATGAAACAAAACGCAGCTCCAGGTCTGTTTGAGATGAGGAAACAACATTAGAACAGATCAGAGACTAGAGTCATGTGGGCCTTTAAAGGAGCATTTTACTTCTTAAAAACTTGTAAACACATAAATCATTTTAAATTGTACCAGTTCCTCACTTTCCTAACACATTCTGGAGTTTTGCCATCATGCCACTGCTAACAACAGCTAGCATGCTAACAGCACCACCCACAGTAGCTGCTTTTGTAAAACATCTGAACTGGGGCAAAACAACTGTTACTTCAACATATGTAAAAATGCAGAGCCTCTTTAGGGGCTGATGGGAACTGGAGCAGACCTCACCTGTTCTCACAGTTCAGCTTGAGCCTAAATGACTCAGAACTAAAAACATGCCTCATCTCAGAGTGTTTCTCTTTGTCCCTGATGTGACCTCCAGCTCATCAGCTTCAGTCCTGTGTGTGTCCCAGATGTGGAGAGGAAGAGTTTAATGCAGTCAGTCGATTAATGACACCCACTGTCAAAAACAGTAGTGTCTCATAATGTGACTCACAACTTACTAAAGCAAAACAATGACAACTCATTTCAACTTGTTTCACGATGTTTTATTTCCAAGTAAAACCCCTTGTGCCTGTGTGTGGGTATTTATCACATCACGACACACATCAGCTTCATACACACATCTAGGGGACAAAAATCAGGTGATGGAAATCCTTTATGAGATCTACAACAGGATTTAAAGTTCAGATATGAGTTAAAAGCACTATTGAAGTCTCTGGGCCGTGCACAATGGAGCATGCCGCTGGTTTAGCATTTAGCAGTTGGGTACATCTGGTCCTGATGTTTGTGCTTCAGGATCTTCTGAACCGTGTTCACATCGCTCACAGGCTCGTTCATGTCGTACCATGTGACCGCTCTAATCAATCAGAGCTTGAGCTTAGCTAGAGCAGACAGAGCGCAGCTGAAGCTATCGATTAAAAAGCGTTTTTTAAGACAACAGACGCATTTTGAGCTGAGAAAAAGTTTATGATCTGAAAATGGATAAAAATCACCTTAAAATTCAACCTTTGTGAAAGCTGTAGGTGCCCTGTCAGCTCCTGTCAGTCCCTGTTAGCTCTGTCAGTCCTCCTGTCAGCTCCTGTCAGTCCTTATCAGTCCTTGTCAGTCCCTGTCAGTCCCTGTTAGCCCCTGTCAGTCCTTGTCAGTCCCTCTCAGTCCCTGTCAGTCCCTGTTAGCCCCTGTCAGTCCCTGTCAGTCCCTGTCAGTCCCTGTCAGTCCCTGTCAGCTCCTGTCAGTCCCTGTCAGTCCCTGTCAGTCCCTGTCAGTTTGTGATCACATTGCGCTGTATGAGAAAAATGTTTTCTGGGCTGGAGGGATTTTTTTGTTGTAATTTGCTTCAAATCAATGTATATCTACTGTCCACCTACGCCTTCTACATTTCATGAAAAGAATGTTAAAAATGTGCTAGAATATTCATTTAAAAGATAAAAGTGGTTCACACCCGACATAAAAGAGTGACCTGCTGACGCTAAATCTAATCCACACACATCAACACACACATCAACACACACACATCCACACACACACACACACACACACACACACACACACACACCACACACACACACACACATCCACTCACCACATCACACACACACACACACACACACACACATCAACACACACACACATCCACACACACATCCACACACACACACACACACACACATCCAGACACACACACACACACACACACACACATCCACACACACACACACATCCACACACACATCCACCCACCCACACACACACACACACACACACACCACACACACACACACATCCACACACACACACACACCACACACACACACACACACACCACACACACACACACACATCCACACACACACACACACATCCACACACACACACACACATCCACACACACACACACACACATCCACAGACACACACACACACACACATCCACACACACACACACATACACACACACACACACACACACCACACACCTGCACACACACACACACACACACACACACATTCATACACCAGTGTACACAGACAGAGATAGAGGAGGGTTAAGTGTTTTGCCCAAGGACACAACAGCAGTATTCATGTGTGGGAGCTGGACACAGTGGACGGGACAGACACAGTGGACGGGACAGACACAGTGGACGGGGACACGGTGGACACAGGGTGGAGGGGACACAGGGTGACGGGACACAGGGGGACAGGAGCTCAGTCGGTGAAGTGGATATGATGTTTTTTATGTTTTGACTTGGTTTGACGGGATAGAACCTGTGCGAAATGTTTATCAGTTTTACATCAGTTTAGTGGCAGTTTTGAGAATTAAGAAGAAAAGTATAAATAAAATAAAAATGCAGGAAGTGTTGGAGAGAAACCTCTCCCTGTGAGGCAAATGCAGGGGCAGCTTTTCTCACAGATGAAACACTGATTTAACTAAATAAAGATGTTAATCTCTGACATAATTTAATAGATTAGTAGATTAGGTTTCGGCCCTCGTTGACCGCGTGGTTGCCAGGTAACAGTACTCTACCTCTGTCATATCTGGCGCCCTTCTCCAACCAGGAAGTAAAATTATAAACGGCAACAAAATTAAAAATCTAGAAAAAAGGATTTTTAGTAAAGTCTTAAATATAATGATGTCACGTCTGTTTCAGTGAAATGAGTAATAATCTGTCATATGGACTTTAAAATACTCCAGAATGTGATATTACAAAAAGTACACAGTGAGAGTCATTGGGAACTACGTGGACCACAATCCTTTGTTCCAAATAATGTTTTCCTTTTTTTTAGTCCTAAACTTTAATATTAATGTATTAATTACATAAAAGTGTTTCTAAGGCATTTTTAGACAATGAATGGATATTATTTCTACAGTAAAAAATCTGATCACCCAAAAAAAATCTATGAGCTTTGAGATTCTCTGAGATATTGATGCTTCCCTTTACATCGAGTGCCGTGAAATACTTAAATTTGAAATAATTATAGACTTGTATAACGTCCAGTGCTGTATATGACACTGACAACACAGAACTTATTATATATACTTCTAATCACTGAGGTAACTTAATCAACTTCATTGTTTTTTTTAATTTCAGGTGTCAACAGGAAGCCGTGAGGACTTGATGACCGACTATTTCACCCGTAGCCCCGCCCACTCCACTCCTACTGGTCGAGAACAGGCCACGCCTACCAGTTACGTCACCCCCACTGTCCAGCTGTCCAATCAGAGACCAGGGCAGAGCGTAAAGCCCTCTCCTCGGCACCCTGTCGGCCAATCCCCTGCCTCCAGCCAAACTGTCACTCAAAGAACCAGCCAATCGCTGAGCAGGACCTTCAGCTTGGCTTCGGCCGATTTGCTGCGATCAAACGGTCCCGATGGTTTCCGGGGTAACGAAGGATCCACCAGCCAATCGGATGTTGTCATTCGTCGTCCGGGGGGAGGGCCGAGCTCCAGGGAACGCCCACTTTCTGCACGCCTCGCCGGACCGACCAATCACGGAGATGCTAGCTTTTTGCACACGCCCATTCACCACTCCTCCTCTCTCAACCTGCAGAGCGATAGATATTTAGAAAGAGGTCGAACAACGACTACAACAGCACGAAGCGGCGCTAATTACCACAGAGGAGAGATCGCCATGGTTACGCCCGTGAGAGCCGTTACTGCGACACAATTGGACGAGGACCAAGGAGGAGGGGAGGGGCTACAGAAGAAAGATGGCGACCGCACACGATGTAGCTCAATCGAACGACCCAAAAGCACGCCGGCATCTCCCGACCCAAACAACGACCCTCAAACTGTGTGGTATGAATATGGATGTGTTTAAACTTAAAACACAACATCATTTGTCAGAAAAAAACATCAAAAGTCAAGTTTCCTGAATTTTCAAACTTGTGTTTGGATTATGCAAAAAAAAGGCAACATGAAGTCAGTTCTGTTGTTAAATGTTTCCCAAACATTTTTGGAATAAAACTTCAAATTCAAAGTGACTGGATCGTGTGTGAAAACGGAAACACAAAATGAATGACTTTGCTTTAAAATCGCAGGATCGAAGAACACTGGAAGTGTTTTTCTTCTGGTTAAACGCTGACGTTTGCTGGTTCAAAGCTGGAAAGCTCCCTGGGAGAAAACTGGATACAAAGACATTAGATTGTGCTGGAAAAATGCAACAGCAACTTAGTTGTGTTGCTACAAAGATGCACAAATCTGAGGATTGTTGCAAATAAATCCGTATTGGTCCAGTAAATGCAAAATCTACATCGGACAAACATTTGAAGTTCTTATATTTCAAGTCAAAGTGAGGGATTGTGCAACAACATGGCAACATGAGGTCGTTTCTGTTGCTGTAAAGATGCACAAAGTTTAGGATCAAAACTGGATATTTATCTGGAATCTTGACAAAACTCCTGGACACAAGCTGCAGTTTGCTCATTTTAAACTTTTTTTGGAGAGAAATTCTTCGTTGGAGCTTTTGGAACTGGCAACATGAGTTTAACAAGGATCAAAACTGGATGATTTTTACCAATGCAAAACATGTTCTGGAGTTAACGTGGAAAACACTAAATGCAAATCTGCTTGTACTGGAACTAAACACACACCACTAATTTATTATATTTTTAATACTACTCAGCAAATAGCCTTATCCCACGAGACTGACAAACCTGAGATGGAACACTATGAACTGTGGCTGGGATAAGTCTACGAGCTTCTGACTCTGACCCTCCTTTTTAAATCTGTACAAGGTTTTGATGAAGTAAAAGCAAAAATGCACCTGGCCCAGACAACACTGCAAAATGTCTGTTTAGTTGAAGTGACTTGAATTAATAACATTTAGTTTCTTATTTTCATTATTTTGCCTTTAAAGGTGCACTGTGTAACCTTTCTGATGGAGGGTTCACCACCTTCTTGTCTCCATGGAGATGTTTTTGCTTTGCCTGAAATGTTCCGTAAACGTATCTTTTATTTCTATTCTTGAAAAACATTCACTCTTAGTCTGGACGTGGTCGCCGCTCCACTGATCTGACCTGTAACTTACCTGGTAGGTCGCACCTGCTTGTCTCCATGGAGATAGACAAGTTTAATGTCATACTGTGGAACATTACAGGCAATTCAATAACGTCCTGATGAGATAAGCATAGTGCAGTTTATATGGAGACTTTGAGACAGACGCTCCTGTCAGACACTGAGGTTTAGGCTTTAAAAGTTTAGCTCGGACTTGATTTTAAAGCAAAAACTTTTCAAATCCAGATACATTTCCTCAATCCAAGTCAGTTCAACAGAGATACACATTTTTGCAGTGGAAAATGGCTCGACCTGGAGAGGGCGTTCTGAACTTTAGCAGGTCTAGACACATGTGGATAAGTGAACGCAGCCACTGAATGTATAAGACTCCTCTGCTCTTCTGCTCCAGACTCTCCTCCTCCTCCTCCTCCTCCTCAGCTCCTCCTCCTCCTCCTCCTCCTCCTCCTCAGCTCCTCTGCGACGATAAACAAACACAGGACAAAAGGAAATGAGAGAAAGCGGAGAGAAAGAATCAGCAGGTGGTTTTTGAGGGTAAATAAATGAAAGGATGGATGAGGGAAGAAAGATGAGGGCTGAGGGCACACTGTAACAAAAACACTGCCAAATGACTGGAAATCAGAATCTTGAGTTATAATTAACATGTATTTATGTAGTAATTAAATATATTTCTAACTGGTTTCACTATGTAACTTTTCTGGTGGTGGGGGAGGGCTTGTTTCCATGGAGATGTTACTGCTTTACATGGAGTGTTCACGAGCCTGGCGTTAAGCTGATCTCTTTTACATTCTGTCAGCCTCTCCACAGAACTGACCTGTAACTTGGCCCAGTGGTGTAACCTGCTCGACTCTGTGGATATAGATGAGCTCAATGCCATACTGTGGAACATTCCAGGCAAAGCAACGACATCTCCATGGAGACGAGCAGCTGGCGAATCCTCCACCATAAAAAAATGACGATTCATATTTATTTATTTCATTTATTAAACTAGTTAGTTATTCTACTGTACCTTAAAAAAAAATAGCAAAATTATCTTACTTACAATTTACAAATGTTGTAGGTCTTGTAGCGTTCATATTTTTTACACTTGGTTTTGTTTGAACTTTAATTAGTTTTAAAGTATAATTCCATTTCGTTTGGTTTAAATTTGCCTTATTTCAATTGTTTAATCCTTCCCAGAAAACAGAGCTAAAATAAAATTTTAAAATGTCAAGAAATAATTTGAAATAAGCCCTAAAATGAAGTGAAAATGACTCAAAATTCTGAATTCACGCCGTTTGAAGTCCTTGTTCTTGTTTTTTACAGTGTGGGTGTAAAAGTTAAAGAGCGAACAAGAGACGGGACTGACACAGATAAACATTTCATTTCCAGCTCACCTCCTCCCTGCTAAATTACAGCCTCATAACCACACTCCATGTTTAGATTTTCTCCCAGCATGCAACACGGGCAGCCCCGGTAACACGTTACTGGAAACGGAGAGCAAATAGGGTCAGTCCAAAAGAACAAAACTCGAGTCTAACCACAACAAAAAACAAAGGTCCACATCATTTATTTATACTGAACAACTGTGAAGCTGGATCAGAGTTTCAACATTCAACATTCTGTAAAGGACTTTTACCTTAAACTAGATTTGTGGCCAAATGATCTGGTAAGGAAAATTGTGCCTGAAATAAATCAAATATTAATCCAGTTTAACTTATACCAAGAATAAATATTTTGGAACTATTCAGAAATTTGAAACCTGGACTTTCGTTTCACTAAGTAAACACAAGTCACTTAAATCATCTCAAATAACAATTGAAATACTGAATTCCCGCGATGCTCACACTGACCACTAGGGGTGCGGAGGTTTTTGTTGGATACACACATTTATATTCTTACCGCAGGCACTTTATCTGTGGAGTTATCTCAAACTGCACGATACACGTCACAGTATCACTCTGGGGAATGGTCAGACAGCTGCACTACTTGGGAGGAAGTCATTTTACTTCCAGACACAAAAATAAGGCACAAATGTCTCGTCTCTTGTCGCTTTGATTGAAAATAAATGAAAATATAATGGGAAAGTATCTGCAGGGAACCAGAAGGTAAATAGATGTTTGATAACTCGGGTTGTTTTTGTGTGGTTGTCATGGCTTCTTGTTTCTACAAAAATACAATTCAAATGTGGTTGGTTCTGTAGCACTGCAGCCGCAGACGGTTTATATAGATGGACATAGTAAACCTGCTGCGTTTCAAACAGGAAATGAGGCGTTTCCATCGACTCCACTTCTCTTTACATTGAAAACCCCTCTCTCTGAACCTGCTGCCGTCAGACTCATTTTGGTCTTAAATGTTCGTATTAACCCTCGACATGATCCTGGGGTTTTTATTTCACTGTTGTACCCGCGGCCTGCTCCAGATCGGCCTCTACCTGCTCTCACGTCACTTCATTTGGAGCTGAACGATGTGGGTGACGTCTCACTCAGTCACGTCTTTACTCAGTCCATAAAGAAGTGATGGTCTGAAATATGATTCTTGTTTTAGTTTGTCAGTTCAGATTTCAATTAACCAGATGAACATTTAATAGAAGATGATTGAAGTTGATGCAAACAGTGAGTTTACCCGTCACAGAGCCCTCCCCTTCACCTGTCTCTGTTCATTATGTCACGGCTGAGTTCTTTTGCACTTTTGGTTGACGGGGCCGGTGTCCGAAGCCCCTATAGCTTCATAAATAACACATGACTTAATAACTCACTGGATTCGCTGAAGCATGTCACCCAAGGACGGGAGGAGGGAAGGGCGTAGGCGGTAGGAGAGGAGGTAGGAGTGAGGAGCCAAGGAAAGACAAAAAGAGGGATGACCAGTCGCACAAATGCATGAGTAATGATGTAAAAAGTGCATAGCTGCTGCATTACGTGGTGAGACTGAGCGGACGTGGAGACACTAGAAATGAAATAAAAACTACAGTCTGTGGCTTAAAATGAAGAGAATAGTTTGAGAGGTTTTGACTAGTTTAAATCATTTCTCATTAATATTTTTCTATGTTAAAGTTGCACTATGTAATTTTTCTCAAGGAACGTCAGCCATCTTTCTGACTCCACTGAGATATTATTGCTGTAATGTTCCACAGTATGGCATTCACGTGATCTGTTGAAATGATCAGTTTGTTCTGTTTATTTCTTTAAAAACACCTCGGATAAAGAGACATTTTCACTTTGAGCAGCGTCGGCTCGACACGTGTCTGAACTGGGACGTCGTCTTGTGGCGTCTCCATGGAGATAAGTAAGTTTAATGGCACAGTGTGAAACATTTTGGGTAAATAGTGACCCTCCACCAGAAAAGTTACATAATGCACCTTTAAGCCAAATGATATTATTTTTGACATGAACGCTCAGTCCATAGGCAGATCTTTGCTTCTAAGGAACCAAAATATATTGAAAACAGTTGGATGTATTTCTGTGGAGTGAATAAGTGTAAACTAGTCAAAACTGCTCAGTATTTTGAATGTGTTAAATGTCGCATGTGGTAATTTTACAGTGCGGACGAGGAGGAGGAGAGGAGGAGGAGGAGGAGGAGGAGGAGACGAGAGCAGAGGGTATTTTTGTGTATAATTGTTTAAACGTGTCTGAGGTGAAGAGTCGACACTGGATGATACACTGCAAAAACATATCTGCTGGAGCTGAACGCTGACGTCACTCTGAACTTCAGCCACATGCCTCACTCCAGCTGTGGTCACGTGCTCACGGCTGGGAGGGCATCTGGCTCCACAGTGTACGGGAAAATAAATATTGGGTTAAAAAGTAAATGAACAAATCTAATGAATAATGTGCATGAGCTGAGCTCGTGCAGATGTGTTTGCAGTGGATCCATCACTGAGAGACATTTTGTTCTTGGTGGAACAGCACATTCAATATGCAACACGATGATTTCAGCGTACGTGACCTCGGCCCCAGACGCAGAGGGTCACAACTGGACGTTTTGTTTCATACCAAAAATCTAGTTTTCCTCTTGTAAAACTGTTAAAATGTGACCCACCGTATCAGAGTTTGTAGAAAGTAAGATTAAAGTCATTAGTATTATCACTGTAGAGCTGCTTTACTTGTGAATTTTGTTTGACACTTTCAGCACCTTCCCTGCAAAAAATGTTTGTACAAATGGGATAAAACGGCTTGAAATCTGTATTTTCATTTTGAGTTGTTTTGAGTAGTACTAAAGTAACAGAATTACTTACAAAAATGTCAATTAGCAGAACATTTTACCTTGAAACAAATACATTTATTAGATCTCAACAAGTCAAATATTAAAGGCCCTGTACCTCTGACTCACCATGATGAGTTTATAAGTGCTTTTTACGACTCTCAGAGACCAGAACAGAGATTTGCCATGACAGTATAGCTAACCACAACTGGCATGCTAATCGTGCACTTCCTGATCATCTGATAATAAAACGCTTTATACTTGGATGCAGACAGCACACAGAGCTGCTTTTATAATATATCTGGACTGGGACAAGAGACTTTTCTGCTCAGAAGTTGGGTACAGGCCCTTTAATAAAACATTTCAACTCAACATTCATTTACTGAGTTTAAGTCGTTTGAAATCTTTTTGCATTATAACTTTTCCAGGCCTGTTTGGATACTGTCAATATGTTCAAACCACAAGTGTCTACTGACGTTGTATTTTTATACTAATACATGTACATGACGCTCTCTTGTCTTCACTGATCTCTGCTTCCTGTTCACTGTTTTGCTGCCGTTTTATCGGCTGTGAACTTTCTAGAAATGTGTTGGGGTTTTTTTTGCAGAAGTTATAAAAATTTCGAAATTTGTGGTGAATGAAAAGAGAAGTCACCTCAGGCCTGACGTCACGGACACTTCCTGTTGACCTCCTGTTACCTTTGCTGATGTGATACTACTGCTCACTGTAAAAAGGCGACTAGTTTGAAACATAGACTCATCCTGCAACCAGAGTTTTTTGGTAATAAAGTTTATGATTTTGAACGACTTTTGCATTATTTTGAGACGGTGAATGTAACTGTTGGAGAGTCTGCCACCTGCTCTTCGCCATGTAAATGTTATTGCTTTGCCTAGAATGTTCCACAGTATGGCATTTACCTGGTCTATCTCCATGGAGACCAGCAGGTCAAGCCATCAGACAGGTCAAAGTTACAGGTCAGATCTGAGGAGAGGCGACCCACCCCGCTCTCTGTAAGAATTTGTGTTTTTTAAGGTATTATTGTTGGTAATAAAAACCCCTGTAACTGCATGAATGTCATATTGATGTGTTTAATGCCACAGTGTGAAACATTACAGGCAAAGCAAGAACATCCCCATGGAGACGAGCCGATAGAAGCTCACCGGAGAAGCTACAAAGAGCTTTAGAACATTGGTAAGTGCTTTCTGTACGTGGGAATTGTTATTTGAGCCGTTCACCAGTGCAGGGTTGCCAGGTTACAGCAACGAAACCTGTGCAAAAGTGTGAAGGTTGACAGGTTTTGGGAGTTTTTCGCAGTTATATTTTCCTGCGTTTGTGAAAGTTACACCATCCCCGTCCTCCTTCTGTCTCTGTCTCTCAACTCCACAGATCACTGATGCCTCTGGATAGAAAGATTCGAAAAAAAAACAGCTCTGGCCAAACCTGCTGACAATGTTTTTCACCTGCAGCAGCTCAATTCGAAGAGAAAACCGCAGACCTGGCAACACCGCCCCAATATCAAGAGGGCAACCTGTCAGGGGCAGTGGGCTGTGCACTTTCTGAAATCCTTATGGTTTTGAGTCAGGAACAGCTGGAGAATCTTGAGCTCGTATGAAAATCTGAAACACAGAGGAAATACCCAGACACAAGCAGAACGTGCAAACTTCATACTAGAGACGTCAAGGTCATTAGGTTAATCTGAACTAAAAATCACAACTAAAAATTATACTTGTGACAATTTATGACTCAATACAAAGTCATTTGAATTGCACCTCTATTTCATTGTTATTTCACCATGACGTCTTTTGTGTGGGGGGTGGAACCTGTGACCTTCTGTGCTACCACCGGTTTCCCTGTGTGAAAGTTCCTCTGTGGGTGAAACTTCCAGCCACCTCGGGCTCGTAGTTGCCATGTAGGGTCTTATCCACCGTTACTCACAACAGGAACCGAAACAATACGTCAAATTAATCAAACGGTTCACACCAAAATGTCGAGATGTCTCAAACAGCACGAAACGGCAACAGTTCTGACCATTATGTCATGGTCAGGGCTCATATGGCAGCACACTCGTGTGAATAAAATATAGTGTACATAATTTTTCCTGAAAATCCTTCTTAGTTTGTTTCTACTTTGACTACTTTTTGTTTTTGTGAAGTTTATAAAAAGTCTTGGTGGGACATGTGCAGCAGCTGTGACATGTAGATAATCACATAACTTACCCGGCAGCCAGGGGCGGCTCCAGGACGGGGGACGTGAGGGGGACGTGAGGGGGACGTGAGGGGGGCGTGAGGGGGGACGTGAGGAGGACATGAGGGGGACGTGAGGGGGGGCGTGAGGGGGGACGTGAGGGGGCAGTAACCTTCACTTGAATGCCCAGTGCTCCCACACAGCTCCCACAAAGATTCTCTCCTCATTTTCACATCCACTTTTGACTAAAAATGTTCAAATGGCGCCTGCAGAATGTTCAAACTACATTTACAGCCGTGACTCAGACATGCTCGTGAGCGGGGGGCCACTGTTAACAGGCTCCACCCAGCTCCTCCAACTGAACATGTCTGACGCCGCCCCTGCTGGAAACATAATGTTAACTAATTTACACATTTAACTTGACTGTTTTAGAGAAAAGAGAGAACCACATCATGGACTGAGGCGGAGCAGACGTCATCGGGACAGAGGACAACAAACATCGTCGCTAGATTAACGAGACGACTCAAATACCTCCACCGGCTACAAAGGCAGAGCCAAAACCTGTTTGAGTCAGCTGACCGGACACGTCACAGCAGCATCACGTGACCACTCTGAGGCGCTAGTGAGCAGTCCAAACTGTCAGGTAGAAAAACAAACTAAATCTATTAAAATAAATCAACAGGAAAACAGATGAACCTCACTGGACTAAGAGAAAATCATGTTCCTTGTGCATAAATTGTTCCTGTATTTTCAATGGGATTTTGTGTCTGTGTGATGACCACAGACTGTATAAAGAAGTGACAGAGTGAGACGTCGCCTCAGCTTCAGCTCCACATGAAGCTCGAGGCTGGAGCAGGGACAGCGGGCGATTTGGAGCCAAGTTCCATGTTTGGAATCCCGACCACGAGTGTTATAGCAACCAAAGAGCCAATCAGGAGCGAGGATCTTGAAGGTAACGCCCCTTCCCGCCCACACCGCTGGTTTAGCAGAGAGCAGGTGCTTAGCAACGCTGTCAATCAAACTGGTTGTTAACGCTAGCAGGAGCGACGTCGGGGAAAGAAGGACCTGATGTGTCTGTTATTAATGTTCATATTTTACAGACACAGACGTGAAATAAAAACCCCAGGATCATGTAGAGGGTTAATACGAACATTTAAGACCAACATGAGTCTGACAGCAGCAGGTACAGAGAGAGGGGACAGTTTTTCAATAGAAAGTGAATTGGAGTCAGTCAGTGGAGCTGGACGTGCGCCCGTGAGCTCTTCATATTTGGAGCGCGGTGGCTCGCAGGTCAGCTCTGTCCATTTATACAAACAGTTTATGTTGATGATTTTCTGTCAATTTCAGTTTTTGTCCCAATCTTTTCTTAACAAACTGACTTTATGAGACTGACAGCGACGATCCACCAGTGTCATCATTATAAAAACACAAACACCAGTTTGTAGAAAGAACTGCAGCAGCCTTTATACTAGATCATTCTTGTGTAATGTAGAAAAAGTGAAGTGTTGTGACGCTGATATGAGGCTCTGTGCTCGCCGTGGCCCCTGAGCTGCTC
This sequence comes from Periophthalmus modestus, assembly GCA_019594935.1. Lineage (NCBI taxonomy): Eukaryota > Metazoa > Chordata > Actinopteri > Gobiiformes > Gobiidae > Periophthalmus > Periophthalmus modestus. The sequence goes on along the minus strand of JAIEZT010000068.1, from coordinate 29,137,114 downwards.
TGCTCTGAATCAGTTGTTCCAGATCATTGGGAGATGGATCGCTTGAATAAACTGCATTTCCCAACAGTTCAGCAAAACACAAAAATAAAATCGTTTGTCATTCTGCACCTGGAGTTATTTTTACATCTTCACAGAATCATTATTTTGGCTCATATACAGAATCTGTGTCTCCGTCAGTCGTCCAGGTCTGATCCAGAGCAAAAGTGAGTTTTAAGTAAGTTTAAACCTGTCACTGGACAAATGGTGTAGGAGTGAAGACGTTTGACACTTCTTCAGTTCTGTTCAGATTACTGCTGAACACTGACTTATATCTATCTGCAGGGAGGAGTTAACTACACTGAAACTGTGAACATCTATTGTCTCCACTTCACTATTCAGCCCTTAATGACTCTGCTGTTGTTCTCTTTGTTCTGGGTCTGAGGTGGAGGTGTAGACGGGGGAGAGATTATGTCTCAGGCTCCTGTTTAAGGAAGGATTCTGTTTCCAAACAAAAATATCTTCTTTAACTCTCCTCTCAAACCATTGATTTTCTCTGGCTCAGATCTGAACCTCACTCTCTTCAGAGGAGGTCAGTGTCTTTGAGATGGAGATGAGCAGCAGACTGTGGTCCTGAGCTGCTCTCTCTCGTGTTGGTTCATTCTCTTATGTAGATGAACATCAGACTGTGGTCCTGAGCTGCTCTCTCTCGTGTTGGTTCATTCTCTTATGTAGATGTACATCAGACTGTGGTCCTGAGCTGCTCTCTCTCGTGTTGGTTCATTCTCTTATGGATGTTTAGTTTCTCCAGTGTGACTCACTGCTCTTCACTGAATGGAGTCGACACATGACTTTGTTTGTGGCTCAGGGTTTTGTTCTTTGGATGAACCAGTTTCTGTCTTAAAAGTGTTTGTAGGTTTGAAAAAGATCACAATCTCAAACTGTCTGAAAATTCTGGACTAAAGCAGCACTGAACCAGGAAACGTCTTCACTCCTACAATGTTTTGTCCAGTTGACAGATTTAAACTTGGTCTTTTGGGTTGTACAGGCTACATAATGTTTATCTTACACCTGTGACGCTCTCTGTTGTTAGAGAGAAAAAGGAGTTGAAGTTAATGTTGTTTGAAACTAGTTTGCAAATATTCTGAATTTAAGTGATTTAATTCCAAATTTTGTTCAGATTTGTTCAGAATTTCTCACTCATTTGCCACAAAACAGTGACTTTAGGACTAAAACTCCAGGAGCCCACAGCTGTGAGTTTGACCCTCGTCTGGGACCTGCCTCGTGGACGTCATGAACTTTCATCTTAAAGTTGCTCCTCTGAGATGTTATTGCTTTGCCTAGAAAGTTCCGGTGTAAGGCATTTCTCTCTCCATGGAGACAAGCAGGAACAGGAGCTACCTAGCCAAGTTGCAGGTCAGATCTGTGGAGAGGCAAGCCCGCTCACATTAAAGATGCACAGTGTTTTGTTTTTTTTAAGATTTTGGAGCTATCACACCCAGAGTTAAATAACAGCAGAACCTCCTCATCCAAAATGTTACTTAGTGTGACTTTAAAAAGACTAAAATGTGCATGTTGTTGGCTGTTACATGATAAGTGTAAAGAGTGGAACTGTTTACTCTGGATTAAGGAAACACTTCTGCTCTGGCACGAGTCCTACAAAGAAAAACAAATACACGTTTATCCAGAGGAATAAAGTCCACTCGTTTAACTCTCATGTCACCTGAAAACCTGTCGCTTTTGGCTTCTCTTCAGAGGTTCTCAGAGTCTCGCCTTAGTCACTTCTGTGCGGTGGGTGAGTGCGTAAGCGTCAGGAGAGAGAGAGAAGAGGAGGAGAGAGAGAAGAGAGGAGGAGAGAGAGGAGGAGAGAGAGGAGAGGGGGCTCGCGCTTCGCTTTGAGAGACGAGTGGAGAGAATAGTTCAATGCAGCTCTCCACCACGGACACTTTACGGTAAGAAATCCACAGTTATTGCAGTTATCTCGTTCTTTTTTGTGCCTAAATGTGATTGTGAAAATGTGCTGTGTGTTTTGGAAGAGGACGCCCGCACACTCCTGCACACTCCTGCACACTCCTGCACACTCCTGCACACTCCTGCACACTCCTGCACACTCCTGCACACTCCTCGTGAGCTCGTCCATTTATTATTTACACCAGCTGTAATGTGCTGACAATAATGTGGCTTTTGTAATGAGACTTTGCATCAATTAGACACGATTTAATGCTCACGGGTGTCAACAGGACGAGGAGCGAGTGTCACGTTAGACTCAACAAGGTTTAAATCAGGACTAAAGCAGGACTAAAGCAGGACTAAAGCAGGACTAAAACAGGACTAAAGCAGGACTAAAACGGGACTAAAGCAGGACTAAAGCAGGACTAAAGCAGGACTAAACCGGGACTAAAGCGGGACTAAAACGGGACTAAAACGGGACTAAAACGGGACTAAAACAGGACTAAAACAGGACTAAAACAGGACTAAAACAGGACTAAAACGGGACTAAAGCAGGACTAAACCAGGACTAAAGCAGGACTAAAGCAGGACTAAAGCAGGACTAAAACAGGACTAAAACAGGACTAAAGCAGGACTAAAGCAGGACTAAAGCAGGACTAAAGCAGGACTAAAGCAGGACTAAAGCAGGACTAAAACAGGACTAAAACAGGACTAAAACAGGACTAAAACGGGACTAAAACAGGGACTAAAACGGGACTAAAACGGGACTAAGCGGGACTAAAGCGGACTAAAACGGGACTAAAGCGGGACTAAAGCGGGACTAAAGCGGGACTAAAGCGGGACTAAAGCGGGACTAAAACGGGACTAAAACGGGACTAAAACGGGACTAAAGCGGGACTAAAGCGGGACTAAAACGGGACTAAAACGGGACTAAAACGGGACTAAATCGGGACTAAAACGGGACTAAAGCGGGACTAAAACGGGACTAAAACAGGACTAAAGCAGGACTAAAGCAGGACTAAAACAGGACTAAAGCAGGACTAAAGCAGGACTAAAACAGGACTAAAACAGGACTAAAGCAGGACTAAAGCAGGACTAAAACAGGACTAAAACAGGACTAAAGCAGGACTAAAGCAGGACTAAAACAGGACTAAAACAGGACTAAAACAGGACTAAAGCAGGACTAAAGCAGGACTAAAACAGGACTAAAGCAGGACTAAAGCAGGACTAAAAGCAGGACTAAAGCAGGACTAAGCAGGACTAAAGCAGGACTAAAACAGGACTAAAGCTAAAGCAGGACTAAAGCAGGACTAAAGCAGGACTAAAGCAGGACTAAAGCAGGACTAAAACAGGACTAAAGCAGGACTAAAGCAGGACTAAAGCAGGACTAAAGCAGGACTAAAGCAGGACAAAAGCAGGACTAAAGCAGGACTAAAGCAGGACTAAAGCAGGACTAAAGCAGGACTAAAACAGGACTAAAGCAGGACTAAAGCAGGACTAAAGCAGGACTAAAACAGGACTAAAACAGGACTAAAACAGGACTAAAGCAGGACTAAAGCAGGACTAAAGCAGGACTAAAACAGGACTAAAGCAGGACTAAAGCAGGACTAAATCAGGACTAAAACAGGACTAAAGCAGGACTAAAGCAGGACTAAAGCAGGACTAAAGCAGGACTAAAACAGGACTAAAGAAGGACTAAAGAAGGACTAAAACAGGACTAAAACAGGACTAAAACAGGACTAAAGCAGGACTAAAGAAGGACTAAAGAGGGACTAAAGCGGGACTAAAGCGGGACTAAAGCGGGACTAAAACGGGACTAAAGCGGGACTAAAACAGGATTAAAACAGGACTAAAACAGGACTAAAGCAGGACTAAAGAAGGACTAAAGAAGGACTAAAGCAGGACTAAAGCAGGGACTAAAGCGGGACTAAAACGGGACTAAGAAGGGGACTAAAAACAGGATTAAAACAGGACTAAAGCAGGACTAAAGCAGGACTAAAGCAGGACTAAAACCGGACTAGAACCGGACTAGAACAGCACTAAAGATGCGCTAAAGTGGAATTAAACCAAAGATAAACCAGGATTAAGTTAAATGAGACTAAAACCAGGTCCAGGACTAAACCAGGACTGAATCAGGTCTAACCCTGGACTAAATGAGATCTCAACCCGGACTAACGGCACTTGAACTTAAAGGTGCAGTATGTAACTTGTTGTCTCCATGGAGATGTTCTTGTTCTGCTTTAATGTTCCACAGTGTGACAGAAACTTCTGTCTTGCTTTTGTTCAATTTGCGATGCTTCTTAGTAGTATAAAAAACCTGCGTTCTTGCTGCGAGTTTCTCCGCAGATCTGACTTGTAACTTGGCCTGGTGGTGTAACCTGTAAGATCAGTTTAATGTCATACTGTGGAACATTCTGAGCAAAGCAACATCACCTTGGAGACAAACAGGTGGCTGACACTGCAGTAGAAAAGCATATTACACCTTTAAACAGAACTTGGGGCCAAATCGCTTTTGATACTAAGGAACAGAGCTGATCCTTGATACCGATTCCGATACCACGATGATGATGATGATAATAACACTTTTTATTTAGTCTGTGTCTTATTCTTGTTCTGATACAGCTCCAGATCATTTTAAACATTCAGGAAAGGTTCATTTCTGTGACTTCTTTAGTATCGATACCTGTGAACAATGAGGATGTAGTTTTGATGCTATTTTTAGCATCAAAACTAGATACAATTAGGAAATGTTACTTTTAACCAGCCTCAAACTCACAGTCACAGTTCTTCTTTGTGTTTGGCTGTGAACTTGGCTCCATGTAATATTCATATCTCCACCATGAGTGAACAGCACAGTGACTTTTAAACAGAGAACCTGCTGCTGACCTGACACCTGAAAGAAGCAAATATCTACAAACTAAAATATGATGCAATGCCGTAAACTTTTCCCTGGTTTAAAGTACGATTCACTATCACTCAGCTCTCAAACCCCTCTGCAGTGTGCGCAGGAAAATCTCTGCCTTGAATGCAAATCTAATACAGTTTGGATCTCTGATCAAAACAGACCAAGAAATAAGAAAATGTGCTAAAACTGGAAAGCAGTTTAGTTTAAGATGGATGGATGTTTCCTACTCCAGCCACAAGGGGGCAGAGTCAGAGCTTTTCAATTTGGTTGGATTTATTGCAGAGAAAAACATGCGTCTTTGTGTGCGGGCTTGCATCTCCACAAACCTGACTCTTACTTGGCCTGGAGGAGGGCCTTTTCCGTGTCTATAACAGGACTATCCTGGACTAATCCAGAACCAAACCAGATCTATAGCAGGGCTATACCAGGTCAGGACAAGGACCAGGACAGTCTGAGACAGTCTGACACAGTCTGACACAGTCTGACACAGTCTGACACAGTCTGACACAGTCTGACACAGTCTGACACAGTCTGAGACAGATTGTCTCAGACTGCGTCAGACTGAGACATAGATATAGATCTGGGTACTCAAACTCAAAACTAAACCAGGACTAGACCAGGACTAACAGAGGACTAGAGTAGGAAGACAAATGAATCCAGGCCAGACTAGGACTAAACCAAGACTAAATATAGACTAAACCTGTACCAGGGAAATAAACAGGGATTTTAGCTGGTATAAACCACATTCCCGATAGAATCCAGGAACAGACGGTGATTTAACCGAGAATAAACCAAGACCAAACAAGGACTGAACCAGGACTTGGAGTAAATGAGTTATAAAACATGAACCAAGTATATGCTATTCACTGTAGGGGGTATAAACCAACACTAAATCTACAGGACTAAACCAGCATGCAAGACTACAGAGGACCGAACCAAGGCCAGACCAGGACCAGACTAGGACTAAACCAGGTCTAAACCAGGACTAAACACATCTATTTTACATATGTGGTAAATTAGCAACTCTGAAGCTGTATATGTACCTCTAAATACAGGCTAATGTTATTTAATCCATGAAGAAAACGGAACAAATCTATGACGAAACCAGGACTGAACCAGGACTAAACCAGGACTGAACCAGGACTAAACCAGGACTGAACCAGGATTAAACCAGGACTAAACCAGGACTGAACCAGGATTAAACCAGGACTAAACCAGGATTGAACCAGGATTAAACCAGGACTAAACCAGGATTAAACCAGGATTAAACCAGGACTGAACCAGGATTAAACCAGGACTAAACCAGGACTGAACCAGGATTAAACCAGGACTAAACCAGGACTGAACCAGGATTAAACCAGGACTGAACCAGGATTAAACCAGGACTAAACCAGGACTGAACCAGGATTAAACCAGGACTAAACCAGGACTAAACTGGGACTAAACCAGGTCTAAACCAGGAATGAACCAGGACTAAACCAAGACTGAACCAGGATTAAACCAGGACTGAACCAGGACTGAACCAGGATTAAACCAGGACTAAACCAGGACTAAACTGGGACTAAACCAGGACTGAACCAGGACTAAACCGGGACTAAACCGGGACTAAACCGGGACTAAACCATGACTAAACCAGGACTAAACCAGGACTAAACCAGGACTAAACCAGGACTAAATATGATCAAACTGCGTGAGCTTGTGTGATGAGGGATTCTTGATTCTCGTGACTCAACATTGACTCATAAAAACTCTTTGTTGCCGTGGTTTCGGTCCAGTCCAAGGACATTCATTCAAAAACCAAAACATTTTTAATTAGTTTATTCAACACAAACTTTCATATTTGCTGTGAACTTTCACTTTAAGACGTTTTTTATTCTTGTTTACCCATGGGATTTATAATGAGGAAAAATCAGGAATGTTGTCATAGCAATTAACAATTTAAAACAAAATATTATATCTTTTGAATGGTGCGTAGTCCTCAAAATGTCGCCTACAGGACGATGAAATCCCATGAATTGCCTTGATCTGATTTCTGAGTTTCCATAGCAACGCAGCTCCGATCTCACAGTGTGCTGCTCTTTATGCTCTGCCTTAGCCCAGATGCCCTTCCTCTGCTGCAATCCTGTCCTCCCTATGTGTTCAAGGAGGAATATGTGCAAATGAGTGAGGTGCAATGAAGAGAGATGGTAGATTTAGGAGAGAAAATGGCTCCTCCTGGTGGTGAAGAGGAGGAGATGGAGAGGCTGGTGATTCTGCTGCTGTGGTGGTTACGGCGTGCAGAAGGGTTTACAGCTGAATTGGATGAAAGAGCGGCGAGAGGCTGCATTTGTGTGAACGACTTGAAATTAAAGGTCCTATATCACACAAACTTGACTCTTGTGAGCTTTAAGGAGAGTAAGGAGAGGGGAAACTTATAAATCATGTTAACACTTTGTTTTTGGGCAAATATAGCATTTTCAAAACAATAAAAGGAAACATGGTGATCTAAATATGTTATGTGTTACAGTTAATACCCCATAGAAGTAAATACCTCCTCTTTAATACCCCATAGAAGTAACATACCCCTCTTTAATACCCCATAGAAGTAACATACCCCTCTTTAATACCCCATAGAAGTAACATACCTCCTCTTTAATACCCCATAGAAGTAACATACCCCTCTTTAATACCCCATAGAAGTAACATACCCCTCTTTAATACCCATAGAAGTAACATGCCCCTCTTTAATACCCCATAGAAGTAACATACCCCTCTTTAATACCCCAGAGAAGTAACATACCCCTCTTTAATACCCCATAGAAGTAACATACCCCTCTTTAATACCCCATAGAAGTAACATACCCCTCTTTAATACCCCATAGAAGTAACATACCTCCTCTTTAATACCCCATAGAAGTAACATACCCCTCTTAATACCCCATAGAAGTAACATACCCCTCTTTAAACCCCCCATAGAAGTAACATGCCCCTCTTTAATACCCCATAGAAGTAACATACCCCTCTTTAATACCCCATAGAAGTAACATACCCCTCTTTAATACCCCATAGAAGTAACATACCCCTCTTTAATACCCATAGAAGTAACATATAACCCTCTTTAATACCCCATAGAAGTAACATACCCCTCTTTAATACCCCATAGAAGTAACATACCCCTCTTTAATACCCCATAGAAGTAACATACCCCTCTTTAATACCCCATAGAAGTACATGCCCCCTCTTTAATACCCCCCATAGAAGTAACATACCCCTCTTTAATACCCCATAGAAGTTACATACCCCTCTTTAATACCCCATAGAAGTAACATACCCCTCTTTAATACCCCATAGAAGTAACATACCCCTCCTTTAATACCCCATAAGAGTAACATACCCTTCTTTAATACCCCATAAGGGTAACATACCCCCTCTTTAATACCCCATAGAAGTAACATGCCCCTCTTTAATACCCCATAGAAGTAACATGCCCCTCTCTTAATACCCCATAGAAGTAACATACCCCTCTTTAATACCCCATAGAAGTAACATACCCCTCTTTAATACCCCATAGAAGTAACATACCCCTCTTTAATACCCCATAGAAGTAACATACCCCTCTTTAATACCCCATAGAAGTAACATACCCCTCTTTAATACCCCATAGAAGTAACATGCCCCTCCTTTAATACCCCCATAGAAGTAACATACCCCTCTTTAATACCCCATAGAAGTTACATACCCCTCTTTAATACCCCATAGAAGTAACATACCCCTCTTTAATACCCCATAGAAGTAACATACCCCCTCCTTTAATACCCCATAAGAGTAACATACCCCCTCTTTAATACCCCATAGAAGTAACATGCCCCTCTTTAATACCCCATAGAAGTAACATGCCCCTCCTTTAATACCCCACAAGAGTAACATACCCCTCTTTAATACCCCATAAGGGTAACATACCCCCTCTTTAATACCCCACAAGAGTAACATACCCCTCTTTAATACCCCATAGAAGTAACATACCCCTCTTTAATACCCCATAGAAGTAACATACCCCTCTTTAATACCCCATAGAAGTAACATACCCCTCTTTAATACCCCATAGAAGTAACATACCCTCTTTAATACCCCATAGAAGTAACATACCCCTCTTAATACCCCATAGAAGTAACATACCCCTCTTTAATACCCCATAGAAGTAACATACCCCTCCTTTAATACCCCATAAGAGTAACCCTTACCCTTCTTTAATACCCCATAAGGGTAACATAACCCCCTCTTTAATACCCCATAGAAGTAACATGCCCCTCTTTAATACCCCATAGAAGTAACATGCCCCTCCTTTAAATACCCCACAAGAGTAACATACCCCTCTTTAATACCCCATAAGGGTAACATACCCCCTCTTTAATACCCCACAAGAGTAACATACCCCTCTTTAATACCCCATAGAAGTAAACATACCCCTCTTTAATACCCCATAAGGGTAAATACCCCCTTTTTAATACCCCATAGAAGTAACATACCCCTCTTTAATACCCCATAAGGGTAACATACCCCCTCTTAATACCCCACAAGAGTAACATACCCCTCTTTAATACCCCATAGAAGTAACATACCCCTCTTTAATACCCCATAAGGGTAACATACCCCCTTTAAATACCCCATAGAAACATAACATACCCCTCTTTAATACCCCACAAGAGTAACATACCCCTCTTTAATACCCCATAAGGGTAACATACCCCCTCTTTAATACCCCACAAGAGTAACATACCCCTCTTTAATACCCCATAGAAGTAACATACCCCTCTTAATACCCCATAAGGGTAACATACCCCCTCTTTAATACCCCATAGAAGTAACATGCCCCTCCTTTAATACCCCACAAGAGTAACAACATACCTCCTCTTTAATACCCCATAAGAGTAACATACCTCCTCTTTAATACCCCATAGAAGTAACATACCCCTCTTTAATACCCCATAGAAGTAACATACCCCTCTTTAATACCCCATAGAAGTAACATACCCCTCTTTAATACCCCATAAGGGTAACATACCCCCTCTTTAATACCCCATAGAAGTAACATGCCCCTCCTTTAATACCCCACAAGAGTAACATACCTCCTCTTTAATACCCCATAAGAGTAACATACTCCTCTTTAATACCCCATAGAAGTAACATACCCCTCTTTAATACCCCATAGAAGTAACATACTCCTCTTTAATACCCCATAGAAGTAAAGTTAAGGATTTCGTTGTTAGTGTGATTGGCTGACAGGTTGGAATGAGGAAATGCTTGGCTGAACTGGCAGCATCATTATTCAAACCCATGCTTTATTTATACTTGACTTTTTAAAAATCTAATCGTTTTTTCTCCGTAAATCTATTTTTTGAAACATCTTTGGGTGCTTTCCAGACTCAGGGCACCCGTGGGACCCAACGCCAGAGTGATTTGTCCACTCAACTTTCCAAAGGAGCAATTCAGCTGTTCTCAGGGTCACAAACAGAGGCACAAGAGGGTTTGGATCAACGTTTTTATGCTGGTTCAGGGCTTTGGCTGGATCTAAAGAGGACCAAAGAGGTCTAAGGAGGTCTAAAGAGGACCAAAGAGGTCTAAGGAGGTCTAATGGGGTCTAAAGAGGTCCAAAGAGGTCTACTGGGGTCTAAAGAGGTCTAAGGAGGTCTAAAGAGGACCAAAGAGGTCTAAGGAGGTCTAATGGGGTCTAAAGAGGTCTAAGGAGGTCTAATGGGATCTAAAGAGGTCCAAAGAGGTCTAAGGAGGTTTAATGGTGTCTAAAGAGGTCCAAAGAGGTCTAAGGAGGTCTAATGGGGTCCAAAGAGGTCCAAAGAGGTCTAAGGGGGTCTAAAGAGGTCCAAAGAGGTCTAAGGGGGTCTAATGGGGTCTAAGGAGGTCCAAAGAGGTCTAAGGAGGTCTAATGGAGTGTAAAGAGGCCCAAAGAGGTCTAAGGAGGTCTAAGGGGGTCTAAAGAGGTCCAAAGAGGTCTAAGGAGGTCTAAGGCGGTCTAACGGGGTCTAAAGAGGTCCAAAGAGGTCTAAGGAGGTCTAATGGGATCTAAAGAGGTCCAAAGAGGTCAAAGGAGGTCTAATGGAGTGTAAAGAGGTCTAAGGGGGTCTAATGGGGTCTAAAGAGGTCCAAAGAGGTCTAAGGGGGTCTAAAAGAGGTCAAAGATATTCAAGAGGTCTAAGGGGGTCTAAGTACGGGTTGTAGCATTGTCAAGTCAAGCTGTTATTGTCAGAATATTTCATACTTCATGTAGAGGTCACTTTGCGGTTACTGGTCACTCAATGGAAACTATGTGTTTTGGGTCCAATAAATATTGTATTTTTTCTGGCAGATCCAGACTGAAATCTGTTTTTATCTACAGAGGGATATCAGTCTGGTCCCCACTCCCTCGAGCCACAACTAAACATCAAACATGATCGTCCAATCAGATTGTGAAAGTGAAACGGAGCAGCTCATTGGTCAACTGTTATTTCCAAACAAAGTCACGTTTCTCTCACCTCAGATTAACAGTTTAGTTCTTTGCCCACAGATTCTGAAATCCACCATGTTTTTCTGCCCCCGTGATTTTTTTTTCCGCTCTGATGTTAAACACTCCGGTGTTAAACGCTCCGGTGTTAATGCTCCGGTGTTAAACACTCTGGTGTTAAAACCTCTGGTGTTAAACACTCTGGTGTTTCCGGTGTTAAATGCTCTGGTGTTAAACGCTCCGGTGTTAAACGCTCTGGTGTTAAAAAAAACTTTTACTTCTCAGCCCTGTTCAAAAATGTAGTAGTAGAAAGTACAGATACTGCTCTCAAATGTACTGCAGTAAAAATCAAAAAGTATAAAAAGTATCCACTGCAAAATGTACTTAAGTAAAGTAGAAATACTTAAAATATGTATTTGTGTAAGTACAGTACTTTACTCGGGGTACTTCGTTCGTCTTACACCAAAATGTTTGTTATTGAGAAAATGATTTACCCCAGATGTTTCGTCTCTGTTTTGAACATTAAATCAAAATGTAATTCCACATGAGGGAGACGACCACAGGGGGCAGCTAAATTTAAACTGTTTATACACAGACGTGGCAGAAGATGCACACTCCGGTGTTAAGTGCTCCGGTGTAAACGCTCCGGTGTTAAACGCTCCGGTGTTAAACGCTCCGGTGTTAAACGCTCCGGTGTTAAACGCTCCGGTGTTAAGTGCTCCAGTGTTAAGTGCTCCGGTGTTAATTGCTCTGGTGTTAAATGCTCCGGTTTTAAATGCTCCGGTGTTAAATGCTCCGGTGTTAAGTGCTCCGGTGTTAAGTGCTCCGGTGTTAAGTGCTCCGGTGTTAAATGCTCCGGTCTTAAATGCTCCGGTCTTAAATGCTCCGGTGTTTAAGTGCTCCGGTGTTAAGTGCTCAGGTGTTAAATGCTCCGGTGTTAAATGCTCTGGTGTTAAGTGCTCTGGTGTTAAATGCTCCGGTTTTAAATGCTCCGGTGTTAAATGCTCCGGTGTTAAGTGCTCTGGTGTTAAGTGCTCTGGTGTTAAGTGCTCTGGTGTTAAATGCTCCGGTTTTAAATGCTCCAGTGTTAAGTGCTCCGGTGTTAAGTGCTCCGGTGTTAAATGCTCTGGTGTTAAGTGCTCTGGTGTTAAGTGCTCTGGTGTTAAGTGCTCCGGTGTTAAATGCTCCGCTGTTAAGTGCTCCGGTGTTAAGTGCTCCGGTGTTAAGTGCTCCGGTTTTAAATGCTCCGGTGTTAAATGCTCCGGTGTTAAGTGCTCCGGTGTTAAATGCTCCGGTGTTAAGTGCTCCGGTGTTAAGTGCTCCGGTGTTAAGTGCTCCGGTGTTAAATGCTCCGGTGTTAAATGCTCCGGTGTTAAGTGCTCCGGTGTTAAGTGCTCCGGTGTTAAATGCTCTGGTGTCAAATGCCCCGGTGTTAAATGCTCCGGTGTTAAATGCTCCGGTGTTAAATGCTCCGGTGTTTAAATGCCCCGGTGTTAAGTGCTCTGGTGTTAAATGCTCCGGTTTTAAATGCTCCGGTGTTAAATGCTCTGGTGTTAAATGCTCCGGTGTTAAGTGCTCCGGTGTTAAATGCTCTGGTGTTAAATGCTCCGGTGTTAAGTGCTCCGGTGTTAAATGCTCCGGTGTTAAGTGCTCTGGTGTTAAATGCTCTGGTGTTAAGTGCTCTGGTGTGTTAAATGCTCCGATGTTAAGTGCTCCGGTGTTAAATGCTCCGGTGTTAAGTGCTCCGGTGGTTAAGTGCTCCTCCGGTGTTAAGTGCTCCGGTGTTAAGTGCTCTGGTGTTAAATGCTCTGGTGTTAAGTGCTCTGGTGTTAAATGCTCTGGTGTTAAGTGCTCCGATGTTAAGTGCTCCGGTGTTAAATGTTCCGGTGTTAAATGCTCCGGTGTTAAACGCACTGGTGTTAAGTGCTCCGGTGTTAAGTGCTCCGGTGTTAAATGCTCCGGTGTTAAATGCTCCGGTGTTAAGTGCTCTGGTGTTAAGTGCTCTGGTGTTAAGTGCTCCGGTGTTAAACGCTCCGGTGTTAAGTGCTTCAGTGTTAAGTGCTCTGGTGTTAATTGCTCTGGTGTTAAATGCTCCGGTTTTAAATGCTCCGGTGTTAATTCCTCCGTGTTTAAGTGCTCCGGTGTTAAATGCTCCGGTGTTAAGTGCTCCGGTGTTAAGTGCTCCGGTGTTAAGTGCTCTGGTGTTAAGTGCTCTGGTGTTAAGTGCTTTGGTGTTAAGTGCTCTGGTGTTAAGTGCTCTCCGGTTTTAAATGCTCCGGTGTTAAATGCTCCGGTGTTAAATGCTCCGGTGTTAAGTGCTCTGGTGTTAAGTGCTCCGGTGTTAAGTGCTCCGGTGTTAAGTGCTCCGGTGTTAAATGCTCCGGTGTTAAGTGCTCCGGTGTTAAATGCTCCGGTGTTAAGTGCTCCGGTGTTAAATGCTCTGGTGTTAAGTGCTCTGGTGTTAAATGCTCCGGTTTGAAATGCTCCGGTGTTAAGTGCTCCGGTGTTAAGTGCTCCGGTGTTAAGTGCTCTGGTGTTAAGTGCTCTGGTGTTAAGTGCTCCGGTGTTAAGTGCTCCGGTGTTAAGTGCTCCGGTGTTAAGTGCTCCGGTGTTAAGTGCTCCGGTGTTAAGTGCTCCGGTTTTAAATGCTCCGGTGTTAAATGCTCCGGTGTTAAGTGCTCCGGTGTTTAGTGCTCCGGTGTTAAGTGCTCCGGTGTTAAGTGCTCCGGTGTTAAGTGCTCCGGTGTTAAATACTCCGGTGTTAAATGCTCCGGTGTTAAGTGCTCCGGTGTTAAGTGCTCCGGTGTTAAGTGCTCCGGTGTTAAATGCTCTCCGGTGTTAAATGCTCCGGTGTTAAATGCTCCGGTGTTAAATGCTCCGGTGTTAAATGCTCCGGTGTTTAAATGCCCTGGTGTTAAGTGCTCTGGTGTTAAATGCTCCGGTTTTAAATGCTCCGGTGTTAAATGCTCCGGTGTTAAATGCTCCGGTGTTAAATGCTCCGGTGTTAAATGCTCCGGTGTTAAATGCCCTGGTGTTAAGTGCTCTGGTGTTAAATGCTCCGGTTTTAAATGCTTCGGTGTTAAATGCTCCGGTGTTAAATGCTCCGGTGTTAAATGCTCCGATGTTAAGTGCTCCGGTGTTAAATGCTCCGGTGTTAAGTGCTCTGGTGTTAAGTGCTCCGGTGTTAAATGCTCTGGTGTTAAATGCTCTGGTGTTAAATGCTCCGGTGTTAAAACGCTCTGGTGTTAAATGCTCCGGTGTTAAGTGTGCTCTGGTGTTAAACGCACTGGTGTTAAGTGCTGCTCCGGTGTTAAGTGCTCCGGTCCGGTGTTAGTGCTCCGATGTTAAGTGCTCCGATGTTAAGTGCTCCGGTGTTAAATGTTCCGGTGTTAAATGCTCCGGTGTTAAACGCACTGGTGTTAAGTGCTCCGGTGTTAAGTGCTCCGGTGTTAAGTGCTCCGGTGTAAGTAGTAGTAGTAAGTAATATCTACTCTCCACACCCCTGGTTATGTGAGTATCTCCTTTAGGACGTTAATACTTAATCCTGGACTTTGGAGCAGGGTCTTGGTCAGAACCTGTGGTTCACATCCAAACACAGTCTGCTAACTGTGGGCTGGCTAAGTCTGGACTCTCTTGACCCTTTCAGTGCCTTAGCAGAGGTCTTTTCTTTATAACTGTTTGAGTTTTGGACTAAACTCCGCTGAGCCCTGCTCGTCTGTTTCCAGTGACACAGGTTTGACTGGCATCATCATGGCACAAAACTGCACCACCTCAGTGACTCTTCATCACTTATTCATAAGAGCCATAGGCTAAGATTTCACTGTTCAGTGTACCAGGTCTAAAGCGGGACTAAACCAGGACTAAAGCAGGACTAAACTGGGACTAAACCGGGACTAAAGCGGGACTAAAGCGGGACTAAACCGGGACTAAACCGGGACTAAACCGGGACTAAACCGGGACTAAACCGGGACTAAACCGGGACTAAACCGGGACTAAACCGGGACTAAACCGGGACTAAACCGGGACTAAAACCGGGACTAAACCGACTAAACCGGGAATAAAACCGGGACTAAACCGGGACTAAACCGGGAATGAACCGGGACTAAACCGGGACTAAAGCGGGCCTAAACCGGGACTAAACCGGGACTAAACCGGGACTTAACCGGGACTAAAGCGGGACTAAACCGGGAATAAACCGGGACTAAACCGGGAATAAACCGGGACTAAAGCGGGAATAAACCGGGACTAAAGCAGGCCTAAACCGGGATCTAAACGGGACTAAACCGGGACTAAACCGGGACTAAACCGGGACTAAAACGGGACTAAAGTGGGGACTAAAGTGGGACTAAACCGGGATTAAACCGGGACTAAACCGGGACTAAACCGGGACTAAACCAGGACTAAAGCAGGACTAAAGGAGGACTAAAGGAGGACTAAAGCAGGACTAAAACAGGGCATTAAACTGGAGATTGTTTAGTTCACTGTTTGACTGCAGTATTGGAGTATCTCTTGAATAATTAGCCGTGTTACAGTCACAACAGTTTACTGTGTCATGAAGAGTCTGCACCACCACGTCCTTTTTAAACTGCTGTGAATGTGGAGCGTCGCTGTGACGTTATTCAGACTGACAGAGTTTTAAAGAGCCGAGAGGCAGCGGTTTGGCCTGGTTCTCTGCAGATGCATTTATATTATACAGAGGAGAAAGTGTGGGCTGAAATAGTAATGTTGTATTCATGAAAGAACGGTTTAAATCAGTGTTAGAGTCACTAGACCCTTTACACCGGGACACGTGCGACTGTAAATGGACTGACACAGGCCACACAGCTCACACGTGCAGATCATAGGCTACAGATGTGTTCTAGTGATGCTCGGGTCGACTGTAACCAGCAGACGGGTCAGATCACCCAGTAAGTCCAGCGGGTGCGGGCGGGTCGGGTCCAGACGCTCCTCTGGAGTAACAGTTGGCACAATGTTCTGAAGCGCAGACGAACACACGAGGGCACAGGTCTTTGTCCTCACATGACCTGCACAAAGAGGACTGCTCATATTTGTGTATATTATGCAGAATTGTTCAGGGTCATAATGGGGCTTAGACATTTAACTCCTGTTTATAACTCCATCCTCAGACCTAAATCTAAACAAGGAAAACAGTAGTGCTAACGGTGTGAGAGCGTCCTCTAGGGGCCTGAATGATTATGCTTCACTCTAAAACATACAGATTGGAATTTTTCTTTTACTGTTTTATACACATGATCTTTCATTTTTCTGCAATACATATTTAATGTATATAAACATGTTTGGGTCAGATTCAGGTTACATCTGGGACACACACATTTGACGTCTTTATTTCTTACATTATTTTGTGCCTTACTGAGCAGAAAATCTACAATTTTTACGACTTTATTTCCCGATCATATGTCACAGATACGAGCTGTGGTAGTGGAGGGCTGTGGCATCTGCTCCTCATAAATAAAATCCAGGAAAATTAAATTATTGATTCATGACATAAGCGGTAAAGATCTGCTGATGTGACTGATGCTGAGTCCAAGGCTGAAGCACTAACGTCTTAGATGTAATAGTCATGTTTTCTAGAGTCTTTCCACATTTCAAATCAGGGAATAATTTTGGCAAAACTGAACTAAAAATAGTTTTGAGTTGGTGATGTTTAACTTGAGGGCTTTTCTTGCCTGATTAACGACTTGGGAATGTCTTTTTTCCTTTTTCCTGTTGCTGAAGTGGAATATTTATACGAAGGCTCGTCATGGGAGCGCTTATCAGAAGAGCTCACAAACAGAAGTATTTAACCACATGTCGACTGTGCTGTTTAAACATCACCCCTCAGACCTGTCACAATAATCACTACAGTTAGTCTCAATATCATCGTCAGCGATATATGGAACGTCAAAGTGCCCTTCATCCCTGTGGAACATGAGGGCACATACAGGGCTGTGGTGAAAGCTCAAATGACATTACAAACATTAACCGCCAGCCTCAGAAAGAGTTAGACAGTTTATAAAGGCGTCATAGTTAAAGAATCAAGAAATTGCTGTAAAGTCACAGTTAGCATGTGTGTTAGCGGGGATGGGTGATCACATCAGGTGAGTTTAAATGATGGTTGTGGTATCTGAACTTATCTGGCTATAGATGCAGACCATTCTAACATTGTTCAAGAAAGTTTCAAATTTGTCTTATATATATATAAATGTAATATTTGTCAGTATCAGTACTTGTTCAAAGTATCTAGTTTTAGTATTAATTATGTATTTTATTGTTTTGACAACCCTATTCTGATGACCTTTCGGGGTCAGATTAGTGGTTGGATCTCTGCTCCATCACATGCTTTGTACCTGTGGGTGTGGTTTGTAGTTGTCTCTCTCAGCACAGACTGTGTAAAGAAGTGACTGAGTGTGACGTCACCCACAGCGTTCGGCTCCAAATGAAGCTCATCGAGGCTGGAGCAGTTACAGGGACAAATTGGAGCCCAGTTTTGTATTTGTGAATCTGATTGTGAGTATCATAGCAACCAAAGAGCCAATCCAGAGCGAGGCTGTTGAAGGTCACGCCCCTTCCTGCTCACGCCACTGGTTTAGCAGGGAGCAGGCGCTTAGCAACACTGTCAATCAAACCTATTGCTAACGCTAGAGAGAGTGACCTCGGGGAAAGAAGGACCTGATTTGTCTGTTATTAATGTTCATATTTACAGACACAGACGTGAAATAAAAACCCCAGGATCATGTAGAGGGTTAATACGAACATTTAAGACCAACATGAGTCTGACAGCAGCAGGTACAGAGAGAGGGGACACAGTTTTTCAATAGAAAGTGAATTGGAGCCACAGTCGATGCAGCTGGAAGTGCGCCCATGATCACTTCCTGTTTGGGACGTGATGGGTTAGCTATGTGTTTTTATATATACAGTCTATGCTTTTTAAGTCGAGAGTGAGACTCGAACTTCAAGGTCTGAGTTTGACACAGTGAAGCGAAACAAACTAAAATCATTCATTTACTCAAAAGTATATATTGAGTCGATGACGTCTTTTCTATTTGAAATGTAGCGGCTCGCGGGTTAGGCATGTCCTTTTATATAAACGGTCTATGACAGCGGTGCCCAAACTCTTTTCAGCGAGGGCCACATCTTGAAAAATAATCGACACGGAGGGGCCCCTGGTCAATACAGTGGATAATTCAGACGGTGCATTTAACATAGTTTTGACTTCATACTTTAAATAAGGCTTGAATTATGTCTGTATGAGTGTCCAAAACACTGCTGCAAAGTCAGTGTGTTATTATGAGCATTAGATAGAGTCTGTTGTGATAAATGGACATTACGCATTAGAAACATGACCATCTCCTCTGTTTGAGCGGAGACAGTCGGGCATGAGGTTGAGTTGAGGACAGTTTAACCAAATGCAGAAGGGCAGAAAGCAGCAGCAGCAGTGAATCAGCCCAAAGTCATTGTGCATTATCACATTTGGAGTTACACAACTTCTGTCTCAGGCCAATGTGACGTCAGGTTTTTGTGCTGTGAAACTATTAAACAGATACAAGGATTTCACACAGACATCATCCAGTCATTACATAAATAAATCACTAAAGCACCATCAAAATGAAAAATAGTGTATCCCTGTGCTCCTGGGTCAAATATGACGTCTGTTTGGATTCATAATGATTCAAATATGTCTGTGTAATCCCTCAGTAAATGTTTCTGCTTGTGCTGATTGGCTGATTCACCCGTCTGACCTCGGGGCGATTCACCGGTGTCCAGACTCACGTCTTTGTCGAGGACTGAAGAAGTGTGTTTTCTGGATCCAGGTTTTCATTAGTTGCTGTGAGCTGAGAGACGGCAGAGGGGGGAGGGGGTATCTGGCGTTTGAGTTCATCTTAACAGTTCAGTGACATATTCATTTAAATGTAATTTCAGTGATGAGGATTTGTGAACCACTTTAAACTCCACATGCAACTTTTGGCTATTGGTGAGAGAGATTTTGGCATTTCCCAAAAGAAACTGTTTGACGTCTGCAGTGTTTTTCATCTCACATCCCACACGACGACTGAGGACCTACCACAGACACATATGAACACAGCTAACATGCTATCTGCTGCGTTTCAAATAAGAAGTGATCAGGGGGGCACTTTTGGCTCCATCAACTCTTTACATTAAAAAACTGTGGCTCCTCTCTCTGTAGCTGCTGCTGTCAGACTCATTTTGGTCTTAAATGTTCGTATTAACCCTCTACATGATCCTGGGGTTTTTATTTCACTATTGTGTCTGTAAATCAACATATGAACATTAATAACAGACAAATTAGGCGCCTTCTTTCTCAGGTCACTCCCACTAGTGTTAGTAACAGGTTTGATTGACAGCGTTGCTTAGTGCTCGGTGCCAAACCAACGAGAATCGGTGGGAAGGGGCCCCAGATTGGCTCTTTGGTCTATGATACTCGTGTCAGAATTCCAAATATGAAACTAGTCTCCAAATCTGCCCTGCTATACCTGCTCCAGCCTCGATGAGCTTCATTTGGAGCCGAACGCTGTGGGAGATGTCACACTCACTTGGTCCACTTCTTTATACAGTCTGTGGTTTAGCCTTTAGCAGCTAGGTACATCCCGTCCTGCCCGGCCCCTCGACCATGCACAGTTGAGCTATTCCCCATGAGACTTTGAGCGACGAGAGTGAGCGGAGCGGGCGAGGAGGAGACAAGTGGACAATGAATAAATTACAAATGATAAATAATAATGTTTGTGCTTCAGGAGCTTCTGAACCATGTTCTAAACCTGCGTCTCGTTCATGACAGTCGGGCTCGTTCATGTGGTACCATGTGACTGCTCTAACCAATCAGACTTGAGCTGAGCAAGAGCGAACAGAGTGCAGCCGAAGCTAACGACTGAAAAGCGTTTTTTAAGACAACAGACCCTTTTGAGCTGAGAAAATGTTCATGATCTGAAAATGGGTAAAAATTGCCACATAATTTGACCCTGTGGGGCAGCTCCTGTCAGTCCCTGTCAGTCCCTGTCAGTCCCTGTCAGTCCCTGTTAGTCCCTGTTAGTCCCTGTTAGTTCCTGTTAGCCTCTGTCAGCCCCTGTCAGTCCCTGTCAGTCTCTGTCAGTCCCTGTCAGTCGAGCACTGTGTTCTGAGAAAAATCCTTTCCGGGCAGGAGGGATTTTTTTGTTGTAGTACCAATGAGTGGCCACTAGTCCAACTCGAGACAGCTCTAAGCAGCAGGACCCTACACAGTTATTTGAATAAATCCATGTTCTCGTCTCACATCCCTCTGTTCT
Organism: Periophthalmus modestus; assembly: GCA_019594935.1. Lineage (NCBI taxonomy): Eukaryota > Metazoa > Chordata > Actinopteri > Gobiiformes > Gobiidae > Periophthalmus > Periophthalmus modestus. The sequence goes on along the minus strand of JAIEZT010000068.1, from coordinate 29,116,530 downwards.
TCTCTGATGTGATCCTCTGCTGTCAGGTGTGGTCACCGCTGAACCAGACGTTTCCACTCTTACTATTATAGCAGCATTATTTCCGCAGCATTGCAAATATAAACCCACCACTGGGAGCTTGTTAATAAGGATGAGATGACGTTTCAAATTAGATTCTTCAGAGTGGCTTTCCTGGATACTCTTCTAAGCTTTATGTTCAAACATAAAATTGTATGCATAGGAACATGGAAAGTTCCCAGGTACCTGAATATTAATCTTAATTTGAAATATAACTTGTTAAAATGAAACAGTTCTAAACCAGAGCTAAAGTGAAGAGAAAAGTGTGGTTGATATCTTCAGTTAAACCCAGACCAAACCAAGGCTAACTCATGCACTAGGCCTGGACCAGAAATAATTCAAGACTAAACCAGGACTAAACCAGGACTAATCCAAAACTAAATCAGGACCAGAACTAAACCTCCAGCAGCAGGACAGTGTGGCTGATCTTCATAGAATAAGACTAACCCAGAACTAGGCTTAAACCAGGACTAATCCAAGTCTAAACCAAGACTAAACCAGGACTAACCTAGAACTAAGTCAGAACTAAACCAGAACTAACCCAAAACTAAACCAGGACTTCACCAGAACTAAATCAAGACTAAACCAGGACTAAACCAGGTCTAATCCAAGACTACCAAGGGCTAAATCCAAACCAAACCAGCACTAATTCAAGACTAGACCAGAGCTAAACCAAGACCAAAGCAGGTCTAAACCAGGGCTAAACCAAGATTAAACCAGGACTAAACCAGAATTAAATGAAGACTAAACCAGGGTCAGACCAGGACCAAAGCAGAACAAACCCAGGTCCAGACTTGGCCTGATTTACCTCTCCCTCACTGGATAATGGGCTGATGGCTCCACACATCTGGCTGTGTCCGATGCTTCGTCGTGTCTCCCAGAGGTGAAGAAACGGCCATCCACATCAGAGCCGTAACCGTAGCAACAGAGAGGTCTAAATCAAGAGCTAACAAGGCTCCTGTCTCCTTCACCAGCTGTAGATAAGAGTCTTTATAAATAACAGCTTTCAGAGGTCTGTGAGGAGTTTGCATGTTCTACCTGTGCATGGGTGGTGTATGGTTTGGGTGGATGTGATTAAAGCTGCTTTCAACTTTTTTGGAATCCAAAAATTCGTGTTGCTTATGAAATCCATGAAGTGCTGCAGAGAGTCTGCTCCTGACCCTCTGCGTCTGTCGGGCTGAGACGTCACTTTCATCTTTACTCAGGACAGTGAGTCGTCTGTGAGGCCTGAGCGCTGTTTGTTTTCTTGTGGTTGGTTTATGTGAGTGTGACGCTTATTTTGAGCAACGGAAAATAATAAAATATAATTTTATTTGAATATTTCAAAATTACAATAATCCTCCCATTTAAACTACAATAAAAAAATAAAATAAAAAATAACAGAAAATACACTTCATTTACTTATAATTTAACTTCAATAACTTATCATTTATTTCCCAAACCACACAGAGCCGCAGTGTAAGGATGAAACAGCTGCAGAATGTTACACAGTATGGCATTAAACATTTACTCAATTACATGTATTTTTATTGCTAACGAATACACTTTTTATGAGTGGGCTTGCTTCTCCCCAGATCTGACCTGTGACTAGGTCTAGTGGGGGAGATGATTATGTTTAATGCCATACTGTGTAACATCCCGGCAAAGTAGCCCTGGTGTAGACCTGGTTTTGCTATCGTTTAGTCATTTTTAAGGCCTGGTTTGGTTTGGTCCTGGTTTGGTCCTGATTCGGTCCTGGTTCGGTCCTGGTTTGGTCTTGGTTCGGTCTTGGTTTGGTCCTGGTTTAGTCCTGGTTTGGTCCTGGTTTGGTCCTGGTTTAGTCCTGGTTTGGTCCTGGTTCGGTCCTGGTTTGGTCCTGGTTTGGTCCTGGTTTGGTCCTGGTTTGGTCCTGGTTTGGTCCTGGTTCGGTCCTGGTTCAGTCCTGGTTTGGTCTTGGTTCGGTCCTAATTTGGTCCAGTCTTTAAAGTGTTTAGTCCTGGTTCGGTCCTGGTTCAGTCCTGGTTTGGTCTTGGTTCGGTCCTAATTTGGTCCAGTCTATAAAGTGTATTGACTTCATGTCCACCTGATGGATGAGTCTGAGGTGAGTTTTAGGTGAGTCTTTAGGTGAGTTTTCTGAGGTGAGTTTAGGTGAGTGAGGTGAGTTTTAGGTGAGTTTGAGGTGAGTTTTAGGTGAGTCTGAGGTGAGTTTTAGGTGAGTGAGTTTTAGGTGAGTTTTAGAGGTGAGTTTTAGGTGAGTGAGTTTAGGAGTTTTAGGTGAGTTTTAGGTGAGTCTGAGGTGAGTTTTGAGGTGAGTGAGTTTAGGTGAGTCTGAGGTGAGTCTGAGGTGAGTGAGGTGAGTTTTAGGTGAGTCTGAGGTGAGTTTTGAGTCTGAGGTGAGTTTTAGGTGAGTCTGAGGTGAGTTTTAGGTGAGTTTTAGGTGAGTTTTAGGTGAGTCTGAGGTGAGTTTTAGGTGAGTTTTAGGTGAGTTTGAGGTGAGTCTGAGGTGAGTTTTAGGTGAGTCTGAGGTGAGTCTGAGGTGAGTTTTAGGTGAGTTTTAGGTGAGTCTGAGGTGAGTTTTAGGTGAGTCTGAGGTGAGTTTTAGGTGAGTTTTAGGTGAGTCTGAGGTGAGTTTTAGGTGAGTTTTAGGTGAGTTTTAGGTGAGTCTGAGGTGAGATCTATCAGAGTCAACTCAGTTACACATTGGAGGGAAACTCATTTAAGTCAGAAAAGTATTTAACATTTTCCAGAGTGAGTTTGAGCATCAGGGACGATCACAGATGTGAAATGAGCCTAAAGCAAATCTATTCTGCTTTTAATTACTCACACTCTACTTAACTAACGTGATAATAAGAGCAAAATGGAAAAGCTCAGGTTTGAAATGACTAAAAATACTTCTACAGGGAGCAGGAATAAACGTTCTTTTAAACAAACACAAACAGACAGTTAAAGACACACTGTGTCACTTTTCTGATGGAGAATATGTCGCCTCACCTGCTCGTCTCCATGGAGCTGTTGTTGCCTTGCCTGGAATGTTCCGCAGTATGGCATTTAACATTTCTATCTCCATGGAGACAAGCACGTGATGCCATTAGACCGAGTTTAGAGGTCAGATCTGTGGAGAGGCGACTCCGCTCACACTAAGCATTCATGGTATTCAAGGTATTTCTGAACAATAAAAACACCTAATTGAATAAATGCAAAGGTTTAATGCCATACTGTGGAACATTCTAACATATCCACAGAGACAAGCACATGACAGCCTCCCATCAGAAAAGTTACATAATGAATCTTTAAGTATATGGTCTATCTCCTTATATTAGTCATGCAGAACCTCTCTAACTGTCCATAAGTCCGTGTGACAGGTGAACTGAGGCCAACTGAAAAACATCTCTACACTTTAATTTAAACTTTCTTTAGTACTCTATATTTTTTGCTTTTTAAAATATCTCATGTTGTCTTTAAACTTATTTTATTCGTCTTAAGTCAGGGTTATGGTTTGCGGTGGTGGACTTCAGGGAGCTTTGGTTTTCAGTTCAAGGAAAATCTTTCATTTTTGATTTTTGTCAATGTCTTTGGTGTGTCCCATAGTTTGTCTTTATATAAATGGACAAAGCAAACCTACTACTGCCACGTTGCAACAGGACGTGAACGTGGCTCTCAGCTCCATCGACTCTGGCTCCAATTCACTTTACATTGAAAAAGCATGTCCGCTCTCTCTGTAGCTGCTGCTGTCAGATTCGTCATCCTTCATTTTTTTTGCTACTTTGTCCATAAATCAAGATATGAACATTAATTGACAGTGTTGCTAAGCGCCCGCTCCCTGCTAAACCAGCGGTGCGAGCGGAAAGGGGAGTTACTGTCATCTCGCTCCAGATTGGCTCTTTGGTTGCTATGATACCGCTATAACTGTTCAAGCGTTGATGAGCTTGTATTCTTTCTCTGTTTGTTTCTAAGTATTTCTTTGAGTCTCAACTTTATTAAACCAACAGTGAATAAGTGATGAACCTTTGTTTAAAGCCCCACTGTAACTTTTTACCTTAAAATAGACTAAAACAAAAGCATCTTCATTTTGGATGTTTTTATTGCACTGAAAAACATACAAAATGCACATAAGTGTCCTTACGATGAGCTGGCTTGCATCTCCACAAACCTGACTCTCATGTGGCCTGGAGTAGGGCCTCCTCCTGCTTAGAAATGCTGTTCCTTGGCTCCTCCATGGTGAGAATATTCCACAGTGTGGCATTAAACGTATGTATCTCCCTTGTTGGATAATAGTGGATAATGATAATGGTCTGGTTTTAACTTTATATTTCCATTGAGTCATGCAGGTGACACCTCCAGAAAGTTACACGGTGCTGCTTTAGTGTGGGGCCTGGGTCAGCAAACTCATACAGAAAATATATGAAAAAATACTACACACCTGCTGTCCTGTGTTATTGTCTTGAATTATTTACTAGATATTACATCGTTCACCTTTGGACCAATCACAGCTCAGAGGAGAACGACTGAACCCACACGGCTCCTATGGAATATTTATGTTCAATTAGCAGCAAGGATCAGTCTGGAGAAGTGTGTTTAGGTTTTGGTCCTTTCAGCCCTTTATCTTCAGACATCTTCACTGAGCTCTCTCCTCTGAGTGAGGCTCGTTGTTTGGACAGGGTCAGGCTGTATTTCTCTGTGATCGTCTCAAATGGGAGGGACTTTGAAAATAATGCTCACTAAATCGTCTGAAGTATGTGGCTTTTGTTTAATGATCAGATCCTGAGACTGTCCAGATATGAGCCAGGATCATGGTCAGGAGAACCTCGCTAGAGAAGAGTATTTATGAAGCATTTTTCAGCCTTTTTAAACATGTTTTGGATTTACGTATCTGTGTTTGGGAAATAATTCAAAGCCCAGAGCAGTGATGGGCCAGTGTGAACCCCACAGTCACATTCTGGACCACAGCAAACAGACCATCACAAAGAATCTGAAACAGAAGATCTCAGAGCAGCTCCACTCTCACTCTGGAACCTCCACTCTCACTCTGGAGGCTCCACTCCCACTCTGGAGCCTCTCTCACACTGGAGCCTCCACTCTCACTCTGGAGGCTCCACTCTCACTCTGGAGCCTCTCTCACTCTGGAGCCTCTCTCACTCTGGAGCCTCCACTTTCACTCTGGAGCCTCCGCTCTCACTCTGGAGCCTCCGCTGTCACTCTGGAGCCTCCACTCTCACTCTGGAGCCTCCGCTGTCACTCTGGAGCCTCCACTCTCACTCTGGAGCCTCCGCTGTCACTCTGGAGCCTCCACTCTCACTCTGGAGCCTCCACTCTCACACTGGAGCCTCCACTCTCACTCTGGAGGCTCCACTCTCACTCTGGAGCCTCCACTCTCACTCTGGAGGCTCCACTCTCACTCTGGAGCCTCCACTCTCACTCTGGAGGCTCCACTCTCACTCTGGAGCCTCTCTCACTCTGGAGCCTCTCTCACTCTGGAGCCTCCACTCTCACTCTGGAGCCTCCACTCTCACTCTGGAGCCTCCACTCTCACTCTGGAGCCTCCACTCTCACTCTGGAGGCTCCACTCTCACTCTGGAGGCTCCACTCTCACTCTGGAGGCTCCACTCTCACTCTGGAGCCTCTCTCACTCTGGAGCCTCTCTCACTCTGGAGCCTCCACTCTCACTCTGGAGCCTCCACTCTCACTCTGGAGCCTCCACTCTCACTCTGGAGCCTCCACTCTCACTCTGGAGGCTCCACTCTCACTCTGGAGCTCCACTCTCACTCTGGAGCCTCTCTCACTCTGGAGCCTCTCTCACTCTGGAGCCTCCACTCTCACTCTGGAGCCTCCACTCTCACTCTGGAGCCTCCACTCTCACTCTGGAGCCTCCACTCTCACTCTGGAGGCTCCACTCTCACTCTGGAGCCTCCACTCTCACTCTGGAGCCTCTCTCTCACTCTGGAGCCTCCACTCTCACTCTGGAGCCTCCACTCTCACTCTGGAGGCTCCACTCTCACTCTGGAGGCTCCACTCTCACTCTGGAGGCTCCACTCTCACTCTGGAGGCTCCTCTCTCACTCTGGAGGCTCCTCTCTCACTCTGGAGGCTTCACTCTCACTCTGGAGGCTCCACTCTCACTCTGGAGGCTCCACTCTCACTCTGGAGGCTCCACTCTCACTCTGGAGGCTCCACTCTCACTCTGGAGGCTCCACTCTCACTCTGGAGCCTCCACTCTCACTCTGGAGGCTCCTCTCTCACTCTGGAGGCTCCACTCTCACTCTGGAGCCTCCACTCTCACTCTGGAGCCTCCACTCTCACTCTGGAGGCTCCACTCTCACTCTGGAGGCTCCACTCTCACTCTGGAGGCTCCACTCTCACTCTGGAGGCTCCTCTCTCACTCTGGAGGCTCCTCTCTCACTCTGGAGGCTTCACTCTCACTCTGGAGGCTCCACTCTCACTCTGGAGGCTCCACTCTCACTCTGGAGGCTTCACTCTCACTCTGGAGGCTCCACTCTCACTCTGGAGGCTCCTCAGTGACTCTCAGTGACTCTTTAATGACTCTCAGTGGCTCCTGGAGTTTGGGGTGAATGATGCTCAGTGTGAACCGACCTTAAATTAAACCGAGTTATTCTAGTGCCACTGGGGGGCGCTCCACAGAGACACTAACGTGTGAAAACCACTTACTCATAAGCCTCCATGTTCGTTTTCATTTTTGTAAAGTTCTGTCAAAGCCTGAGCATCTTATGTCACTTATTCTTCAGCAAAAATAAATCTGTTTTTAAATAATTTTACCCCCAAACTCAAACTTTTATTTTGAGATTGAGTGAGATCCGGCTCTTGTGCGGACTCTGCAGAGTCCAGCGGACACTCTTTGGTCCTGGAAAAGCTTTTCAAAAACACTTTTTTATTTTTATTTTTACTTTCTGTTTGTACAAAGCGTCACTTCAAATCACATCTGACAAGTTTCTGCACAAAATGTTACTTAACTTTGAAGGAATGCACAAAATATGTAGAGGAGTAACTCTGGAGAGAACGAGCGCAGTGATTTAAAAAAAAGAGAGAAATGAGGAGGAGGAGAGAGGAAAAGGAGGGAGAGAGAGAGGGAGAGAGGACAGGAGAGAGAGAGCGAGAGAGGAGGAAAGGAGAGAGAGGAGAAAGAGGAGGAGGTGAGACAAGAGAAAGGAGGAGAGGGAAAGATGGAAAGAGGAGAGAGTGAATAGACAGAAAGAGCAGGAGATAGAGGGAGAGGAGGAAGTGGAGAGCGAGAGGAGGCAGAGAGAGAATGGCAAAGAGTAAGAGGAGGAAGAGAAAGAGTGAAAGAAAAAGATGAGGTGAGACAGAGAGAGGAGAGGAGCGGGTTGTGGCAGTAAATGGTTTTACACTGTGTCATTACTGAACCACTTTGTGTCGACGTCGCCCAAACACCAGAGTCTGAGGCTCTGAGGAGGAAAACTCTTCAAACTGACCTGCTGCTCGTGTCTGCGCTGAAGACACCTGCGGATCATCACTATAATCTGCACATTTACATCACAATATTCATCCAAAACCACAAACAAGTCATCACAACAAAACACTGTGGGGCGTGTACGACGCAGGGGGCGTGTCACAGTGGGCGTTTAAGTCGCAGTGGCCGTGTATGTCACAGTGGGCGTGTCACAGTGGGCGTATCCCACACAGTAGGCGTGTCACTGTGGGCGTGTAAGTTGCAGTGGGCGTGTCACTGTGGGCGTATCCCACACAGTGGGCGTGTCACTGTGGGCGTGTCCCTCACTGTGGGCGTGTCACTGTGGGCGTGTCACAGTGGGCGTGTACTGGTGGAGAAATACAAAACTTCAGAGGCTCAAAGAGAAGAAACGACTAGAAAATGATTAAAACATAATTAACTAAATTATAAATATTTTTAAAGGCACTTTGTAACTTTTATCTACTTGGCCAGAATGTTCCGTAGTGTAGCATTAAACTTATTTCCCTCCATGGAGACAAGCCGGTGATGTTTTTTTTTTTCAGTATGAAGCATGTGACTGAATAAAATAAGTTTAATAACATACTGTAGAACTTCAGAGCTGAGCAATAACATCTCCATGGAGACAAACAGGCGGCGTACCTGCGAGCAGAAAAGTTACATAGTGCATCTTTACTCCTAAAAGTGCTTTACATCACATCATCTGTTCACCTGCATCTGTCCTGCCACTCAGTGCCCTTAAGCAAGACACTTCCCCACTATGCACAGGGCAGTGGTGTGTGTGAGTGCTGTGGGGGTTGGAGGGGCGATGTCACAGATTGGGAGGCTTGCTTCTGTCAGTCTGCCCCAGGGCAGCTGTGGCTACAGAAGTACTGTAGTATTTGGAGAAATACAAAACACCAGTGTAAAGTATTGTGATTAATTTACACCAACAAACGGCCTCTTCAACGTCTACCCACGCAGACAAAGTGGGTGTAGTGTTTTGCTCAACAGCACAATGGCAGCGTGCGCCGTAACTGACAGTAGAATGACCACACTGTCAATCTTCTGAATCGATCAAGACGAAAGCCTCGTTGTTATGGTAACGTGTTTAAAATATAAAGTTTATAAAGTCAGGATGACTTACTATTCAGAGCACAAATATCAAGTGTCCAACAGACGCAGCGAAGGGAGAAGGAGGAAAGAGAGAGCGAAAGAGGAGAGGGAGGGAAAGAGGAGAGGGAGGGAAAGAGGAAAGGGAGAGGGGGAAAGATGAGAGAGAGGGAAAGAGGAAAGGGAGGGAGAGAAAGAAAGAGGAGAGGGGAGGGGTGGGAGGAGAGAGAGGGATAGAGGAGAGGGAGAAAGGAGAGAATGAGGAGAAAGAGAGAGGGAAAGATGAGGGGAGAGAGGAGAGAGAGAGAAAGGGAAGAGAAAGGAGAGAGTGGAAGAGAGAGGGGGAGAAAGAAAGGAAAGAAAGAGATATGAAAGGAGAGAGAGGAGACAGAAGAGAAAAAGAGAGAGTGAGAAAGAAAGAAAAGAGGCAGAGTAAGAGGGAGAGAGAAGGAGAGACAGAAAGAAAGCAGAGAGAGAGGAGAGAGTAGTGAGAGATGGGACTTAAAAAGCGTTTGCTGTGGTCTCAGCTCTTATCACTCGCCCACTGCACACTCCACTTTACAATGCAACTGACAGAAGTGAAATTACCCAGAAGGCTTTGGACAGAAGGATTATTGCTGCATCTCCATTTTTGAAGTAAAATTTAGCATAAAAGGGAACAAAGTTGTGCATTGCATTAAAGAGGAGCTATTATGCAAAATACTTTTTTTTTTTTTTTACATTGGAGCTTTCTCCCAGGTCGTTCCCTCATTAAAAACCTGCCTGAAGAGGTTTTAGATGTGATTCATGCAGGTTTGAGTAATCTAGAAATCTCTCCCGGCTCTATTTGAGCTCTCCTTAAGGTTAGCTGTAAGATTCTGTACAAGGCTCCGCCCACAAGTCTACATCATCCATGCTCCCACGCGACAATCCTCCATAAATATAAAAAACATGATACACAACTGTACACAGTGACTTCACAAACCTGGTGTGATGTGCAGTCGTTTCATTAGTGGAACACACTCTGACTGTGTTGTGATAGTGCTCTGAAGGGGGAGTGACTTAGTGCAGGGAGCAAAGAGAGACGAGACTCAAGAGCTTCTAAAACGAAAGAGAAACTTATAAAAAATGTGGGCAAATCCAGCATTTTCAAAACAGTAAAAGGAAACATGGTGATCTAAATACGTTATGTCTTAGCAGTTAACAACCCAAAATACCCCCCTCTTTATACACCAAAGCAAATAAAGGTACACTGTGTAACTTTTCTCTTGTAGGGTCTATCAAATCCTTGTTGCCATGGTGATGTGCACAGTATTGCAGTGAAGTATCCATCTACCATCTCTCTATCTCTGTCATTTATTTTAGGTGTTTTTATTGCTCAGAAACATTCATCCTTTCAGAGAGCGGGCTCATCTTTCCACAGATCTGATCTGTAACTCAGTCTAAAGGCATGACCTTTTTACAAGCTAAGTTTACTGTCATACTATGGAACATTTTGTGCATGACGACTGAAAGTGGAACAAAAACTGGACCAAAAGTTCATCGTCTTCTCTGTCAGTTTAAATAAACAAAAGTGGCTCATTTTTTCCTCATCGGCTTCAGAAAGTGGAGCCATTATTCAACAACAGATGCATGAAGGACTTATAAACCAGAAGATTAGTATGACAAGTTTGTGGAGTTGATCCTAAATTAATAATGAGAAGGTTCAACATTTGTGGATCAGAAGTTTGGAGATTTCTTTAAAACAAACAGTGAATCTCACATAGACTTGTGATATACTGGCCCTGCTCTGCATCTTAAAATATCTCGTCGAACACTTATTCACTTGTTGCCTGCAGTGACAGAGACTTGGACAATTACCGTTTGCCCTTTTGGTTCCTCGGCTCGGTTTGATTGGACCAAGCCTCCTGTTTTTCACACAGACAATCTCATTATAGTTTTTCCAAGTCCAGTAATTGTGCCATGATGTAACCCCCTCGTGGTCTCATACCACATCTGTCTCATTCAACACTTTAGTAGCACAACTCTGGCAATAATTAATTATGTCACAGCAAGAATTTAACAAGCAACGTTTTGGTAGTTCTGTTGTATAATTTCGTAACAATAATATCATGGGGAAGTAGTTTTTTTTAGTGAAAGTTTGTGTAGGGAGTTTGCAAAGAGGTGCATTTGCTCAGCTTTCTGTTGTTAGCATCTCTACACCAAAAATGTGGATCCACTGCCTTCGTGGGGTGGGTCAGAGCAGCTTCTGTCCCGCCTGGAGACACATGTGGACATTAAGGGTACTGCACTCTGTTGGTTTTCAATCCTATCTGTCAGACAGGAGTTTTGTATCTGTCCTTTAGAGTGAGGTGTGCCACAGGGCTCTACTGTAGGGCCGTCCCTCTTTACTCTGTGCATACTTCCTCCGCTGATGTTTTCAGAAAGCACAGAGTGGCATTTTATTGTTTTGCAGATGACATTCAAATATATGACAGTGACAGTCAGACCACAGTGACTGAGCTCAAACTTCCTCAACTTAAATCAAAATAAAACTGGTGTCTGGCCAAACTAACCCGCTGCTTGGGCCAGACTGTGTGATTGGTCGTCTGTCTCTTATTGTCGTCCTGCGTGAGGAATCTGATGTGGGCTGATTGTGGGCTCTATGTTCACAAAGTGTCACATTACCTCTGTCACAAAGTGTCACATTACCTCTGTCACAAAGTGTCACATTACCTCTGTCACAAAGTCTCACATTACCTCTGTCCTAAAGTCTCACATTACCTCTGTCCTAAAGTCTCACATTACCTGTGTCCTAAAGTCTCACATTACCTCTGTCCTAAAGTCTCACATTACCTCTGTCCTAAAGTCTCACATTACCTCTGTCCTAAAGTCTCACATTACCTCTGTCCTAAAGTCTCACATTACCTCTGTCCTAAAGTCTCACATTACCTCTGTCCTAAAGTCTCACATTACCTCTGTCCTAAAGTCTCACATTACCTCTGTCCTAAAGTCTCACATTACCTCTGTCATAAAGTCTCACATTACCTCTAAAGTCCAGCTTCTTTCAGTTGAGGCTTCGTGCTAAAGTAAATATCTACAGGCGGATTTTGAAAAAGCAGTCGACATTAGAAATCACACATTTGTCATGTGGCGTGTGGATTGTTGTATTTCTTTGTCCGTGGGGCTGGTCGCTTGTTGCTCTCTGAACTTTGGGAGTGAACATGTTGTAATGTTCCTGCTCATCAGAGCTGTAACTACAGATTATATTATCATCATATTATCAGATTAGATTATATTAGTCGTCAGCTCAACTCAAACGATTCATTCTCCTGGATTCTGAGATGTTTTAAAAACACCGGGCGGGGCCGACCTGCATGTGGGCGGGACATTTTGGGATCATTATTTATAAATATGTGTCAGTTCCACTTGTTGGTAAAATCTCATTGGTTTGTGGTCAGTGCATTAAAGCAGCATAGATTGATTTACATTTTAATTTGCCTTTTCATCTTCAGTTTGTGAAATAAAGGTGTAAATGTGGTGACGGAGGCTTCTAGGATAATAATATTAAACATAAAATGGATTATAGATGGAAGTTGGTGAAAGTCTGATACAGTTTCTTTTATTTTACTTTAAGAATGCCACTGTTTTTGTGATAAAACATCTTTGGCGTGCGCTTTAGCATCTGTATTGTCCAGATAAGTATTAAGATTTTCATAACACGATTACAGTTATTCACTCACTTAAGTGAGATGTTTGTATGTTTTCTTTCACTTTGTGCTAAATGCTCTGCAGCCGTGCACCTCGTGTGAACAGGAAGGAAGCTGCAGTTGCTGAAGGCGTGGATTAGCAAAAATGTGTGAAATCTTCAGAGTCGCCTTTCCCCTTTTACAAAGTCCCACTATTCACCGAGTAATTCTCATCATGTAGACCGGGGTCGGTGACCTTTAACCCCCAAAGAGCCATTTAGAGCCAGTTTCCACGGAAAAGAAACACTGGGAGCTGCAGCACCTACAGTCTCCGCTCTCAGGAGCTGCTCCTGCTCTCTCCAGAGCTCGCACAGAACTTGGGAAAAAGGCTTTTCGTTTTGCTGCAGCTCATTCCTAGAATGAACTCCAGAGGGATTTTAAACTGAAGGATTTGGTATCGTTGAACTCTTTTAAGTCACTTTTAACTGAACTTGAAATAGAACGATCAATTTGTAAATGTTTCACATAGGACTCGTTTTTATGATGCTTTGGTTTGTGTGAAAGTCTGAATACTTTGTGTTGTTTTGTGTCTGTGTTGATGCCTCTTGGCCACGACACTCTTGAAAAAGAGATTTTTAATCTCAATGAGTTTTTTTATCCTGGTTAAATAAAGGTTAAAAAATACTTTTTGACTCTAAAATGAAGATGACACTGTATGTTTTTAACTAAACTGTTTCAAATTCATTAAAAAGCTGAACTTGATCCATGCAGTAAATAAAAAACGCCGTGAGCGTCGTCCTGATGTCGCCTTTGGACGTTTGGACTGTGGGAGCCTCGACCTGAACTTTAAAAATACATTGGAAAAAAGGCACTATGTCACCAAACAATGAAAAATAAATATATGCAAAACATTGATTGTACCTGGTTAATGGGCCGTCTGCTCCTGAGCCTCAGCGTCTGTGTCGTCTGTGAGGTCTGATGTTTAACATGGTTCATGGTGGAGAAAAGCTGCTCACTCACGTCTGTGGGACGTCCACACGACTCCAGAGGCACATTTCTTCATGTTTATGTCGGTGTCGGGGAAAGAAAGTCTCGATATCATAAAAATATTATTTTATTTTGATATTTCAAGATCACAATAATCTTCCAATTTAGAACTACAATTTAAAAAAAGAACTAACACAAATAAAATACACTTCAATTAAATCATCAAAAAGGATGAACATTTCCGCTAATAAACATTGTTTTTGATCAAATCAGTCTGTGGCAAGAAATTATCTTTATGTTTTCCTTTTTTTTCTGTTACAGGTCAGATCTGTGGAGAAGTGAGCCCATTCATGAATATATGTAGATCCATGCAAAGGACATCACCCTGGAGATAATCAGGTGACACAAAAGCTACACATGGAGCTTTAACTTATTTAGTGTCGTCCCTTTTACAGTGGAGATAAAATAATGTCACTTGTAGCGTGTGTTTCATTTGTGAGATGTTTAGTTGTTCTGTTTGTGGTTGACAGGGGCTGAGGAGGGACAAAAACAACTCACGTGTCGGATCATCCCTGAACATGTGTGGTGTTCTGGAGTGACGTCTGCGGAGTGACAGAGAGGAGAGAGAGAGGGGTGAAAGAGGGGAGGGAGGAGGAGGAGGAGGGAGGCCAGTGAGGGGTGAGAGAGTGGTGTGTGTGAGTGAGCAAAGAGAGGAGAGAGTGAAACAAGTGTGTGACTGTGTGGGGTGAGAGAGGGGAGGTGCGAAAGACAGAGAAGGAGAGAAAGAGAGGGAGAGAAGGGAGTGAGGAGAAAGAAGGGAGAGAGAGGGGTGAGAGAGGGGGTGAGAGGGGTGAGAGAGGGGTGAGAGAGGGGTGAGAGGGGTGAGAGAGGGGGTGAGAGGGGGTGAGAGGGGGGTGAGAGGGGGTGAGCCAGCATGAGCGATGAGGATGTGATCAACTGCACCATCAGCCATGAGATTCACCAGTATCTGTTCTCCTGTGTCTACATCCTGGTCCTTTTGGTGAGTTTATATGAAGCACTTCTCCACATCACAAACACGCACATCTCTGAGGCTTTTCTAACTAAAGCACAAAAAGAGACATGTTCTGGTATTTAGATTTTATTATTTTTTTTAAATTATAATATCGTTAAAGGTTCTATATGACACAAATCTGACTCCTGTGAGCTTTAAGCCATGTTCTAACGCCTCAAAAACATACTCAGATTTCCATTTTGCTTCATTCACACATGTTTGAGTCACACTTTATTATTAGTCTGTTACATCTCCAAAGCTCAAAATGCTCTATTCCACCTTGTGATGTCATGAAGTGGTAGTTTTCAAGTTATCAACTCTTTTTACCTTTCGTTCAGTAGAAATTGGCAACTCCAGGACTGAAATGATCCAAATGATTCTAGTGAAGGTGTGTGGAGTTTAAAAACACAGTGGAGCACTTCCTGTATTACCACATGATGACATCACAAGGTGGAGTGTTTTCGGTCTGAGAGAAGAACTCAGCCTGAATCTGCAAAACACAACTCCAGGTGTATTTCTGATGAGGAAACAACATTATAACATAGATCAGAACATAGTGTAATAACATAATCCTTAACATGATAAAGTGAAATATGATCTAAAGCAGCTTGAGAGAAACAAAGCCACAGACTTCTGCTTCAAACCTGCAGAACTGAGGATTTCACAGCTGTCGTTTATTGTTGAAAATGGCTGTGAACCATATAAATATCGTGTTTACATTTTTAAATAGACTAAAGTTAGTATAGTTATTGTGGAAAAAATTACAATTCTCCATGAAAAGTAATCTATTTGCGAAGCTCGTGAGTATTTGCAATACAGAAAAGAGGTTTATTTATCAGATACAGACAGGACAGGGCCCAGACAGGGCCCAGTCTCCCACCAAGTCACCCACCAAGTCTCCCACCAAGTCTCCCACCAAGTCACCCACCAAGTCTCCCTCAGTCTCCCACCAAGTCTCCCACCAAGTCTCCCACCAAGTCTCCCTCAGTCTCCCACCAAGTCTCCCACCAAGTCTCCCACCAAGTCACCCACCAAGTCTCCCCCAGTCTCCCACCAAGTCTCCCACCAAGTCTTCCACCAAGTCTCCCACCAAGTCTCCCACCAAGTCTTCCATCAAGTCTCCCACCAAGTCACCCACCAAGTCTCCCCCAGTCTCCCACCAAGTCTCCACCAAGTCTCCCACCAAGTCTCCCACCAAGTCTCCCACCAAGTCTCCACCAAGTCTCCCACCAAGTCTCCCACCCAGTCTCCCACCAAGTCTCCACACCAAGTCCCCCACCAAGTCTCCCACCAAGTCTCCCACCAAGTCTCCCACCAAGTCTCCCACCAAGTCACCCACCAAGTCTCCACCAAGTCTCCCACCAAGTCTCCCACCAAGTCTCCCACAAGTCTCCACCAAGTCACCCACCAAGTCTCCACCAAGTCTCCCACCAAGTCTCCCACCAAGTCTCCCACAAGTCTCCCACCAAGTCTCCCACCAAGTCACCCACCAAGTCTCCACCAAGTCTCCCACCAAGTCTCCCACCAAGTCTCCCACCCAGTCTTCCACCAGGTCTCCCTCGAGTATCTGAGCTCTGACTATTTTATACCAGAGTGACAAAGCTACATACATTTCAAAGCAGAGTGACTTTCACACACATATGATCATGAACTTTTACACTTAAACAGAACAACATCCAGTTTCATGAGGGATGGAGACTTCACACATGTTCTTGTCTCGTCTGGGTCTGGCACTGACACAGATCAAATGCATTTAAAGACACAGCATGAATATACTTACATTTCCATCACAGAATGTTGGGGGAGATGGGGGGTAGGTGAAAACAGACATTTTCTGCACTCTCAAGCCTCAAACATGCCTCAGTCAATTAAAATAACAATTGTGTGGGAACAGTTGAGTCAAACAGACATATTACTCAAGGAAAGTGGAGATATATATTTTCCTCTGGGTCACATATAATAAAAATCTAATGCTTAAATCAAACTGTAGACTTGAGGTTTCTGTTATTTTTAAATCATTTCTTGTCTATTTTTTTCCATCTCTGCAGTGGAAACTGACTTTTACACCAGCCAAACCAAACCACAGGAAACAACAAACATCTTATGATTCTTACTCTACCTGCAGCAGCGCTCTAAACACAGACCACCGTCCCCAAATCATGTTCTGTTATAAGAAACGTGTGAAACGATCTGTTCACATCAGCAGATCTGGGTGGTAATCAGAGACTGTAGATATAAATGGACATAGCAAACCTGCTGCGCTTCAAACAGGAAGTGAGCACGGGCCTGTCCGGCTCCATCGACTCCACTTCACTTTACATGTAAAAACTATCGCTCCTCTGTCTGTCCCTGCTGCTGTCAGACTCATTCTGGTCTTAAATGTTCGTATTAACCCTCTACATGATCCTGGGTTTTTTATTTCACTATTGTGTCTGTAAATCAACATATGAACATTAATAACAGACACATCAGGTCCTTCTTTCCCTGAGGTCGCTCCTGTTAGCGTTAGCAACAAATTTGATTGACAGCGTTGTTGTTTGGGGCAACCTTCAACCATGGCGCTAGGTTGCTATGATACTCACAGTCGTAATTTCTAATTTGGAAATTCACCGCTATAACTGCTACTTCTCCTCCTGCTTGTTTCCATTTAAATGTTGCTCCCTGTAATATTCCACAGTATGGCATAAATCTCCGTGGAGAATGTTCCGAAGTATGGTTTTAACTTTGTTTCCATTGAATCATGCAGCTGACAGAGTTCCACACTGTTCGTTTGCTCGGTGTATTTTAAACTAAAAGAACATTGACCTTAGCCTGTGATTTAGTTTGATGTCTCTTGCTAAACGTGTGTGTTCTGTGTTGCCAGATTGGCGTTCCTTCAAACCTGTACTCGCTGTATCACGCCGTGCTGCAGCTGAAGCAGAAGAACGAGCTGGGCGTGTACCTCCTGAACCTCACCGTGTCAGACCTGCTCTACCTCGCCTCTCTGCCCCTGTGGCTGCAGTACATCTTTCAGGTACAAACCACCATCGCTTTTGGAAAGAAGCAAAAACAAAATGACAAAGCGGTTTGGAGCATCGTTTGGTCCAGTTGACAGATTTGAGTTGGCATTTTTTAAATTTTTATCAAATGTAAAGGCAACTTTTTATAAATTAGAGACATCCTTACTGTGCACGTGCTGACATATATAACAAAAAGGCCATAGGTTGAACAGCACAGCGGCCGACACACTGATCTCTCCTGTGTCTGCTCCTCACATGTGCTAATCCCTGGTTCCTCTGTCTCCAGGGCGATGACTGGAGGCACCGGGAGTGGCTGTGTCAGCTCTGTGGGTTCCTCCTCTATGAAAACATCTACATTAGCATCGGCTTCCTCTGCTGCATCAGCCTCGACCGCTACCTGGCCGTGGTCCACCCGCTCAGGTCAGACTGGAGATCAGACACCAGGTCCCAGTAAAGCTCCCATCTGTAACTTGATTTATTTTTCCCTCATCTGTGCGCTCTGGTTTTCTTCAGACTATCAGCAAGTACCGTGGTGTTATGTGAGAATACAACACCACATCTGGGGCGGGTCGGCCGGTCTCATTACAGATGGAAGCTTTCATTTAGATTTGGTCTAATGTTAATAATGACATGCATTACAAAACTTTACATACACACTTGTCACGCCGTAATACAGACATGAGTGAATCTCCAGCAATTATCCTGCATTTTCTCTCACAAACACATTCATGCCTCAGAGTACGCACAAAACTGGCAGCACGGCGGTTGAAGTGTCTTGCCTAAGGACACAACAACAGCTTGTACTACACTCGCTGCCGCCCTCCTGTGGCACCTTGTGTTGCCAGCGGTCTCCCATCCAAGTACTAACCAGGCCTGGCCTTGTTTAGCTTCTGAGATCTGACAAGTGGAATGGTTTTATTTATGCATGAATGAGAAAAGGCGCCGGGCAGTACACAGCCGCGCTCACAGCAACTCATTTCTCTGTCAAGTTTTATGGCGATCCAGTCCAGTCCCAGCAGCGTAAAACCTCAAAAGAAACATATTCCTGATTATTCAGCTCCCTGGCATCATTCTCAGGACATTCAAAAGAGTATTTTATTTTGAAATGAAGTTAGCAACGGTGCTAATTTCTCATCTCTCTCAAACCAGACTCTTGCTTTGTGTCGTAGTTCACTAGTTCAGATCCTCCTTTCGTTTTTACTCAAAAGGTGTCACATTTGTATTGACATAAATAAACACGTGTTCCTCTGTTAATCTCGCCCTTCGGAACTCAAAAAGATAAAACTATTTTCCTGACTTTACGCCGTTCTAAAGTACAGGAAAAGCATGTAGTTTTGACTGACCAGGCCGTAACTCAAGATATAAACAGTAGCAAAAGATGAAGTTTAAATTTGTCACTGGACAAATCTTTGTAGGAGTGAAGACGTTTTGCTGATCATCCAAGTCTCTTCTTCAGTTCTGGTCAGATTACTGCTGGACACTGACTTATATCTGTCTGAAGGAGAAGCTAAATACACTGAAACGCTAAACAGCTATTGTCTCCAGTTTCAGCCTTAACGCCCCTATTCAGCCTGTAACGGCCCTCTATTGTTCTCTTTATTCCTGTTTGTTTTGGGGATAGATGATGTCTAAGGTACAGCAGACTGTGGTCCTGAGCTGCTCTCCCTCGTGTTGGTTCATTCTCTTATGGATGTTTAGTTTCTCCAGTGTGACGCTCACTGCTCTTCACTGAATGGACTAGACACATGACTTTGTTTGTGGCTCGGGGTTTTGTCCTTTGGGTGAACCAGTTTCTGTCTTAAAGTGTTTGTAGGTTTGAAAAAGACGTGAATTTCATACTGTCTGAAAATTCTCTGAAGAACTAAGACATAGTTACACCTTTCCTTCTGGTTCAGATTCCCTGTTGTCCTGTTTTTTTGCTCTCTTAGATCTATTGAAGGCCCATTTTGGATCTCCACAGGCAGAGAGGACTTTCTCCACGTGTTGTTCCTCCTTCACTTTTCGTGTTTGCGTGCACCACTTGGGCTCTGTGTTGTAGAGTATGGATAACTCTTTAATTAATAACAGACAAATCAAGTCGCTCCTTTTAGCATTAGCACCACGTTTGCTTTGCTAAGTGCCCCCGCTAAACCAGTGACCCCTGATTGGCTCTTTGGTTGCTATGATACGTGGTCAGAATTCCTAATATGGAACTCCGCCTCAAATTGGCTCCTATAACTGCTAGTCCATAAATTATATATGTTTTCAGAAATTCAATGCCTATTCTAGTGTGTTTGTAAAGTGTGGAATATGCAGAATTTCTTAAAGGGCCTGTACCTGACATTCATTTGTAAAGGCGCACTCAGATTGGCACAGGCTTTCTTAGAGTCATGGGAAACCAACTGCTGGACTGTATCCCAGACATTTGATTCTCTGTCATGTTTTCAGGAGTGTCGGCAGAGAAAGGCCTCAGAGGGCGGGGCTAAAAGTTCAAACTAAAACATGTTCCTGACTCTGGTGTGAAATGAGCTACAGCCCTTTTATGTAATGAAACTTTAACTATCGAACTTATTGACAACTCATTTCTATCCTGTTTCTCTTCAGATTCACTTCCCTGCGCTCTATGCATGCGGCCTGGCTCGTCAGCGCCATCATCTGGTTGAAGGAGATCGCAGTGGGAGCCGTTTTCTTCCGACATAAAGAACTGAGCCGAGACCGAACCAACCAGTCTGTGTGTTTCGAGCACTACCCCATGCAGCCCTGGGAATATCCAATCAACTACTACCGTTTTGTGGTCGGCTTCAGCCTCCCATTAGCCATCCTGCTGGTGAGAAGGTGTTATATCAGGTGTTATATCAGACTTCTGTGCAGCTAAAAGAGAAGCTACTTTGGTTTTGGTTTCACAGAGGGGCTTTCTGGGCAAGTAGTGATTTCTCTCTTGTTTAAACTCTCTCAAAGTTCAAACCTTCGTCGGTGCCTTTGTCGGTGCAGAACGTTTCATCGACATTGTGGGTTTTGTCGGGGAGAAAACTTGCAAAAATACAGCACTTCAGAGTCACACTGCGATCCAACATTTATGTAAATGCTTGGCACAGTTAGATTTAATATGATGTATTTTCTTGCTTAAATAGACCAACACGGCAGGACAGTTACAGCTCGTCTTTATTCAACAACTTATCTCTGAACCACGATATAGTAACCACTGTAGGAACCACTGTACGACTCATCCAACGAGCTTCTTCAGTTCTGATCATAGTTAACATGCTCGACGACGTGATCATGGCGCGCTTCCGACTCCATCAACTCGGCTCCAGTTCACTTTACATTGAAAAACTGTGTCTCTCTGTACCTGCTGCTGTCAGACTCATTTTGGTCTTAAATGTTTGTTTTAACCTTCTACATGATCCTGAGGTTTTTATTAGGCCCGAGCCCCTACAGGGCGTAGGGCCTATTGCTTCCGCAATGCTAACTGTCTTGCCGAACTTGTGCGCGCAGCGCACAAGTTCGGCTGAGGTCGCGACCTTGCCCTGATTCCACTATCCCAGCAACCCATGCCGTAGGCATGGGCCATCTTTATTACTGCTAAAATGAATGGAAGTCAATGGGAGGTCAATGGCGGACCCCGACGTCATGGCGAATGACGGGCGCGTCAGCGCCCGTCATTCGCCAATGACCCCACGGTGACGTGGGGAAGGTCCAGAGCTTTTGAAAAACGTATAATTTGTCATTCTAATTTTTTCGGATATATGTTTTTTGCTAAAAATATTATTATTTTTTTTTTATTAGGCCCGAGCCCCTACAGGGCGTAGGGCCTATTGCTTCCGCAACGATGAGTGCCTGGGCGAAGCCCAGGCACTCATCGTTGCTAACTGTCTTGCCGAACTTGTGCGCGCAGCGCACAAAAGTTCGGCTGAGGTCGTGACCTTGCCCTGATTCCACTATCCCAGCAACCCATGCCGCAGGCATGGGGCATCTTTATTACTGCTAAAATGAATGGAAGTCAATGGGAGGTCAATGGCGGACCCCGACGTCATGGCGAATGACGGGCGCGTCAGCGCCCGTCATTCGCCATTGACCCCACGGTGACGTGGGGAAGGTCCAGAGCTTTCAAAAAAACGTATAATTTGTCATTCTAATGTTTTCGGATATATTGTTTTTGCTAAAAATATTATTATTATTTTTTTTTTTTTTTTATTTTTTTATTTCTTCTTTCTTCTGCTTTTTGAACAGGAATTTGACCCCCCTGAACATATTCGAAAACTCACCAAAATTTTGCCCAAAATTCAGGTCTGCCGAAAAATTTATTTTTTTATATGGTGCATCATTGGGCATATAAAAATGGCGCAACAGCGCCACCTGCAAAAATCAAAATACATTGCGTCAATGGGAGACGCCCCGACGTCAACTTTGTCGCAGAGCCACAAAATTCGGTACACACATTCTTCATGTGATGCCAAACAAAAAATATTATTATGGCCACGCCCCCTGACAAACCGGAAGTCGGCCATCTTGGATTGAAAATTCCGAAATGCCGAGTCAGCATTTTCGTTGACGTCGAATTTTCGTCAACTCCTCTGAAGGCGCTTCACCTGCAGGGCTGAAAATCACTGGACATCATCTAGACAAGTGGGGCATCAAAAGTTATCCAATTTACATTGATACGTATAACGGTTTCCGTGCGGCGAAGCCGCAAAATTCCATCGGAATTTTTGCAATTTTTTTATTTCAAATTTTGCTCCCATTTGCGCATACTAAGTCCGATTTGACTCAAATTCGAATCACTTGGAAAACTTTCTGGCCTAGACCTACTAATTATGAAAGAAAAAAAATTGGTGCAATAGCGCCCCCTACAGAATAACAAATTAATTTGTATGGAGTGCTGAAAATTTAGTTTTCCCAAATGTTACGAAATTTTACACAAAATTCCATTTCGTCATTCCAATCAATAAAGTCAATCAGACCCATGTCGTTTTTTCCATCGTGTTGCCATGGCGATGCGCCGAAGTTTCCATGTTATCCTAATGGGAACGCTCCGAAAATTTCCCATTCATGAGAAAAACATTAGTTTCATGGACTTAAGTGAAATTTGCCAGAATGACTCATCATGTCATCACGATCAAAAAAGTCAATCACACCCATGCCATATTTTTCACTCTGTTGCCATGGTGATGCGTGAAATACCCCATGTTATCCTAATGGGAAAATTTACACATTTTGGGACATTTCAAAGTCTTATAACGGCTTCAGACCTTCAATGAAGAATGTGAGATTTGGCATGTTGATTCTTTACATCATCCCCATCAAAAAAGTCCAAGGTGCCAAGTTTGTATTTTGCACGGTGTTGCCATGGTGATGCCTGGAAAAACCCATGTTGGTGCATTTTGTGCATCAGTGCTCCCAATGTCTTTTGACTCTGTTTGGTCACAAGTGCAGCCCAAAGACACAATCAAACAGAGGCAAGTGGCGGATCAGCGCCACCTACAGGGAGTGCCCGGTCGGCCTAGTGCGAAGCGCGGCCTGCGAGGGCCGTTCGATGCCGCTTGCGGCTTTAATTTCACTATTGTGTCTGTAAATCCAGATATGAACATTAATAAGAGCCAAATCCGACTCCTTCTTTCCTCGAGGTCGCTCTCACTAGCGTTAGCAACAGGTTTGATTACCAGCGTTGCTAAGCGCCCGCTCCCTGCCGGAGGAGGGAGGGTCACATTTAACGGCCTCACTGTTATGTCTCTGATGCAGCTCTGAGAGAAGCTGGTTTATATTTCACCCTGAAGGATGTTTTATTCCAGATAACTTCTTCAGAATTCAAACTGTTATTAACTATACTATATACTATACTACAACTACTTTTATGAGCTCTCTCTCTCCCCTCTTTCACATCTTTCACCTCTCTCTCTCCTCTTTCACCCTCCTCTCTCTCTCCTCTCTCCCCTCCTCCTCCCCTCTTTCACCTCTCTCTCTCTCCCCTCTTTCACCTCTCTCTCTCCTCTTTCACCCTCCTCTCTCCTCTGTCCCCTCCTCCTCCCCTCTTTCACCTCTCTCTCTCCCCTCTTTCACCCGCCCCTCTCTCTCTCCTCTCCTCTTTCACCTCTCTCTCCTCTTTTCATCCTCCTCTCTCCTCCTCTCCTCTTTCACCTCTCTCTCTCTCCTCTTTCACCCTCCTCTCTCTCTCCTCTCTCCCCTCCTCCTCCCCTCTTTCACCTCTCTCGCTCTCCTTTTTCACCCTCCTCTCTCTCTCCCCTCTTTCACCCTTCTCTCTCTCTCTTCTTTCATCTCTGTTTCTCCGCAGACATGATCCCCAAAGCGTCATAGTTATTCACAGTTATTTGTTTTTTTGTTTGCATTTCTTTCATGTTTACAGAGATGTGACATATTTTCACATTTGGTGACTGTGTGTCCCTTGTGTCCCTTGTGTCCCTTGTGTCCCTCGTGTCCCTCGTGTCCCTCGTGTCCCTTGTGTCCCTCGTGTCCCTCGTGTCCCTCGTGTCCCTTGTGTCCCTCGTGTCCCTTGTGTCCCTCGTGTCCCTCGTGTCCCTCGTGTCCCTTGTGTCCCTCGTGTCCCTCGTGTCCCTTGTGTCCCTTGTGTCCCTCGTGTCCCTTGTGTCCCTCGTGTCCCTCGTGTCCCTCGTGTCCCTTGTGTCCCTCGTGTCCCTCGTGTCCCTTGTGTCCCTTGTGTCCCTTGTGTCCCTCGTGTCCCTCGTGTCCGTTGTGTCTGTTGTGTCCCTTGTGTCTGTTGTGTCCCTTGTGTCCCTCGTGTCCCTCGTGTCCCTCGTGTCCCTCGTGTCCCTCGTGTCCCTTGTGTCCCTTGTGTCCCTCGTGTCCCTCGTGTCCCTCGTGTCCCTTGTGTCCCTTGTGTCCCTTGTGTCCCCTCGTCTCAGATCTCGTACCTGTGCGTGCTCCGGGCGGTCGGCCGCAGTGCCGGGACTCTGCCCGATCAGAAGTCCAGGATCCGACAGCTCGTCAGCAGCACCATCCTCATCTTCCTCGTCTGCTTCTCGCGTACCACGTCTTTCTGCTGGTGCGCACCCTGCTGGAGAGAGACTGCATCTTCATCACAGGTAATAGTTTACATCCACATGTTTACTGATCATCATTTCTACTCTGTGGTGTTTTTCACTGGTTTTGAAATAAATTACCCAACAAAAAAAACTAAGTGCACCATTACACTGTTTTTGGCTATGAAGATTTTTAAGATTTTTGGTCATTGTTGGAGTATAAAACTGAGAGAGATGCTTTTGGCAAACTGTCAAATAACTGTCGAACTTACAGAGTCATATCTGGTGGCGCGCCCTGACTAAAAGGCTCGACTCTGCAGCTGGAGCGTTTTCCTCTATATTAGAAATGCTAATTTAAAAAGAACTGTGGGCAAGATTTTGACTTTCCATCCATCCATTTTCTTCTGCTTATCCGGGGCCGGGCTGTGGGGGCAGCAGTCTAATCAGGGACGCCCAGACTTCCCTCACCCCAGACAGGTCCTCCAACACCTCCAATGGGACCCCAAGTTGCTCCCAGGCCAGAGAGAGGCATAGTCCCTCCAGTGTCTCCTGGGTCTTCCCCTGGGGCCTCCTCCTGGTGGGACAGATGCCCGAGCCACCTCAGCTGCTCCTCTTGACATGCAGGAGCAGCGGCTCTACTCCGAGCTCCTCCCGTGTGACTGAGCTCATCCTCACCGTTTCTAAGGGAGCGCCCAGCCACTCTGCGGAGGAAACCCATTTCAGCCCCTTGTATCCAGGGTCTTGTCCTTTCAGTCATGACCCAGAGTCATGACCATAGTTGAGGGTAGAACGTAGATTGAGGTAAATCAAGAGCTTTGCCTTTCGACTCAGCTCCTTCTTTACCACAATGGACCAATACAGCGACCGCATCACTGCAGACGCTGCACCGATCCAACTGTCAATCTCACGCTCCATCCTTCCCTCACTCGTGAACAAGACCCCGAGATACTTGAACTCCTCCACTTGAGGCAAGGACTCACCACCCACCTGCAGAGGGCGCCACCTTTTTCTAGTCGAGAACCATGGCCTCAGATTTGGAGGAGCTGATTCTCATCCCAGGCACTTCACACTCGGCTGCAAACTGCCCCAATGCTGCAGGTCCTGGCTCGAAGAAGCCGGTCTGCCAGCCCAAAGGTACTTGCCACCGAGGAGCTTGCCAACCACCTCAGTGACTTCAGGCAGGGTGATGGACGAGTCCACCTCCGGGTCCCTAGTCTCTCTGCTTCCTCCTCTGAGATTTTGATTTTCAAAGTCATAAATATGACCTATCTGTGTAAAACTGTTCAAATTAAGGATGGCTTTTACTGGTAACAAGTGCAATGTTGATTTATTCAAAGTTACAAAACACTGGATGTGAAGTTTATGTTATAATTTGGTGTTTTAGTTGTGAAGATAATTATCCAATCACAAAGCAGAATGAGCCTCACATGACTCTTATTGGTGTTGCCAGATTCAAAGCTGAAATCCAGTTGTTTTAAACCTAAAATGCCCCTCTCTGATCTGATTGGTCACTCTCTAAACCCCAGCACCTGCAGACAGGCATGACTCAGAGCTAGTGCAGCCTCTGCAGCTCAGGGAGTGAACTCTGGAGGTTCTGAGCTTCACATGAGGCCTGTCCATAAACTGACAATGAGAAAGACTTGAGTGTGTGTTTTATTTGCAGGTTAAGCCTCTGGCAACACAAGATCAGATGAGATTGTAATAGTTTTTAAAATTAAACGTACATATAACAACTGAAGAATGTCTTTCAGTGTATTTTTAGCAGTTAATTACCTGAAATGAATGAACCACAGATATGTTTTAATGCCACTCTGTGGAACATAATAGGCTTTGCAATAACAGCTCAGTGGAGAAGAAACAGGCAGAGGACCCTCTATTGGAAAAGAATCAGAATTAGTTTTATTGATCCCTAAAGGCTAAAGTGAATTATAAAGTTTAATGGTGCACATCAAAAACGACTTGTTGTTTGGCTGAACTTTCATAATCACTATATCGACTTATTGTTCAGTATGTGTATTTTGCAGCATGTACATTTTCTTTGCACTGCTGGGAAATTTAGTTTATTTTTTGGCTCTAGGATGAGATTTAAGCTGTGAAAGGTTGAATGAATAACTTCTCTGACTCAAACTAACGACTAAAGTGTTTCATTCATTCTGCTGTTTCTTTCTTGCAGCTCACGATTTGAACAATATTGTAGATTTCGACTAGTTTTTGTTTTGTGGTTTAAATCTGCTCTTGGGTTACTGTGACTTGTGTTAACGTGACAGATGTACTGATCCTTCTCCTTGTGTGTCTCAGGTATTTTCAACTACTACCACATGTCTCTGCTCCTGACCAGTCTGAACTGTGTGGCCGACCCGGCGTTGTACTGTTTCGTCAGTGAAAGCGCTCGCCGTGGGATCTACAGGGCCCTGCTCCGCCCCGTATCCAGGCTCCTCTGCTGCTGCTGTCGCCGCGGAAACACCAGCCCCGGCAACCCCCCGTCCGACTCCCACGAGGTCGCCACGGACAACCACAACGGGCATCCCACGGTCACGCTGCTCACCCACACCAGCGCCACGAGCGAACTCAAAACGGATCATTCCATAAAACACACCATTCTGGTCACGCAAAATGATGAAAAGACGTTAATACCATTGACTGCACAGAGTAACAAATATATCACAAACGGAGAAGGGAAAAATACATGCTCAGTGTAAATAAAGTTAAAGGTGCATTCTGCAACTTTTCTGGCGGGCTCCTTGTCTCCGTCATGCTTTTATTCTTTTACTGGACATTTTATTGCTCAGAAATACCTTGAAAAAACATGCATTGTTACTATGAGGGGGTCGCCTCTCCACAGATCTGACCTTTTTAGTTTTTTTTTTTTTGTTTTTTTTTTTTGAGTGCCTATTTCTATTCTCTTACTGTGAACTGCGCGTTGCAACACTGGAATCCCCCCATTGGGAGAAATAAAGGTTATGTTAACTGCTTGTCAAAAACATTAAATGCTGGACTGTTGAACATTACATGCAAAAAAGTCACATCTCCATGGAAACAAGTAGCTGGCATACCCCAACCAGAAAAGTTACATAGTGCACCTTTAACGAGATAAGCTTAAGTAAGATTTTATTGTCCTTGTATTGAACCTGGGTAAAGAAGCGAGAGGTGACGTCAGCGCGGCGCTCGCTCGGGGACACGTCTCCAGACCTTGAGCCTGGAGGAAACTCACCCAGACACAGGCAGAACGTGCAAACTCCCCAGAGAAAGGCCACCTCAGAGTCCAGAACGTGCACGCAGGATCCTCTCGCTGTGAGGTGAGAATGCTAACCACTCTGCCACTGCACGATGGTTAAGCTTCTGAAAATGTACAATGTTGAACCAGAAACTACCTTCAAGATGTTGGAACAATTTGGACAACTTCTGACCATTCACAGGGTGGAAATCGGGTGGATTTTACGCCAGATGCCCTTGTATTTGTAACCAGACTTGTACTGTGACTGGAGTGGACAATGTGGGTGACGTGTCTTGCTCAAGGGCACAATGGCAGCATGTATATTTGACCAAGGTTCGGACCAGTGATTCCAGTGGATCAAACTCTATGGCAGCTTCTACCCTGAGCTGTTTCGGTTAAAGTTTTATTGTTTTATGAGTTCTACCACCGTTTACATCAGGACAAACACCTGGAAAGTGACTCCAATTATTCAAATATTCTTCGACTTTTGATATTTTATGAGCAGATACAGACATATCGTAAAAACACAAACACAGCTGCCACTATCCAACGACAAAAAGTGAGGACAAGAAATGAAAGGCACAGTGCGGAACTTTGTGGAGGTGGCAAGTCCCCCGCAACATATCACAGAAAGTTAAAACCAAACTTGGGAACTTTCTCCATGATGATAGATACGTTTAATGCCGTACTGTGGAATATTATAGCCAAAGGAACAACATTTTCCATGGAAACAAGCAGGTTGAAGTCAGGTTTGTGGAGATGCAAGCCCTGGACTACACACTTCAGACATAAAGAGAGGTCAGCGGGAAGGTCTGGTGGTAGTTTTGAAGTTATTTGGGACCTTCTGTTTTGTCTGCCCTGTTACAAAAGACAGAAAATGTCTCTAAACGTTAAATAAAAGTTTATAAAAAGTAAATAATTAGTGCAATGACCCCCTAATGTTTAAAGTGCAGGGTTCAGCAGTTCACTTGTGTTTGTAAACCATAACACACAAACTTAAATCGTGGCATGTTGCAATCGGAAAACTACTGTGCTGTGAAACGGCTGGAACCACAAAGAGGACAATGGTGACTCACTGTAACCCGGGTTCTATGAGTCTGTGTCGTACAGAGACATACAGAGGTGTAATAACGTGGCTACAGAGAGGGCAGCTTCACTCTGAAACTCGGACAGGATAAAGTCCCAGTGATTCAAGCCGGTTTCATCCAGTGTAAAATGCCTCGTGGGCAGGGGCGGTAAAGTAACATGTTAATTATGCTCCCCCATTGAAGAACTTAGCCCCCACAGCTCGTCCAAACAAAAATACCTGGTGCCGCCCCTGCTTCTGGGTGAGAGATAAAATGTCTTGATTGAACAGTGTCCAGATGACGTCTGAAACCTTCTCTACATCCTTTTGTAAATCCGACCACATTTTTAAGCCATTTTAGCCGAAAACAAAGAAAACTGGAATAGTATGTTGGCCTGTCTCTGCTTTATCAGTGGTGAATATGTGAACAGTGATTCATCAGTTTGCAGTTTTACTCAGCTCGTGTTTCAGTGTTCAAAGTAAAGTAACAGTATTCACCATATCATAACTGCAATACTTCAGTCAACACAATAGTGTCTGCATCTGCAAAACTTCAACAATGGGAGTGTTCACACTTCAACCCAGGTCTAAACCAGGTCTAAACCAGGACTAAACCAGGACTAAACCGGGACTAAACCAGGACTAAACCGGGACTAAACCGGGACTAAACCAGGACTAAACCAGGACTAAACCAGGACTAAACCAGGACTAAACCGGGACCAAACCAGATCTAAACCAGGACTAAACCAGGTTTACATCAGGACTAAACATGGGTCTAAATCAGGACCAAACCAAGACAAATGTGAACCCTCCTTGTTTGAGTGCAGACTCAGTTCAAAAATCCCTCTTGACTTGTATGATTCAAAAACAATTATTTATTTATTCACTTAATGCACAGTGAATATTCAGAATAAGAAGTGAATAAATTGCAGGTTAAAGGGGAAATGTTTGAAGCGTTTACCTCCTGAGAAACACACTGTCTGTGTTTTTCAGTATTAACACGTGACATTTAATGGTCTAGATAAAAAGTGTCATTGTCTGAAGTCTGAAGTTTACGTGTTAAATGTAAGATACAGTGTTTGATGTGAATGAACGACAAGAAACGATGAGATTATATATATATTTGTTACGATGGTGTTATCACATTATTGCCCTGTCAAATATGTCCACATGAGGTAAACTGACTTGAAATAAGAATATTCATTTGGATTTGAGTAATTTGACTAATTTATTTGACATATTATTTTAATATAAAGTACTTACACAGCTCTTATTCACAGGTGCTTCTGAGTGTGGCGTCTTACTATTTCATATCATTTTCTTGAACTTGTTTGGACAAATCAAATACACTGACATTTGTAAGTCCAATGAGACGTCACAAGATCAAAATGTGCCCGTCCAAACTAGTCTAAGTTACTCAAATACAAATGATTGTGTATAATTCTAGTCGTTCTATCTCATACAGACGTTTACTTCTGCTGTGGGATGGACATATTTGAATGTGAAAATTGTTTTATAAAAAATATACAGTACGAGAAAACAGATTCACGTGTTTGTGTTTTGCCTTGGAGACATTCAGAATATTCATCATGATTTGAGTTTTACCGGGTTTCTTGGTGCTATGGGGCTCTTCTAGTAGAAGTTCTGCTCTCACTGTGAAACGTCCCAAACAGAATAAAGACATCTCCATGGAGACAAGCAGCTTTCACCAGAAAAGTTATATAGTTTCCAAACTCAGGGCGTCTACCACAGCCCTGGGAGCTTGAGGGTTCTACAGTATCTTTGCTGTTCCTGTACTGCACTTTTCTGGAGTGAGATGTCTGATGTTTCTCCTGGGATCTGCTGTAGTCACTCCTCCAGTTTGGGGGTCACTGCCCCGAGTCCGATGACCACGGGCACCACTGAGGCCTTCACCTTCCAGACCTTCTCCAGCTCTTCTTTGAGCCCCTGGTATTTCTCTAGTTTCTCATGCTCCTTTTTCTTCTTTTTCCTGATGTTCTCTTGGTTCTCGATGTCCACCACACCGGCTTGTCTCTGTTGTTTATCCACCACCACAGTGTCCGGTTGGTCCATTCTGTCAGTCTGTATCTGAAGTCCCACAGGATCTTGGCTCGATCATTCTCCACGACCTTTGGAGGAGTTTCCCGCCTTGATCTTGGCGTCTCCGTCTGAGTTATGTGTTCTGGTGGTGCAGAACTTGCTTGTCCTCCCATGATGCACCTCCAGCACCTCTGCACTCATCTGGAGATTGTGTGTTGTTTTCTGGGAATGTCCCACAGTTGGTATTAAATGTATCTATCTCTATGGAGACAAGCAGATAACATCAAAAGGCCAAGTCACAGAGCAGATCTGTGGAGTGAGGAGCCCACTCACAGTTAAGCCTGTGTTTCGATGCATTTTGAGCAATAAAACACATGTCATGGAAAACATGCTGGATTTAATGCCATACTGTGGAACATTGTGGACAAACCAGTGACATCTCCATGAGAACAAGAGGGTGGCAGACCTTCTCAACAGAAAAGTTGCATACTGCAGCTTTAATTATTTGATCGACATTTAATAATAAGAACTTTTCCCAGAATCATTTTCATTTTTGGAATTGTATTGAACAAATAGACGTGACCTGAGCTGACCTCTGTGACAGAGTCAGATGAAATACTGGTACTTGGCGTTTATTAGTTTTAGGAGATTAATAAAACAGGTCAGGTGGACGGGGAGTTCAAATTAAAATAGTCCATCAAAGTCAATAAGAGTGTTCTGTGTGAGGAGCGAGGTTTGTTATCGTAGCGCGTTCGCTTCTTTCAACACTCAGCTCTGTGTGTGTTGGTCTTGGCTCAATTAGCTGCAACTAGCGGCTAATTTCCTTCAAACAGGAAATGATGTGATGGGACCGGGGTCATGTGAGGTCAAAAGGTCAAAGTTGAGAGAGAGATGAAGTCAGATGAGGACATCATGTCTCATGTATGTCCATTTTTGTCAGGTTTTCTCAATTTTTAAACGGTAAAATATGGACAGTAGCCTAAATTATAAACATAAATTTGATTATTTTCTGCTCTGTTTCCACCTGTCACCAATCAGCCAATCACAGAACACTGCCTTTCCCTCTCAGCCTCTCAGCCAATCATGTTTTTCATATAAATGCACTCTCTCTCCCCAAATATTTAGGCCAACAGCCTTCTTTTCCGCATCTCGACCGCAGCAGCAGAACTATAGCCTCTTCAGCCTCTCCATCTCCTCCTCTCGAGATGGTGGCTCAACAGATCTACCACACTCTCCCTTTGTTCTGTCACAGGCATTTCTCCCAGAGTCTAAGTGCCAGAATTCCTCATTAAATCAGTCTCTCTTTGTCAAAAATGCTTACTATGAAAAAAAACATGAATTTCAAATGTGAGTTGAGGCTGTCAGGCAGAAACTACAGAGGCTTTTGCTTCAGTGTCGTTCTGCCCTTAACAAACCTGCTCAGTCCCAGAGTGGAGCTGAAGTGGACTCCAGAGTGTAGACCTGCTGCTCCGGGGCCCGCTGCTCCGGGACCCGCTGCTCCGGGACCCGCTGCTCCGGGGCCCGCTGCTCTGGGCCCCTCTAGAGGTAGATGCCGGTGCAGTTGGAGCAGGTGTGGTCCTGATGCAGGAGGATGAAGAAGGTGTGGACCACCCGGTGAGTTATTGCTCTTTAAATTCAATAAACATCAGATATTCCACGATAGAGAAGGAAACGTCCATGTTGCTCTCCAGCGTTTGGAGGTGTGTCTTGGGTCCAGTGTCGTGTGTGAGGTTCATGAGGCGCTGATGTGTCACAATCACATTCACAAACATATAAACCAGGTGTCAGAACATTTGGCCCCGGGTCGGTTTCTCCCAGTGACTTGGGGCCAGAATAAAACAGAATTTCAAAATAAAATTTCCAAAGTTCGTATGAAATAGCTCTAAAAGTATGAATGAAAAAGCTGGTTTTGTATTGTTTTTTTTATCCTTATTGTGGTTCCCCATTTTTCAATGGACTGACGTCATTACATTTCTTACCATTTTGTACGTCTCTGTTTGAAAAGAGCGAATCTTTCGTCCCGTCGTCTGGAGTAAACCATTTACCTCCTTTAGCGTTGGTCTCGGTCCTTTAATTCTAACCTCCTGCTTCAACTGAAAGTCCAGTTTAGAAAACTGAGCTTTAATATGTATCTTCCTCCATTTAAAAAGTAGGGCCAGACAAGAAGAAAAAAAAGTTGCTAAAGTTGACTTGCTAACTCTAAATTGTAGTTTGCTGTCACTATTCTGCGGGAGTTACAAGAATCCCTAAGCTCACGAGCGCCCCCTAACATGAGGCAGGGTAACTACGTGCCTCACCCGGCGCCTTTTCACAGCTTTTTCTCTGTGATATTTCTTCACCTACTCCACACAACAATACAAATGAGATCTACGAAGAGGGGATGCTGTAGTACTGTGGTACGTTACTGTTGTAGGTTACTGCAGTAGTGTGATAAACTGTACCTTCTTAGCGCTCCCGGCCTCTGAGTCTGGGGTACGAGGCTCTGACTTCACTGCCTTTGCTTTGGGAGTACTGGTACTTGCTTTGGGAGTACTGGTACTTGCTTTGGGAGTACTGGTACTTGCTTTGGGAGTACTGGTACTTGCTTTGGGAGTACTGGTACCTGCAGAACAATAGTGTCAAGACTTAATTTTGGATCAAATTATAATCATCGTGTTAATGTAATCATGGATTGACTTTCTGATGTCTTTTCTAATATAATGTGCTTCACATTATTCATTCACTCCACAATCTGCACCACCAGCCCCTTCCAACATCACCACCACCCACTAACTGCAGAAAAACTAAACATCTAAATGACTGGTTTGGTTTTATGTGAGTTTTGTCCTATGGACAGGTTGAGTCTGCTTCCTCAGTGTTGAGTGAGTTTCTTTAACATATGACAGAAGTCCTGGTGTCCTGGTGTCCTGGTTTCCTGGTTTCCTGGTTCTCTTCTTCTTTTATGCTTGCACTGAGTTGGCAGTTGTTTAGTGTTGAATGGTTTCCTCTGTGCAACTAGACTGACAACATGACAGGGGCTGTACTCTCTCTTCTTCTGTGCTGCAGCAGAGGGCAGAGCCGGGGGCGGGGCTGGGGGTGGTGGAGAGTCTCCTCCTGAAGAGCTCCTCTCCTCTTTGGCCCCTGAGGACCCCGCACTCACCTGGAAGTCACTGTTCTCTTTGTGGAACAGCTGCTGTCAAACACAGTGTACAGTCACATGCTGCTACCAACGAGGAAGCTTCACCTCACTGTATATACACTGCAGTGGCAGAGGTAAACATGGAAGTATATAGACGGCCCCTGAAGACCAGCAGGGTGCAGTGGCGGTGCAATCATGGTGAAATCATGGTGAAATCATGGTGAAATCATGGTGAAATCAGGGTGAAATCATGGTGCATCAGGCTCACCCGGAGCTGGTGCAGGTTGGTGGCACTCTCCCAGTCCCTGTCGTCTCGGGCGCGGGTCATATGGGGGAATCGGATAGAGATGCCGTCAGCTGTGTGCAGTTCAGGACTTCGAGAACTCTGCTCCAGTGATCTCCCACACCGGAGCACTCTGAACACAGACACAATGTGACGTCTAGGGTCGCTCTCAAAAGAGGAACAACAACAAACTGCACATGTCCGTAGACAAGCAGCTCGACTCACCTTAGAGTCTCAGATGATAAAGTCAGGATAGTAATTCTTCACTTTCTTCAACCAACCAGGGATCTTACTGGAGTCCTGCACACACAACAGCTGTCAGTCCCACTTCATGGGATTCATGTTTCAGGTACACAAACTGAGGTTAAAGCGTTAGGGGAGAGCATGTTTCAGGTTGGGATTAGAGCATTTTTCAGGTTGAGGTTAAGAGGTTAGGGGAGAACATGTTTCAGGTTGGAGTTAGGGGGTTAGGGGAGAGCATGTTTCAGGTTGAGTTCAGGGGGTTAAGGGAGAGCATGTTTCAGGTTGAGTTCAGGGGGGTTAGGGGCGAGCATGTTTCAGGTTGAGTTAGGGGGTTAGGGGAGAGCATGTTTCAGGTTGGAGTTAGGGGGTTAGGGGAGAGCATGTTTCAGGTTGAGTTCAGGGGGTTAGGGGAGAGCATGTTTCAGGTTGAGTTCAGGGGGTTAGGGAAGAGCATGTTTCAGGTTGAGTTCAGGGGGTTAGGGGAGAGCATGTTTCAGGTTGGGGTTAGGGGGTTAGGGGAGAGCATGTTTCAGGTTGAGTTCAGGGGGTTAGGGGAAGCATGTTTCAGGTTGAGTTAGGGGGTTAGGGGAGAACATGTTTCAGGTTGGAGTTAGGGGGTTAGGGGAGAGCATGTTTCAGGTTGAAGTTAGGGGGTTAGGGGAGAGCATGTTTCAGGTTGAGTTCAGGGGGTTAGGGGAGAGCATGTTTCAGGTTGAGTTCAGGGGGTTAGGGGAGAGCATGTTTCAGGTTGAGTTCAGGGGGTTAGGGAGAGCATGTTTCAGGTTGGAGTTAGGGGGTTAGGGGAGAGCATGTTTCAGGTTGGAGTTAGGGGGTTAGGGGAGAGCATGTTTCAGGTTGAGTTCAGGGGGTTAGGGGAGAGCATGTTTTCAGGTTGAGTTCAGGGGGTTAGGGGAGAGCATGTTTCAGGTTGAGTTCAGGGGGTTAGGGGAGAGCATGTTTCAGGTTGGGGTTAGGGGGTTAGGGGAGAGCATGTTTCAGGTTGAGTTCAGGGGGTTAGGGGAGAGCATGTTTTCAGGTTGAGTTAGGGGGGTTAGGGGAGAACATGTTTCAGGTTGGAGTTAGGGGGTTAGGGGAGAGCATGTTTCAGGTTGAAGTTAGGGGGTTAGGGGAGAGCATGTTTCAGGTTGAGTTCAGGGGGTTAGGGGAGAGCATGTTTCAGGTTGAGTTCAGGGGGTTAGGGGAGAGCATGTTTCAGGTTGAGTTCAGGGGGTTAGGGGGAGAGCATGTTTCAGGTTGGGGTTAGGGGGTTAGGGGAGAGGAGCATGTTTCAGGTTGGGGTTAGGGGGTTAGGGGAGAGCAGCATGTTTCAGGTTGAAGTTAGGGGGTTAGGGGAGAGCATGTTTCAGGTTGGGGTTAGGGGGGTAGGGGAGAGCATGTTTCAGGTTGAAGTTAGGGGGTTAGGGGAGAGCATGTTTCAGGTTGGAGTTAGGGGGTTAGGGGAGAGCATGTTTCAGGTTGAGTTAGGGGGTTAGGGGAGAACATGTTTCAGGTTGGAGTTAGGGGGTTAGGGGAGAGCATGTTTCAGGTTGGGATTAGAGCATTTTTCAGGTGAGGGTTAAGAGGTTAGGGGAGAACATGTTTCAGGTTAGTTCAGGGGGTTAAGGGAGAGCATGTTTCAGGTTGAGTTCAGGGGGGTTAGGGGCGAGCATGTTTCAGGTTGAGTTAGGGGGTTAGGGGAGAGCATGTTTCAGGTTGGAGTTAGGGGGTTAGGGGAGAGCATGTTTCAGGTTGGAGTTAGGGGGTTAGGGGAGAGCATGTTTCAGGTTGAGTTCAGGGGGTTAGGGGGAGAGCATGTTTCAGGTTGAGTTCAGGGGGTTAGGGGAGAGCATGTTTCAGGTTGAGTTCAGGGGGTTAGGGGAGAGCATGTTTCAGGTTGGGGTTAGGGGGTTAGGGGAGAGCATGTTTCAGGTTGAGTTCAGGGGGTTAGGGGAGAGCATGTTTCAGGTTGAGTTAGGGGGTTAGGGGAGAACATGTTTCAGGTTGGAGTTAGGGGGTTAGGGGAGAGCATGTTTCAGGTTGAAGTTAGGGGGTTAGGGGAGAGCATGTTTCAGGTTGAGTTCAGGGGGTTAGGGGAGAGCATGTTTCAGGTTGAGTTCAGGGGGTTAGGGGAGAGCATGTTTCAGGTTGAGTTCAGGGGGTTAGGGGAGAGAGCATGTTTCAGGTTGGGGTTAGGGGGTTAGGGGAGAGCATGTTTCAGGTTGGGGTTAGGGGGTTAGGGGAGAGCATGTTTCAGGTTGAAGTTAGGGGGTTAGGGGGAGAGCATGTTTTCAGGTTGGGGTTAGGGGGTTAGGGGAGAGCATGTTTCAGGTTGAAGTTAGGGGGTTAGGGGAGAGCATGTTTCAGGTTGGAGTTAGGGGGTTAGGGAGAGCATGTTTCAGGTTGAGTTAGGGGGTTAGGGGAGGAGAACATGTTTCAGGTTGGAGTTAGGGGGTTAGGGGAGAGCATGTTTCAGGTTGAAGTTAGGGGGTTAGGGGAGAGCATGTTTCAGGTTGAGTTCAGGGGGTTAGGGGAGAGCATGTTTCAGGTTGAGTTCAGGGGGTTAGGGAGAGCATGTTTCAGGTTGGGGTTAGGGGGTTAGGGAGAGCATGTTTCAGGTTGAGTTCAGGGGGTTAGGGGAGAGCATGTTTCAGGTTGGGGTTAGGGGGTTAGGGGAGAGCATGTTTCAGGTTGGGGTTAGGGGGTTAGGGGAGAGCATGTTTCAGGTTGAAGTTAGGGGGTTAGGGGAGAGCATGTTTCAGGTTGGGGTTAGGGGGTTAGGGGAGAGCATGTTTCAGGTTGAAGTTAGGGGGTTAGGGGAGAGCATGTTTCCAGGTTGAGTTCAGGGGGTTAGGGGAGAGCATGTTTCAGGTTGGGGTTAGGGGGTTAGGGGAGAGCATGTTTCAGGTTGGGTTAGGGGGTTAGGGGAGAGCATGTTTCAGGTTGAAGTTAGGGGGTTAGGGGAGAGCATGTTTCAGGTTGAAGTTAGGGGGTTAGGGGAGAGCATGTTTCAGGTTGAAGTTAGGGGGTTAGGGGAGAGAGCATGTTTCAGGTTGAGTTCAGGGGGTTAGGGGAGAGCATGTTTCAGGTTGAGTTAGGGGGTTAGGGGAGAGCATGTTTCAGGTTGAAGTTAGGGGGTTAGGGGAGAGCATGTTTCAGGTTGAGTTCAGGGGGTTAGGGGAGAGCATTTTCAGGTTGGAGTTAGGGGGTTAGGGGAGAGCATGTTTTCAGGTTGGGGTTAGGGGGTTAGGGGAGAGCATGTTTCAGGTTGAGTTCAGGGGGGTTTGGGAGAGCATGTTTCAGGTTGAGTTCAGGGGGGTTTGGGGAGAGCATGTTTCAGGTTGAGTTCAGGGGGTTAGGGGAGAGCATGTTTCAGGTTGGGGTTAGGGGGTTAGGGGGGAGCATGTTTCAGGTTGAGTTCAGGGGGTTAGGGGAGAGCATGTTTCAGGTTGGGGTTAGGGGGTTAGGGGAGAGCATGTTTCAGGTTGGGGTTAGGGGGTTAGGGGAGAGCATGTTTCAGGTTGAAGTTAGGGGGTTAGGGGAGAGCATGTTTCAGGTTGGGGTTAGGGGGTTAGGGGAGAGCATGTTTCAGGTTGGGGTTAGGGGGTTAGGGGAGAGCATGTTTCAGTTGGGGTTAGGGGGTTAGGGGAGAGCATGTTTCAGGTTGGGGTTAGGGGGTTAGGGGGTTAGGGGGGGGGAGAGCATGTTTCAGGTTGAGTTCAGGGGGTTAGGGGAGAGCATGTTTTCAGGTTGGAGTTAGGGGGTTAGGGGAGAGCATGTTTCAGGTTGAGTTCAGGGGTTAGGGGAGAGCATGTTTCAGGGTGAGTTAGGGGGTTAGGGGAGAGCATGTTTCAGGTGAGTTCAGGGGGTTAGGGGAGAGCATGTTTCAGGTTGAGTTAGGGGGTTAGGGGAGAGCATGTTTCAGGTTGAGTTAGGGGTTAGGGGAGAGCATGTTTCAGGTTGAGTTCAGGGGGTTAGGGGAGAGCATGTTTTCAGGTTGGGGTTAGGGGGTTAGGGGAGAGCATGTTTCAGGGTTGAGTTCAGGGGGTTATGGGAGAGCAAACCTTGCTAATCTTGACCACATCCAGCTCCTTCTGCAGCCGAGCCAACACGGCGTCATCGTAACCTCCAGAACATTTCGTTGCCGTGCACCACTTCCCTGAGTCCAGGTCCAAGCAGCCCATCAGGAAACTGGACATGATGCCCCCTGGTGGTACACAACAATATGACATTCAATGCTTCGGCACTTGAGGTGAGACACTGCAGGTGGATATGAAGAAACCCTGTAAATTTAGAGATATCAATTTGTGTCTTGTGTCTAACCCATAAGGCATGAGTAAAATGGCCACATTCTGGACATATGATGGATAGACGGATAGAAACAGGTTCATTTTTTTTTTAAACCTTAATAAAATCTTCACTAAAATATATGCACAGGTTCATCACGTGTGCATTGTTGTTTTGGCGTTTTGGACATTTCTTTAAAATATACCTCGCTCAAATTGCCTTCACTAATCAACTTGACAACTTTCTAACGTAGATCAGAAAACAGCGTAATGTCGGCTATTTAAGAACCAGACAAAATGCCATGAGATAAAGCAATGACTTCACCTACTGGAGTGAAGCAAAAATAAGGACGACTAACTTTTAATGAAATATAACAGTGTCTCATGGTGAAGGACAGAACTGTGTTTTGTTTCATTCACACATATTCAGCACATACGCCTTTCACATTTGGCTGGCACAGGCTGTATTCTTCTCTCAAACTGAAAACTCTCTGTTCAGCCTTATGATGTGGTAATACAGGAAGTGCTCCACTGTGTTTTTAAAACTTCATACACCTTAATTAGAATCATCTGGATGACTTCAGCTAAAAGTAGCTTGTAAACCATCACTACGCAACATCACAAGGTGGAACAGAACATTTTGAGCTTTGGAGATGTGA
Source organism: Periophthalmus modestus (assembly GCA_019594935.1). Taxonomy (NCBI): domain Eukaryota; kingdom Metazoa; phylum Chordata; class Actinopteri; order Gobiiformes; family Gobiidae; genus Periophthalmus; species Periophthalmus modestus. Next base: position 29,077,416 of record JAIEZT010000068.1, on the reverse strand, counting down.
CAGACTAATTGTCCTATATGTCCAAACACCTGATATGAAATTATACTATGTAAAATAAGTAGCCGTAGTAATTTTAAATGTTGGACAAACAATAGTAAAAAATAAAACAAATAATAAATGACATTGCATTTCAGCAGCTGATAATGAAGTGCACAGAAAGAAGGTAAAGAGTTTCACAAAGGCACAGGACACAGGTTTTTCTGGTGCCAAAATAGGGGAAGCAGAACAAGGTTCCGGAGTGGCCCAGTCTCCAGACCTAAACCCAATAGAAAATCTTTGGAGGGAGCTCAACCTCCATGTTTCTCAGCAACAGAAACCTGACTGATCTAGAGAAGATCTGTGGAGGAGTGGGGCCAAAATCCTCCTGCAGTGAGAGCAAAACCTGGAGAAAAACTACAGGAAACGTTTGACTGCAAACAAAGGCTAAAGTACCAAATATTAACACTGATTTTCTCAGGTGTTCAAAGACTTATTTACAGCTGTAACATACAAATCAATTATTTTAAAAAAAATCATATCTAAAAAAAATCATAATTATGTCTCTCACAGTGACCTGCTCCAGATGAACATTTCAGACCCTCCATGATTCTAAGTGGGAGAACTTACAAAATCACAGGGTGTTAAAGACTTATTTGCCTCTTGTGTGTGTGAAGGTGCTGTTGGCCGTCCACAGAGTGCTCCTGGCTCAGCACAAGGCCTTCCCCGAGTCTGGAGAAGATCTGTATGAGGACCTCCACCTCCACACTGTCTACAGGACACTCCTGGTACTAAACCTGCTACACACTCTCAGCTCCACCTCCACACTGTCTACAGGACACCCCCAGTACTGCTGCTACTGATGACAAATCATCTCAAAGGTAACAAAGAAGTTCTTTTAGCTTTTGGCAATAAACAGGCTGATATTTTAATTATGTGTCCTTGATTTAAATATGAAATGAAAAATAAGCTTTACACAAAAAATAACTTAACATACAGCTCCCTCTTCTGGGACGAGAGGCGACTGCACCCGGAGCTGCTCCTGCTCTGGACCAACAGCTCACCAACCTGTCGTCAGCACACGACGAGCCCGGGACGTTCCACCTCCGAGTGGGAAAAGTGGAGCGACTGGACAGACAGTCTTGTGCTCCACATCTGAGCAGCTGAAGTCTGTTTGAATGTCTGCTAGTCTCCTTACTGACGTTGCCTTTCCTTGTCCCCTCACTGTTGTCTCCTTTCCTTGTCTTCTCACTAATGTCTCTTTTCTTTCCTTCTCTCCTCACTGTTGTCTCCTTGTCTCCTCTTTGATGTTTCCTCACTGTTGTCTCCTTGTCTCCTCTTTGATGTTTCCTCACTGATGTCTCCTTTCTTTGTCTCCTTCCTGATGTCTCCCTGGCTCCTGATTGATGTTTTCTTGTCTCCTCACTGGTATGTCCTTGCGTCCTTGTGTCCTCAGGTTAGATGAGCTGTTGGACTCTGGTCTTTACTCTGAGCTGACTGAACTGTCAGGAGGACCAGGCACAGGAAAAACCCAGGTCACTCACATTCTGTTATTGTCATAAACACAAGTGTGTTTGTTCCAGCTCTTTGCATCATGGTAATAATCCAGAGGTGCTCCTCAGTCAGTTCATCCTTCAATAAACTCTGATCATTTCAGTCGACAGATGACCTTCACTGTGCGGACCACCTCGTACTACCACGAGCCGTCGCCCACTGCTGGTGTTTAATGTTGCTCAGATCAGACTGAGACTTTCACACATGTTTTATCATTAGTCTCTCTACATCACCAAATCTTAAAATGTTCTGTTCCACCTTGTGATGTCATGCAGTGGTAGGTTTCAAGTTAACAGATACTTTTTGTTCAGGCGGAAATTATTCAGTGATTTTAGTGAAGGTCTATGGAGTTTAAAAACACAGTGGAGCACTTCCTGTATTACCACATGACATCACAATGTGGAACAGAGTGTTTTCAGTTTGAGAGAAAAACTCAGACTAAATCTGCAGGTTTGTGTGTTAAACATGTGAATGAAACAAAAACACATCTCCAGGTTTGTGACGAGGAAACAACATTTTAACCTAGATCAGGAAATTGTGTAATATGAGCCTTTAAGTGATAACTTAAAGGTATAATAAAATACTAACGTAAGGTGTAGTTTAAGACACCTGAGAATGCAGAATACAGCACCTTTAATGTGGCTGTTGATGTAAGTAGTGTTGACATGGTATTAAAAAAAAAAAAAAATTATACCAAGCAAAAGGCTTGATACGTGATTTCACAGACAAATGATAATAAAAAAATAAAAATAAAAAAACTTGGCAATGCAAACACATTGTGCATTTTGGGTATTTAGTATTAAAGGATAAAATATGTCGATGATTTTGATTTGAATCATATTGATTCTGAACAGCTTCATAATAATAATAATAATAATGGTTCATACACTTCCTGTTCAGAAGTGACACTGACAGGCCCCGCCCCCTCACAGCTCACTTCACTGGAGCGAGCTGCACATTTTCATTTACATGTTTTTATGGTTTGAAAAATGCCTAAATATGTTTTACTCGAGTCAAAATACAACATTGTTAAGGATGAAAGAAGCATGTTTCACAGGGTGAAGGCAAATATGATGAACATGATGAACATGTCCCTTTAATATTCATGAGCTTTACATAGTTTTGATAAATTACTGTCTGGTTGGTTTTGCTCAGTATCTAAACTTGTTCAAATGAGTATATTTATATGTCAGTTATAATATTGATTAGAATCAGTGTATTTTTTTTTGTGATGTAAAGTGATAAATCGTCCAAACACATCAAACCACTTCAGTCTCAGTCGTAGTTCTTGGTGCGTCGGGGCGGCGGTGCACAAAGCCTGAAACAGGGCGTCATCTTCACTGACACCCACCGGAGGCACCACAGCCAGCAGACTGCACCTGAGAGAAGAGCCTGGAGGAGCAGGTACTCGCCCACTTTTACAAACATCACATTTGATCTGAAGATGGGAGCATAAGGCCTTGGTTTATATAGTGCTTCACATTCCATTATGATGGAGTCACGGCGGCCCTGGGGCAGACTGCCAGTAGTGGCAGCCTAACTGCCCCTCCACAATTCACTCACAGAAAACATTCATCAAAATAAATAAAACATTTTCTAATACAATAAATCATATCAAATGAAATGTATAAACATTGTAGCTGTGTTTCCCTGGTCTCCCGAGTCTGGGTCAGAGAGATAAGTGTGTTCATGTTTCATTTTGTCTTTTATTTTGATACAGTTCTAATTGTAATTGATGTTCATTATTTTAGTTTTTGTTGGTAGCACGAGTGGCCAAGTTTACATATTAACATTCAAGACACAGTAAAGATGAATCAAGCCAGCAGGAAAAGAAGTGTTTACTGACGGCAGGAGGAGGTGTGATAGTTTCATTAGCAGAATGTTTTCAGAAAATATGGCATTTTCAAAACAATTCAAGGTAACATGTTGTACCGTAGTACAGGGCAGTATATATAAGAGCACACCTACTTCTTTACATACAATAAATGTGTTACAGCTGCCTCAGCTTTTTCAATTGGTTTATATCCATCCTCAGGGACATTCATGTATGGAATTAATAATAATTGTACTGTATTGTATGAATTGCAATATCTGTCAAACTGAAAGCAATACTTTAATGTTAAATTGTCATTAAAATGTGTCCAACTGGTCACATGTGTGACCAACCATAAAACTGATGTTTTCATTTACTTAAAAAATAAATCTATCTATCTATCTATCTATCTATCTATCTATCTATCTATCTATCTATCTATCTATCTATCTGATAGATAGTCAAAACAAAGTCATTGTTCATGCTTGATGCTTGATTAAGGCTAATTAAGGTGCAGTTATTAGAGATAAGTTGATAGATAGTAGATATTATCGTGACAGGTACTTGTGAGATTTCTTGTCCATGTCTTTATATTAGTTGTAAAGTTTAGCTGTAAATTTCACAATTTTTTTGTATTTTTGTTGCCATTACCCAGCCCTAATAAAGAGTTTAAAGGCAAGACAAGATATGTTTCAACTTATGGGATAATTTTTAGTCCAAAAACATTTCAAACCTAAAATTTAAGTAGCTGCTTTACAGAGGTATGTTGTTAATTAAATGTGCTCATTAGTGAGCACAAAGCTGATGAGCTGAGGGATGATTATTCTCTGTTGTGTCCAAAGCTGCGTGTGGTGCTGTGAGAGCGCTGAGTCTGGGGCAGTGTGTTACTGTGAGGTAGAGAGTGTGGGTCTCTCAGCAGGAGGGACACTCCCAGAGCCGGCGGCGGACACCCTCTGCTCCGGGCTCCACCTCGCCCCTTTAACTCACCTCATTTACCTCATTATTAAAAGAGACGCTTATTATTCACCTTTTTACACCCAGGGTCGTTCACTTCGTTCTACCTAAATCAGTGATTGTCTTGAATCCAATACTTCTACTGAACTTTCTGTTGAAAGACTTTCATCATTAATTAGACACTTAGATTAAAATGTTAAAATAAAGATTTATTTGTTGTTTGTTTGTTTCAGGTGCAGTGCATAGTAATCAACATTTCAAAGTAAATATGCCAGAAAAATTCAAATTCAGTTTTCCCGTCCAAATGACTTCCCTCACCCCAGACACTTCCTCCAGCTCCACTGGTGGAGGAGCTGGAGGAGGTGCCTGGGAAGTCATTTTGAAAGTGCTCACATTTTTATTTTAGTTTGTTTCCTAAAATGTACAGTATCATAATAGTAAAAATAATGAACAAAGTGCAGAAAAGCCGAGGTTCGGAGCAGTGGACGTGTCTTTGTTTCCAGGTCGGGCTCGACCTGCTTCTGTTTGGAGCTTTGGAAACAAAAACCACCGTCACAGAAATGGAGCTGTTTTTTTGTGGTGTAATTACATTCTGAAGTCTGCTCCTCCTCAGACTGTGTGATGAGTTACAGTAGACACACGCCCACAGTCCAGAAATAACCCGAACACACACTTTTATTTATGGTTTTGGAGAAGCCATTTGGAAAACCAACCTGAGCCGTTTACTCCACCACGCTCCCGCTCCGATCTCAACAAAAACATTTAGACCTGAGGTAAAATGGCTCAGTTTGGAATCATTCTCTTGACTTTTTGATGAGCTGTGGGGCGACAGGAGCTCAGTCAGTCGAGTGTTTCTCCACTGAGCTGAAGGTTTGTGGTTGAAATCCTGCAGAATTGGTTGAGTGGTCAAATTAAAGGATATATGACCTTTTTTTTTTTACTTATAACCTAGTTTCTTTTTAAGACGACACAGTAGGAGATGTTTTCACCTCGTTGACATGTTTTGGCTGCTGCTGAGAGTCGTTTTTGAAGCTGGTGAAATACGTCTCCTGCTGCTGTTGTCTTGACGGAGCCTTTTACAACACCAAAGTGACCAACTTCTTCTCAATAAAACCAACACAATAAAAGAACAATGAAATAAAAACAAACTGTACAAAGTGTCACTGCTTTATTAAGTGTTAAAAGCCACAGTGTGAAATAAAAAACATTTTCAGGCTGGACTTAAACAGGCCACAGCGTGTGATCGTGCACAAATCAGGGACAGTTTGTCCAAAGTCTGGGGCCCGTCCCAGAGACAGATCACGCAGACACGAGGTGAGGTGGGGTAAGGCTTAAGTTAAGTGGAGCTGGAATTGCCTGGGATTTGAACCACCAACCTTTAGATCAGAGGGCACACACGCTCGGTCAACTGAGCTACTGTCGCCCTTTAAGTATTTGTAATTCAGTATTCTCCTACAAAATACGTCTTAAAGTATTCTTCCCATCACTGCGTAAACGTCTGACCATGTAATCAAAAAGTACTGAACTACAGATGAACATGTAGAAACAGATATTTTGAACTCAAATACAGCAGACACCAGATCGATATGTGCAGCACTCAAACATCCTGAGAATCCACCAGACACAGCCTCATCCTGCTCCACTCTGCCACATGGTACTGGCTCTTTCAAAAAACTCACAGTACTTTCATTAGAATAAATCCAGTGGTATTATTGTGCATGTAAACAAAAAAAGAAACTGGATAAACAGAATTGAAAATACAGATTCATGCAAACTGTTAAACCACATTTGCAGCCTTCAGTTTACAGCTCTGATGAAAGGTTGTCCGGGCTCACAGGTCCTTGATGCTTAACACAGTCCCACAGAGACAGTGAGTGCAGGGGCTGTATCTGTGGACTGTAGCCTGTTTTAAATGTAAAACACATGAGTTAAAAAATGGTGGCTTACTTAGACAACTGGATGTAATGCCACTTTAAGAGAAGAAAAACTGGAGTCTGAATGGTAACCACGGTAACGCCTCCATCGCCTAAAATCAATGCTTTGTGCTCGTAGTCCTTCTAGTCATGACGTCATAATAGAGATCGACCGATGTGGGTTTTTCATGGCCGATGGAGCTACCGATTATTTATATAGAAAGGGCCGCGAGTTTGATTATTTTCCCCCAAATTCTGTAATTTAAATGTAGTACAACTTCCAGCACAAACCTATCAGAGAGCTGTGTGCAGCTGTCTCTTTGTACTAAAGTCTTAATATAAAGCTTTGTGTGTATTTTCCAGGCAGCAAATTGACCAAAAACAATATTTTGCTGGAGATTTAAAGCCGATAGCTGATACCCCAAAAAGTCTAAATATCGGTTCAATATATCAGCCAAATAACATATCAGCCCATCTTTCCATCGCACTAGATGCAGAATTAAACATGAAATCTACTTTTTCTGCTCCTAAACTGTGTATATGGTGTTTTTAAAGGCTTTATCTACTGTCCCAAGTTGTTTTTTTGTTCATTTTAGGGCAAACTAGGTATGTGTCATGATCTGTCATTCCTGCCTGTTCCTGTGTTCTCCTCCCCCCTCCCGCACCTGCTGACTCCGGAGCTGGGCGGAGCCTCCAGTCCCTCCCACATGCACCTGCACCTCGTCAGGCTAATCGCCTCCACCTGCGGTGGGGTTTAAAAGGGACTGGAAGAAGTCACCCGGTGTCAGAACGTCCGTGTGCTAACGTGATGACTCTAGCGCTACTACTCAGTTTGCTCTGTGCTTGTTTGCCTGCACTTAGTGGAATATCCTTTTGTCTCCAGACTCCTGCCTCCGGTCCCGCCTGTCAGCCCGTCTCCGTCCCGTCCTGATCCCACTCCTCACCCGGTATTGTACTGTGCTTCACCTGTCTGTTCCTCTGTGCACTGGACCCTGCTCACGACTCCCTGCTCGTCACCTCGTTCCCTGTCCCGAGAGAGAGAGACTCCACCTTCGTTGCCTCACCTTGTATATACTCTGTGCACTTCTGTAAATAAACACTGTTAAACTGCTCCCTGAGTCGGGCGTGTTGGTCCGCCCCACACCCGACATTATTACAGTATGTTTGCAACTTTGAGTTCAAAAACGGTCCAAAAACAGAGTGTGTGCTGCCTCCAGTGGCCTTTTCAATTGAAAGTACTATGTGACATCACATAAGACTGTGTAAGTGTGTTATACCTGTGAGACCAGTCACACTGTGTCCTCATATGTCCAGAGAAAAAAGTTAGGATCTAAATATCATTATTATTGTTGAAAAGGTTGATAATGATACAGTCTGAATCAGGATGTGTGGGGGTTTGCTGCTCTAAAGTGACTTGCAGGAGTCGAGCAATGATTTGCACGTTTCTTCAGGGCCAAAGATTCACCCTTAAAAAAAACAAACAAACTGACACAGTTAGTACAAGTACAGTGTAAAAAACACTTTTTATGTTAAAATGTCTCATTTCTAATATGATCCAATAGTGAAGGTGTGTGGAGTTTAAAACACAGTGGAGCACTTCCTGTATTACCACATGATGACATCACAAGGTGGAACAGAGTGTTTTCTGTTTGAGAGAAAAACTCAGCCTAAATCTGCAGGTTTGTGAGTTAGACGTGTGAGAATGAAACAAACACAGCTCCAGTTTGAGACGAGGAAAACAGAACAGATCAGAGAATAAACTGGGCCCTTTAAGTCGTATGTGTCAGAGTAAATGTGTGTCATATTTCCCTTGTCCACAGAGGGCAGTGCTGCGCTCCTCTGTGTCTGTGTCCCCTCCTGGTTTAGTCCCAGGCCTTTCTTTAAGTATATCTGATGTGAAGAGCAGCTTTGGAGCAGGAACAAGCCACAAGACACGGCGTACCCGCCCCAGCTCGACACTCCTGCAGTCACAACGAGAAACACGGAGTATGACCGTGTCACATGGACAGTTTATATTATAACGTGCTAGTGCCGCATTTCAAACAGGAAGTGATCATGGGCTCACTTCTACTTCATCAACTCACTTTGTACTGAAAAACTGTGTCTCTCTCTCTGTACCTGCTGCTGTCAGACTCATTCTGGTCTTAAATGTTCGTATTAACCCTCTACATGATCCTGGGGTTTTTTATTTCACTTTTGTGTCTGTAAATCAACATGAACATTAATAAACAGACACATCAGGTCCTGTTTCCCCGACGTCGCTCCTGTTAGCATTAGCAACAGGTTTGATTGACAGCGTTGCAAAGCGCCCGCTCCCTGCTAAAACAGAGGTATGGGTGGGGAAGGGGCGTTACCTTCCACAGCCCTGTTCCTGATGCTCTTTGGTTGCTATGACACTCAGCCTCAGAATTCCAATATGGAACTCTGCTCCAAATGAGCCGCTATAACTGCTCAGGCCTCGATGAGCCACAAACACAGGGAGAACATGCAAACTATAGCAAGTATTAACCTGGAACCTGGTGAAGCTTCTAGCCACTCAATCAAAAGAAAAGTTACATAGTGTAGCTTAATCTCGTCCTTCTTTCAACATTGCAGTGTCACATTTATGACTCACCTGCAGTGCTGATTCCAGGGATGTTTCTGGCAGAGCTGAGCAGCTCACATGAAGGACCCTACCAGATGGTCTCTTTCTCTCATCTTGTTGTAAGTGACAGCTGCAGCGCGTTCACTGGGATACTACCGCCACCACATGGTCATATCTGGTATTTCAATAAGAAGAAGACTGAGAGCTGGGTTCTGTGCTCACACTGTGCCTCACACTCATGTACCTGGTTCTGCAGACGTCTCCTCCTCACACAGGAAGCAGAGGGCGGAGTCTGGGGCGTCTTCTTTAAAGGAGACCAGAGGGATGGTGACAGCCGGCTCACCTGCCCATCACAAACCGAGAATCCAACTGTAAAACTAACTCAACTAACTCAAACTAACTCAAACTAACACAATGTAAATCAAAACTAAAACTGTATCAGTGAAAAGGGGAATGGCTGGCTGATCACTGGGATGGTTTTGTTTGTATGTGTGTGTCTACTGTTTAAAGCCACACTATGTCAATTTTTTTGCACAGACTAAATTAAAAGCATGTTGGTTTTTGATTGTGAATTGATTGAAAAAAATGCATCCTCACTGTGTGTGCGGGCTCGCATCTCCACAGACCTGACTCTTATTTGGGCTGTTTCCATGGAAATGTCCTTTGGCTGTAATCTTCTACAGTGCGGCATGAAAACGTATCTATTTCCTTGGAGAATGTTCCGAAGTATAGTTTTATTTTTCTGTTTCCATGGAATCATGCTGGTGCCCAGGCCACCTCCAGAAAGTTACACACTGAAGCTTTAAATGTTAAGTTATATGAATTTATGTTGTACCTCACAGTTTTTTTGTTTTGTTTCTTTTTATTTGATATAAAATTTTATATGAACTTTTATGTTTTCCAAATTAAAAATAGATTACATAAATAAAACATTTCACAGGGGGCACTATTTTAATATTTTGACTTCCTCTAAAACAATAATAATAATAGTCTCTCGGGGGAATTGAACTGCCAACCTTTAGTTCCAGGGTAAACTTCTGTGCTACTAAACACTTTTCTTTAGTACATATAATAATAAAAATCGTGTTCGTGTCTCACCTGAGCTCACTGATTTTTGGATGATGTCGTCGTTCGGCTCCGTCTGGTCCGTTACCATGGTGACCCGTTTCCCTAGAGACAACAGCATGTTCGCCATGGCAACCGCTCCAGGGGAAAGTCCTACAAGGGACATTTTTTAATTTTTTTTAATTACAAAGTATATTTGGGATTATATAAAAGTAAAAAACTGAAGAAGTGCCTGCAATAATTATATTCTATCTAAGAAAATAAATTTTGTCATTGTTTGTTATCAAAGTGAAAGGTTTCTATCTCAAAGTCAAATAATTTATATCATATCAGCTAAAAATATACTGAACAATCCCTAACAGTAAAGATACTGCAATAAGTTTTTGTCTTATGTCAAGTTAGGGCCGATTTGACTCCAAGCAGTAAAATAAAGGGGCATTATGTCACTTTTCTAGTAGCAGGTCCATCACCTGAGTCATTATTCAATTACAGATGTTTTTTAACACAAGACTTACTTGGAGTAAGTCACCTGCTTGTCTCCATGGAGATGATACGTTTTATGGAACATTTCAGTGCAAAACATGTCAAAGGTTTGGGGCCCCACACCCCCCAAAAAAAACTTCCATAATGTCTCTTAAGTGAGATAACATGAAGACAAAGTGGTTGACAGAGATAACGCCAACCCTGTCCATATATTCTGAAGCCGAGGAAACCTATCCAAAACACGGGGAGAACATGCAAACTACAAGTCCCGAGACCTCTTTTCTGCCTTTTTAAAACAAATATTTATGTGCATTCTCCAGGTTAAGTAGTTGTGGAGAGAAAAACCTCTTGTTCTTGTGTCTAAAATCTAATAAAGTGATTCATATCTCAGGAGGTTTCTTGACTCTCTTAAATAGCACCTACCTGTTCCGAGGTGCGTTACTATGGCGACGGAGGAGGCACGTGAGAGAGGGCCAGACAGCAGCGGAGCGGGTCAGGGGAAAACCCCCCCCAGGGGCGCCTTTCAGTCGTCCTGGTCTGCTACAGCCTTAAATGACAAATATATGAAGAAGTTAGGACAAATGAAGCTTTTTAAATGATCGTGCTCAATAGCTGTATTATTATTGTTACCCAAGTTGAGTGAAATATGGTGTTATCTGGTTTCCATGACAAATGACACGGGGTTGGAAAGTATTCACAGTGTAGTGATCATGAGGCCCAATGAGACGTTATGGGGTCGGGTTAAGTACACAACTCCACAGAGCCCATGGGGACCCTCTAATCTGCACTGAGTGAGACAAATACACTGCCAGGCAAAGGACCACCTGAAAATGACAATTCTAGATGAAAAATAATCCATTTGTGACGCTCGGTGAGTTTTCAAATACAAAAACAGTGTGTTTTCTGTTACAACAGATATGGGCAGGACTTCATATACTTCATATATTTGACGTCTTCTGCTTGTATGTATAACATGTAGAAAACAGTTAAAAGCATTAATGGACCGGGTGTGTCCAAACAGGTGGTGATGATATGGCAAAAGAAAAATAAATCTGTCAAGTGGACAAACGTTGTAGGAGTGAAGCCGTTTGGGCTGCTCGTCCAGAACAGCTTCTTCAGTTCTGGTCAGATTCCTGCTGGACACTGCCTCATATCTGTCTGAAGGAGATGAAGAGAACGACAACTAAAAACGTAACACCACCTTTTGTTCACAGTTTGTTTGTCGTCTTGTGCTACTCTAAATGTGCCCACTGTGCTTGAGTCATTCAAGCCCCTAATGAGTCATTTCACACCTGCAGCAGCCTGTCCAGCTCTGTTGTTTTCTTTGTTCTTTTTGTTTTGTGTCTGGAGGATGGAGTTAAGGGGATAGATGATGTGGCAGTGTTATATATATATAAATTATTGTTATTTTTTATAATTAACATTGAAACACAACAGCGACATACCATTCCGCCTCACGGCGTCTGTGTGTTTTAAAGTTCAAACGTAGGGACCAGGACTGAAATCAAGCTGTATAAAAAATACAGCGAAATATCCCTCTGGCATTTGCCAAAACAAACACCACGCTTGTAATGTGGATTTCCAAGCCTAATTTTCTTTTATGCTTCTTAGTTGGGCCAGTTATTCTTTCTAATATAGTTTTCTTGTTAGGAGTGAAGTTGAATTCATGATCCTGAAGCTCTGCTGTACCTAAGGCACGGTGGTGTGCAGGGACAGAGCTTTTGATCAGATGTAATGACACATCCTGGTTATTGGTTAAGAGTGGTCAGTACGATTTAAAAAAACACTCAAACGATTTAATTATTTTGAGGGGGGGGCCACGAAACGAACAGGAGAATCTGAAATATCATGACTTGTATTCTTGTGCTTTTTGATACTGTTTTGAAATCTCT